>CM077348.1:31856863-32289186 GCA_039655645.1 Ammopiptanthus mongolicus | reverse complement strand
TTCCTGTCACAAGGGAACTTTTATGGAACCACTTGGTCCAGCTTAGGACTTTAGCTATAGGTCCTTGGCTGCTTCTAGGTGACTTTAATGAAATCCTACTTCCTTCAGAGGTTAAGGGAGTTAATTTTACTATATCTAGAGCAAAGAAGTTGGCCACTGCTATGGATTACTGTGGGCTCATGGATATTGGTGCAACCGGGTATGCTTTTACATGGGAGAGACGGTTGGATGGGCTTAGATCAGTTGCCAAACGTTTAGACCGAGCTTTCTCTGGCTGTGCTTGGAGGAATAGCTTCCCGGAAGCATACTTGGAGAACTTGTGTCGTATGCATTCTGACCATAGACCCATCCTGCTCAGATGCAAGGGTTTTATTCCTCCAAGGCATGCATGCTAGACCATTCTGATTCCAAGCTGCTTGGTTAACTCTTAGAGATTTTCCATCCGTTGTTGAGAAAGCTTGGGTACAAGGTAACCATATTGTTCCTCAAAGTATTACCTGTGTGCAGAAAGATGCTTCTGAGTTCAATACTTTGGTGTTTGGTAACATATTCCGAAGGAAACGTGAGTTGGAATCTCGGCGTAAAGAGATTCAAAGGAAACTTGAAGCTGTTGATTCTATCCGGTTAGTTAAGCATGAGGTTGATACGAAGAAAGAGCTTAATTATGTGTTAAGACAGGAAGAACTTCTTTGGTTTCAGAAATCTCGTGAGAAATGAATGGGTCAATTTGGGTAACTGTAACACTTCTTTCTTCCATACACAAACAGTAGTGCGTCGTAAAAGAAACAAGATTCATGGACTTTTCCTTGAGGATAGAACTTGGCGTGTCGAGGCTAGTAGATTGAAACATGAAGCCAAACAGTTCTATCAAAATCTGTTCTATCAAAATCTGTTCTCACAGGATCAAACAACTTCTCCTTTTAGCTTATGGGTTGTTAATATTCCTGGTCTTAGTAGTGAGGTTGCTGCTATTCTAACGGCACCCATTGCTAAGGATGAGCTTAGGAAAACACTGTTTAGTATGAAATCTTACAAAGCAACCGGACGGGATGGGTTCCAACCTTTGTTCTTCAAGCACTTCTGGGGGGCGGTGGGTGATGACGTCTGGGTTCTAGTGAGAGATGCTTTTTAGAGGGGTTATTTTGATGAAAGTTTAGCTGAGACGTTGTTGGTCCTTATTCCAAAGATTGATAATCCAATTCATCCGAAGAATTTTCGTCCAATAAGTCTGTGCAATGTGTTCTTTAAGATCATTACTAAAGTGCTTGTTAACTGGCTCCGCCCTTTCTTGGATGATTTGATAGGACCTCTTCAGAGTAGTTTTATTCCTTATAGGGAAACTTCTGATAATGCAATCTTGGCCCAAGAGGTTGTTCATTACATGCATCATTCTAAGTCCAAAAAGGTGTTATTGCGTTTAAAATTGATCTTGAGAAAGCGTGTGACAGTGTTTGCTGGGATTTTCTGGAGCTCACCTTGAGGGATTTTGGTTTTCCTACCTCTACTATTGCTCTTAATATGTGGTGTGTCCGGTCCACTAAACTATCGATTTTGTGGAATGGTGGGAGGTTAGATGGCTTTAAGCCAACTAGAGGCCTACGACAAAGGATCCCCTATCACCCTATCTTTTTGTCCTTTGTATGGAGAAGTTGGCTATCACTATTCAGAATAAGGTTAATCACGGCATATGGCATCCTGTTCATATTTCTAGGGATGGCCCGGGGCTTTCACATTTGTTGTTTGCTGATGATGTCTTGCTCTTTGGCCAAGCTAATAGTTCACAAGTAAATTTGGTCTTGAACACCCTAGAGAATTTTTGCCATTCTTTTGGGCTTAAAGTTAATATTGATAAATCCATTGCTATGTGCTCAAAGGAAAATTTCGAGGCAAAGGAGTTTTTTCAGAGACCTATCTTCTATCAGGATTGTTAATGATTTGGGTACCTACCTAGGATTTCCTATGATTCATGGTAGAGTAAATAAGAGTGTTTACAACTCCGTGATTCAGAAAGTGCAACGTCTTATGGCTTCTTGGAAGTCCAAATTATATATTAAACAAAGCTGGAAGAGTGTGCTTGGCTAAAGCTGTCACCTCTTTAATCCCCATCTACTCCATGCAGATCCATCTACTCCTATTAATGTTAAAAACTCTATCCAAGCTATTCCTCTTCCAAGTCAAGTTAATCAAGCGCTTCCGGACTGTTGGATTTGGAATTGAAGTAGAGACGGGAAGTATTCAGCAGCGAGTGGGTATTACTGGTTACTAAATCAAAGAAGGTCTTTGGATTAGTTGCAGGACTGGCGTAGGGTGTGGAGGATTGGAGCTCCTGCGAAAATCCAACATTTCCTCTGGTTGTGTCTTCATGAGGCCATCCCTACCAATGCTTTGCCCTACAAGTGTAACTTAGCCTCCACCCCTAGTTGCCAAAGATGCTCAGCAGGTGTTGAGGATATTTTTCATTGCCTTCGGGAGTGTCCTCACTCTAAGGAAGTGTGGATGCGGTTAGGTATGCGGGGAAAGCCATCTTTCCTAGGCCATGCAGATGTTTCCTCCTGGATTAAACACCTTGCTTGCAGTGATGATTCCTACTTGTTCTTGGCTGGGATATGGTGGGTTTGGCGTTGGCGTAACAGTATGGTGCTTAGTGATGAGGTTTGGAACACTTCCAAGGTGGTGTATAACGTTTTCTCTTCCCATGATGAGTTTATGACTTTTTATCCTTCGAAGATGGATGTTCACTCCCAGCAGTTATTATCTGTTAGATGGGATTTGCCGCCCCTAAATGCTATGAAAATTATTGTGGATGGTAGTTTTTTCCCTAGAAACTTGGCTATGGGAACGGGGGGTTTAATTCGGTCTGATTCAGGGGCTTGGTTGAAGGGCTTCTCTTCTTTTGAAGGTGAAGGGGAAGTTTTGAAGGCTGAGTTGTTAGCAGTTTTTAATGGGCTCTCTCTGGCTTGGAACTTAGGCTTCAAGGATGTTATTTGTGAGGCTGACTCACTGGAGTTGGTCCATACTCTCCATCTTCAGCAGGCCAATGTGTTCCATTGTCATGCGGCTTTGATTGAGGCTATCAGGGAGCTGTTAAGGATATCGTGGAAGGTAACTATTGTGCATGTTTTCCGAGAAGCTAATTCTTGTGCGGACTTCTTGGCCAAGTTGGGTGCTTCATCAGAGTTGCCTTTAAAGATTTGGGATGATCCACCCTGTGGCATGGGTGCCATCCTTTTGAAGAATTCTCTCAGTATTTTTGTTCCTTAGTTTTTGTTTTGCTTTCTTCTTTTTTATGTGCTACACCAAACAAAAAAAAAAAAATCAAATTATGAGTGTTAATGAGACATATGGAAACGGGTTTAACTTAATTCGATATCTTAGAGTCATTTGTTTAGACCCAAGTCCCACCCAAACTATTCCCCAATAATGTTCGGGACGAAACCAAAATGTATAAATTTGAACATCATGTACGGTTAAATCATAAATTTAAAGTAATATAAACTAAAACTAAGGTAAATTTTACAATGTATATTTCAAAATAAATAATATTCATATAACTATATTATCATGTTATGCAAAAAATTATTGATTTAAGTCGAGAAGTCTTATTATTTATATCTAATTGTAAAAAAATAAATTTTAAAATAATGTGCCACACCAAATCAAATTGGGATGACTAGAAGTATAACCCAAACCCAACTCAAAAACATATCAGCTCTAATTTCTAAAATCCCAACCGGTGAAAATTAACTTTGAATTAAGACAGGTTAGTGAAATGTGACCAATGTTGTACACCATTAATTCAAATTGCACCTGTAGAATTAAATAAAAGAGTGGATAATAGAAACCAACTGCTTTCAAATAGCGTGTCTTAGAAAATTTATGATTTGGGATAGGTTACATTTAGTATTTTTGTTTTCTATAAGAAATTAAATGTTTTCAAGAAATTGATGCAAACATACTATATGAATAGAATTATTGTTCTTTTATTTGTTTATTCGCTTTTTTTATTAATTATTTTAATTATAACTTATGAATTATCTTGTTTAGCTGGAGTCCCTTCTTCTCAGAGATCATAAGCTAGGTTAGTAGTTTTTTTTTTCGCTTTTCTTTTTTCTTCCCTTCCAGACCAAAAAAAAAAATATATTTTTATTCAAATCAAATCTTAGTTAATTATATTTTTATTCAAATCAAATCTTAATTAATCAAATCTTACATTTGAATTACGAAAATTTAATGTTAAATACAATAATTAGTATTCAACTGAACTAACTTAATAAATTTCTCCAGATTTCATTAAAACTATTTCATTTTCCTTTGTAGTATAATCTTTCGAATTTGTTCGCAAAAGGCTATTTTCAATCAATATTAACCATAACCAAATACAAAGTAGCAAGATATATAAACCGATATTTGTAAACATATCAATGAATTACCTTTATTTCTGTGATTTTTGGACCCAAAGATGAAAACCCCAGAGGCTTCGAAGTCAAGCTTATGCTCAACTTAGAAACAAAGAATCGAGAAAACCAAACCACAGTGTTTCTTCTTACAGTTCTAGTATAAATAAAATATATAGGTAAAGGCTTATATTATTAATAAAATAAGGAAATGCTTGATGGTTCGAATTTATTTTTGAGGAAATGGGTACCAAGCATTTACACCATTCATTGTTAATATTATCTCTTGTATTTACTGAAGTCCAACATAGTAACTGCCATTTATAAGAGTAAAGATCCTCTCCATTTCTCAAAAGAAATGGAGGACTCCATTACTATATTTTAGGATGTATAAAGACATTTATTTCTGAAATGGTGACTTTTATTAGGCTTTTATGTATTTTATACACCCAAAACTATAGTAATGGAATTCTCTATTTCTTTTGAGAAATGGAGAGGATCTTTACTCTTTTTTTAATTGCTTCATTGATTTCGTATGGTTTAATGAACTTTTCAGTCCTTACAAAATGGACGAGTTTTGTTTTTGGTCCCTACAATTTTTTCGTTGGTTTCGATCCCTATAAGTTCCAGAATTTTGGTTTTAGTCCCTGCCGTTTGTGTCCATCTATTAAGTGCTGACGTGGCTAACAGTGTACCACGTCAGCACTGCCACGTAGGCTAATTTAGTAATTTTTAATGCCACATAGAATTAGTTTTAATGAAGTTTTTAGTCCCTGTAAAGTAAAGTGTACGAGTTTTGGTTTTAGTCCCTAAACTTTTTTTCATTGGTTTTGATCCCTAAAAGTTCTAGAAATTTGGTTTTAATCCCCAAAAGTTCCAGAACTTTGGTTTTAGTCCCTGTCGTTAGTGTTCATCAGTCAAGTGCTATCGTTGCTATTGGCACGCCACGTCAGTGCTACCACGTTTGGGGATGAATTTCGGAAAAATAATTTCACTTACCTTCCAATTAGGACAAGTCTAAAATTATCCATTTGGATTCTTCTTGCTCTTGGATGTCATCAACTTCAACCAATCTCCACAATCACAAACACTATCACGCTATTGGAGATTGAAGTAAATGACTCGGAGTCTTCTAATCAAGTTGGCTTATCGGGACAGTCTTGGTGATGGGAAGGGAAAGAATAAGAAAACAAAGAAGAAGCTGGATGAAAGAAACGTGAGAAATGAGGTTCTTCCGAGCACGCGAAGGAGGTTGACAGAGTTGGAAACGCGAAGAAAAACATGAATGAGATTCTATTTAATAGTTTATAAACTAAAAGAGAATAATAAGATTAAAATAATAAAAATAAATTATTTTAATAACTGTAATAAATAATAATAATAATAATAATAATAATAATAATAATAATAATAATAATAATAATTATAAATTAGAAAAAATAAATGATTTTCCTATATGACATCCCACGTTACTTTAAAATATAAAAAAATTAATACAATTAACAAAAAGGACTAAAATCAAAGTTCTGAAATTTAATCGATGAGCACTAATAACAAGGACTAAAACCAAAGTTCTGGAACTTTCAGGGATCAAAACCAATGAAAAAAGTTTAGGGACCAAAACCAAAATTCGTACAATTTGTAGGGACTAAAAATTTCATTATATCTAACCTGACGTGACAGTAAAAATTATTAAATTAGCATATGGCATTTTTGACGTGACGTACCGTTAGCCACGTCAGCACTTAATAGAGGAACACAAACGGCAGAGACTAAAACCAAAATTCTAAAATTTATAAGGATTGAAACCAACGAAAAAAAATGTAGAGTCCAAAACCAAAATTTATCCACTTTATAAGAACTAAAAAATTTATTAAACCATTTCGTATTATATTATTTCATACCAAACAGCGGTACTTATAAAATAAAAAGCGGGCTTTTGTTCTCTGTCCGGCAATAGGCAACCAACAACAACATACAGAAGGATGAAAATAGTAACTTCCGATATAAACAATTTTTCATAGATATATTTGATATTAAGGCCAAATGGAATGGATTAAATAACAAAAGGTTTTCCAAAAACATAAATAAATAAATATGAAAGGGCGCCCTCTGAAAGATTTAGTCGAAGTGATGGAATCTTCTGTGTACATCTCATTAATATATAGAGCCAAAAGTGATGTACCTTAATTTTGATATTATCATCCCAAGATCCAATTATAATCATAGGAAAACACTAGAGGAATACTAGTTAAAATATTTATTGGGTAACAGTATGAATAATCTACAAAAATTTCTTAGGAAAGGGACACCAAGAAAGTGAAAACAATTGAGAAGGAAGAACATTTGAACACTTTTCTTTGTTTTTAGCTACTATTTTGCAGACCCCTTCCTTGTTCGTCATTCTCTTCTAGAGTTTAAACTTGAGAACTGGGTAGTTCAACATCCGTTCTTGTTTGATTCATTCTGATGTGAAGTAAATTATAATGGGATCAAATGCTAGAAATTAGATTTAGTGCACTTCTTAGTCAAGTTCAGGTTATGCTCGAGTCATCTCAATCCATGTCAATGTTTTACATTCTTTTAAAATTTACTTTTTTTTACAATTAAGTATAAGTAATAAGATTTATTGATCTAAATCAATAACCTAATGATAATATATTTTTATTGTTATTATTTATTTTGAAATATATATTATAAAATATACATGAATTTTAGTTTCATACTTTTTTATTTCTACGATTAAGCAATACGAATATTCAAGTTTACACATAATGTTAGTATATCAAGTTGATCTAGTCCCATCCCATATATTATCATATCATAATCGAGTTGGATTGAAGTCCATATAAATATCTTTATCAAAATATCCCGTCAAATTAAATTAGTCCCATCCGGTCCCATAATTACCACCAACATCAAAGGTGGCTCCTTACGTAATATGTTATATTTGGACATATTCATTGACGGATCCAAATTGCCTGCAGTAACCAATTTACGTATTTATCGTAGTTGTGCAATCCATTACCATTAGATTTACTTTTCTTACACTTTTAGTCTTTGATTTGCTTTGTAAAAAAAAAAATAATAACCAAAAAATACAAGTGGAGAGAGATACAAATAAGTTATCGCAAGAATCCTAATCCATTCATTGACATATGCCTCTAAGATTATTTATATGCATAATTCTCTCTCTTTTACATTTATGAGAGAGAGAAATGAAATTTTTCAAAACAATTGTATTTATATACCAAAATAATATTTATGGACCAAAACCTTGAATATCATATGAATTTACCTAAAAACAATTCATATATCTTTTTTATGTATAATTTTTAATTTGGCCCTTTTTATTTAATGAGAAATTCAAATTCTTTCTCATCGTTAGAATCTAAAGTTTACATTTTCTATTTTCATTAAAATTGATAAATCTGAGTTATTAAATTACCCTTAAGCCAAAGTTATCTTCTAAATAGATGTTCATATGACATATCACGCACACATACTAATAATTCTTACATATTTTCAGCCCTCAAAGTCCGTATCTTAAATACTATTTGGAAATAACAAGAATAATTTATTATACACTAAGCTAGCGTTTTCAAAGTTTATTTAAGTTTGTCTTATCATACGCGAACTTAAACAGATGTTTGGAAGAGCTTATGAAAAAACTTTATGACATTCCTATAAGCTCTTTTTAGCTTATTTCAAAAAGTTTGTCAGATAAACTTATGAAATAAGTTAAAAAGAGTTTATAGGAATGTTGTATACTCTCATGTCATACATTTATTAAATAAACGTTTAATTAAGTCGTTTATCCAAACACTTATTGTTATACACTTACTGAATAAACGCTTAATTAAGTAATTTATCAAAACACGCAGCAAGAAGTTACTTTTGAAATATGCTGCTGATTTTGAACTCTGGTTCATTATTCATAGAACAAAATTGGCATTAAACGAACATTCCCATCCAATCCAAACAAAAACTAGATGAGCCACTACAAGACATCCAGAAGCAATGAATCAGCTAGTTCCATGTTCCATAAAATTTTCCATATTCACTGAGAAAGAAAAATCTTCAGCAATTTGACAAGGATGACTACATAGTGGATAATCTTCCTGCCTATCAAGCTTTCACTCCTTCCAGGCTGGCTAATGGCTGGCTTGTGATAGGTGATTTTTGTATGAGACTCAACTACTTTTCAAATCTAGCATCAAGCAAATGATCGTGTGGATTTCCTTCAACTCTTCCTAAAAAGTGGGGAGGTTATTAATTGGGATGCTCTAACTAGATTATCTTAATAAAACTCCTATATATTGGGGGAAAAAATGGCTCAACAACTGAAGTCTAAATAGGTAGGAGGCCAAAATGATGTCCGAAACCAAATTTTGTTAATTGTGCCCCCAAACCAATTCAGCATATTTTGCTAACTTGATCTACTCTGTCTTACAGGACAGTTAGAAGTTAAACAATTACTACATTCTGGGAAATACATATGGCCCTAAGACATAAAACCCGAAAGATGATGATACACTATTTCCTCTGATGGTTAATATATAATAATTGGAAAAAAAAATGATATATTACCATTGAACTCTCAAATTTTTAATATGGAGATGGCTCTCTTGAAATGAAGTGCCCATTGACAGTCATAGAAGTGCATCCAATGTTACGAATTTTATTTCGTCTAAGTGAAAATGGATCTATCCCAGCCTTGTGAGCTGCAATAACTCCAATGGCCTCCCAATAATTTGAGACTTGAAGCTGCAGAAGGTGTAATGTCATCAACCAAAATGCATTCATTTCAATGGGAAAAAAAAAAGGACTGTTCAGATTATGCTTATATTTTAATTTAGATTATGGCTTCTAAGCATCACCTATAGAAAACTTGCTCTTCAGTGGCCTAAAATAGTAGCATTATTTATTTACTTGTTTATCTATCTATCTATCTTTCCTTTTGTTTATATGCTCCCCTATTTTATTGCTTAATGCTTAGTGAGCAAATTGCGAAATATAATCAGTGAAATTTTACAAATCTAATAGATGTACAAAAGGAGAAATTGCGTACCGCTTCAAAACCAAGTTTATCTGCGGTATCATTGAGAACAGTTTCATTTTCTTCCACAGTAATTATAAGTGGCTGCAGGAAAATTTTTATACCAGTCATATGTTGAAACAACAGTATTGGTTAGACAGTTTGTTGTGCTGAGTGGACAAAAAGCTAAAACACCATCAGGCAACAGTTGTTCTTGCAGATCCAATCGAAAAATAAGAAAAAGGAGAAACATTGATATGTTTGGATTCAAACCTTATTTGTTTGGCTCCTTGCAAAAGCAAGAGTCCCATCCCCTCCACAAGCATCTTTGGGAAGGATTACAGAATCGACATCACTTGCCAATATGCAACCCTTCTCCATGGATTCAGAGTTCTTGATCAAGTATTGTGGAGCATTACTTAGGCCAGCAAGTACACATGGCAGGAAGGTATACCCAATCTATTTGACAAGAGCTAGTTATCCACAAGTACTATTACTCATGCAAATGCAGAGGATGAGAAATATCTAATTTATAATATGAGAAAAAAAATCTGTTTAATTAATTTAATATATGCAGTGTCAAAACAGCCTCTTCTAAAAGTATTAAATTTTCAGTCATTTAATAGAGACATTAATCTTTGAAAATGAATAACTTGAAAGATACTCCAATAAAAAGGAGTAAAGGAAGACCAAAGAAAATTTGTAGCATAAACAATTCAAACTGAGCTTACTCAAAAAATCAAAATGGATTTATTAAAAAATTGATGTTTTATATAGCCCAATCCATGTAGGTGACCTCACATAGTTCTATTAGTTGGACAAGGCTTAGCAGGTGATGCATCAATATTCAAAAATAAGCAGGAGATTTTCATTTTCGTTCTGATATAACTTAGTACTTTCTTTTTTCTTAGAATTTAAAATTAATAGTTAATATTCAAAAAGGGCAACAAATCGAATTTATTTTACTTCATCTTTACTGAAATATTCTAACATGCTATTTTGCTAAAGCCACAAAATTAGAAATTGCCAATATCTATTTGTGCAGGTATGCAAGAATCAGTATCGATCATTGAAACAAACATGTGAGAAAGACATTCATCGTAAAATGCTAGAAACATATTCGAAAAGTACAAACCCAAAAGTGAGTTCACCCAACACAGTGAATCAGTGAGATGCGTTTAAGATATTTCCTTTTGAATCCTAGTTACCATCACATCAGCACAGTGCAGGCGTACATTAAGAAAGAAATTGTAGAGATTTCAGTACAGATGTATGCAATACATAGTAATTCAGGAAACTGAGCAATACAAGTGTAAATATTAATATGCTAGTCTCATTGTTCCAAGTTTTAGGCTATGCAGGTGTTAGGACTCAGTTAGGATTCTGTTTTGCTGTTAGAAGCAGTTGTTAGGATGTTATTCTGTTATTCTGTTAGAGGCAGTTATTGCGGTTAGAAGCAGATTGTTAGGATTAGAAGGCAGTTAGCAGTTGGTAGGTTGTTAGGGAGTTGCCTATAAATAGTTCCTCTAAAGTGTAATAGAGCAGTTTTTGAATATTTGTTGAGTTAGACTGGGATTTTCCTAGTGTGAAAGGAGAGTGCTCCTTTGGGGTACATTGCTGTACCATTCTTTCCTTTTCTTTTTATGTTCTTGGCTTCTATTTTCAGTCCACTATTCTAAGGTTCCTAACAAATTGGTCCGACCTGCCGGATCTTCGAAAAAGAGCCAGTGTTGTCGGTGCTTGTTTGCAATGGAGCAACGTATGACAGCCGTGGAAGAAACGACTCGTGCTCATGGAGTCAAATTGGCGGAGTTACAGAAAGATGTGGATTACATCAAAGAAAACATGCCTGAATTGAGTCAAATCCGAGGATTGATCATGGGGTGTTTAACCAAGAAGCCTGATGATAAAGAGGACGTGCATTCTAGCACCACAAAGGGGGGGTCGAGCGACGAAGAGGAAGAAGAGGACGTTTCCACACGTTCTTGGTTGAAGAAGGTGGTTTTACCCACGTTTGAGGGAAGCGACCCACTGGGTTGGCTCGCCCGCGCGGAGAACTTTTTCGAAGTTCACCCAGTGAAGCCAACGGAACGACTGCGTGTCGCTTTCATCAGTATGGAAGGGAATGCATGCCACTGGTTCCAATTTTGGCGGGATAAAGCCAGAAATCCTTCTTGGGAGGATCTTGCGGGGGCCTTAATGAAAAGATATGGAGGCAATGGGCGTGGAACGGTGTACGAAAGGCTGGCGGCTCTAAGGCAAACCGGCAGCGTGGAGGATTATGTCCAAGAATTCGAATTGTTGGTAGCCCAAGCGAAACCTAGTTCCGAGGAGCAAGTCTTGGGTTATTTCTTGGCTGGATTGAGACAGGATATTAGAGGGCAGGTTCGCCCTCATGACCCAAAAGAACTTATTCAAGTTATGGAAATTGCGCGAGACATAGAAGAAGCGATGAAAGAAGTTCGAAATTATGAGGGGTCCCATGTTCAGAATACAAGCTCGGGATTTCGGTATCAAGGTGGAGGAGGAATTGTGTCACGGGTGGAATTGTATGGAGACGTGGACAGTAACCGATTGTCCAATGGACCAGGCCAGGATTCACAAACGGGGAGTAAGGTCACTTCGATGGCGTCGGTGACGAAACCTGAGATGAGTGGCATATCGGGACAAAGGAGCAAAGGCACGAGAAACCTTCCTTATCAGGAATATGTGAAGAGAAGGACAGAGGGTCGCTGTTTTCAGTGTGGTTTGGCATTCGGTCCGGGTCATAGGTACCCAGAAAAGAGCTTAAGGGTAGTCATTCTGGCGGAAGATGAACGCTTGAACGATGAAGGGGAGATTACGCCAAGGGAACCGGAAGAAGATAGCAACCACGATGTGGGGTGACAGGTCTTTGAGGACAGTTTCAACCTTGAGGACAAGGTTGTTTCGGAGGAGGGTGGTATTGTTAGGACTCAGTTAGGATTCTGTTTTGCTGTTAGAAGCAGTTGTTAGGATGTTATTCTGTTATTCTGTTAGAGGCAGTTATTGCGGTTAGAAGCAGATTGTTAGGATTAGAAGGCAGTTAGCAGTTGGTAGGTTGTTAGGGAGTTGCCTATAAATAGTTCCTCTAAAGTGTAATAGAGCAGTTTTTGAATATTTGTTGAGTTAGACTGGGATTTTCCTAGTGTGAAAGGAGAGTGCTCCTTTGGGGTACATTGCTGTACCATTCTTTCCTTTTCTTTTTATGTTCTTGGCTTCTATTTTCAGTCCACTATTCTAAGGTTCCTAACAGCAGGTAAGAGGTGAAATGCTGCATTACCATCTTAAGTAACTTTATTAAACTGTTCCAAATTTATCGCACATTTGTGGAGTAAACAGGATAAATTTCAATTTTGCTTCGGCATTCAAGCTTCTTTATGGAAGTTGTTATTATGTACTGCACATTAAATTTTACAGAACAGTGGGATGTCCAGTTTATTTTCTATAAGAATGCAAAAGATAGAAAGACATAAGGCATTTCATCAAAACTAATTATTTTATCTCAAACTTTAAGCCAGGTTAGCTAAAGTGGTATCTTAAACTGTTCTCTCTCTCTCCCTCTCTCTCTCATCTTTCGGATTCGGTATATCTTTTCTATTTTTGAATGTTACTTCTTCTATCTTGATGCCCATTACATTAACAGTAAAACAAAAGAAGCTAATAAGAAAGTTAAACAAAAATTCAGATTTGATTTACTCCATGGGGACCTCAGGTTGCTAGTTACATTTAGTTCAAACATGTGGCACAAGGAATTAGTTGTGTCTAGAGTTTACCAACCTCCTCAGCTGCTGATTTTGGACTTAATGATAGGCTCATGGGGAGTGGAGACAGTGCAGGAGCATGTGCACAAGGAATCTGGAACTCCTTCACCACTAGATGGCTTATAACTGCCTCAACTCCCGCCAATAGGTCTATTCCCTGAATAAGGTCAAAAAGTGGGAAGTAAATGTCAGTAACCAAATGATACAATAAGAACCATTCCTGAACCGCTGACCAAAACAAACTTCAGCGAAGGTATGACTGAAAATGGTTCATAAGAAACAGAAAAAAAAAAAAAAAAAAAAAAGAACAAAGGATGCCATCTTTGTTGGAATTTAGAGGAAATGGTCAGAATGAGATTGAAAATCTTTTAACATGAAGCTAAATTTCAAGAACAAATATCAAAGAGCTGATGACTATGTCTATGTTCAATGGGAGAACATAGAAGGAAGAAGCAGCACTAAGAAAGAGAAAGAGCTACATCATCGAGATTTCTTTTAATCCAATATAAGTTGCACGATTTATCAAATTATATTGTTCTGTATTCAGTAGTACATTATAATATCATTTCAATAACCACTATTGTCATACCATCCCCTGCCGATAGTCATCTACATCATCAGTATCATCATCTGGAAAACGTCCAACAACGGCAATGGCATTCACTTTTGATCTATTCACTAAAGTCTGCACGGCTCTAAGTAAAGAATCAGGGTGCTTAATCCTCCCTGTTGATTGCCCAGTTTTTGGATCAACCCACTTCTCTACCTGAAAATTTGATGCAAGTCAAACTCTTGCATTTCGTTGGATGGTAAACTTAGAGCAAATTTTGGCTAGGCATTTTAAATTGCTATAAGATCATGATGTTAGATGCTGGAAATTATAGAAATGCCCTCTCAAACATGGGTACTCCAAAAATGGTGACGTACCCGTACTCGGTACCGGTACGCATGGATACATACCAAATTTTTTTTTTTTTTTTTTTTTTAATTTGGATACACGGATTGAGTACGGCTGGGTACATCTCGGGTGCGGATCATTCCAAAACTACACCATTTTGGGTGGGGATTTTAGGATATTTTTTGTTTTTTCTTATCACCCACACAATGATGCCGAATCTGCGAATCATACAATCAATCTCATAATGAGATTGACAATATTAGAGTGTAATTTTCATATTCATGCTTAGATCTTGTAATGATGAACAATTTCGTGATTGCAGTTTTTTATTGTGAGATGTTTTATTGTCATGTTGAATAATTTAAGCTCTTTCGATGTTATATGTTATGCGTAAGTTTGTGTCTTTCAATCTTTTATACAATTTTGTTATGCATTATCATATAATATTCTAATTTCTTACACACACACACACACACACACACATATATATATATATATATATATATATATAATATATATATATATATATATATATATATAATTTTTTAAAAATTTATATTGCTGTACCCATACCTTAGTTTTTTGGAAAATGCCGTATCCCGTAAGTATCCGTACCGAGTACCGGTACCGTACCCATATCAGTGCAACCCATGTCTGAAGAATTCCTTTTATTCATTATAAAAAATAAGCAAGTCTGAGATGTGAGAACAAATTCAATACACATACTTTTAAACATGTCTGAAATGAGTAGAAAGTTGTTCCAATTATAAAATTAGAGAAAGAGAAAGAGAACACATATAACACAAGATACATAGTATGTCAAGTGTTTAGAATTTAGACCTACAAATCCCAGAACATTGTTAAGTAATTATAACAGAGAGAAAAATATGATCACATTAAAATAAAACAAAAATATCTAATCAAAATGACTACTAATCTTGGTGGGACATCACTTGCTTTATATAAGTTCAAGATGCACCCTATACTGAGATCAATGGCAGTCACATTTCTAGTAGTTAAACTGTCCGTTTACCTTCTGCAAAAGAACCAAATTATATATTGTGCAGTCCAAATTGTATGACTGAATAAACAAAGGTCTGTCTAGTACAAAGAAACTTGGCTGAAAATATTGGATGGTTTACATTTCATTATACTGGTTTAAATAACAAGATACTGGATACCTTCAGCGGAGTGTCTGTGACAATATATTCTACTACAGGCAATCCAAGGGAAGCCCTTGCAGCATCAGCTACTTGTAATTGGTGAGTCCGAAGTTCCTCTTCTATTCCAGCATCAAGAACTAATCCCACCTGCTTTACACAAAAAAGACTCAGTATAAAATTTGAAGTGGAAAGAAATAAAATGATGAAGAAAGCACCTAGTAGGTTGCAGGCTGCAACACTGCATAACATAAACTAGTCAAGGATGCAGCAAATTGAGAATATATATTATAGTCATACCCTGTTTTGATGAACAGGTTGTAAGGCCCATAACCCTTCTGCAAAGCGATCAAGAGCATAACCTTCAACATATAGTACATTAGGCATTGGCCAGTATAGCATTGCTGCATTAAGCACCTGCAAAATTTGACAAGTCAAACAGCAAAGAAAATTAAATGCACATTTCTTCATCACTATCATTCAAGCAAAGCGAATCATAGAGTGGTGAAATCAAAGGGACCATCCCATTTAGTAACTTGCTTAAATCATTTAGAATGAGATAAAATCTAGGGAGAATTAATGAGAAGGACCACTAACATTCAGAAGGGTCAATTAACTATTCTGAATGGTCATTTCTGTGACGAGAATGGTTGTTGGTCCTTCATCCTTAATTTTTGTGTTGTTAATGTTCCTTCCCGTTAATTTTCCCTAAAATTCTATCTTATGGATACATGGATCTGAAAAATGTTGTAAAAAAAGTGGCATGCAACGATGATTCTCCTAATTTTAATTCATGTAGCAGTGTAATACCAAATACCTTTTGGAATTGCAGGTTCAACTCAGTCAAATCACTTCAACGGAAGAAAAATTGAATTAAGGAAAAGGGTCTTGCTAGCAAATATTCAAAAGACACTTGGAAGAACTCATGGATAAAAAGTTTTTACTAAAAAATATGTGTTTAATTTACTTTAATATATTAAAATTCAAAAGTGTTATTTTTCAATAAAAAAATTATTTTTATTTTTAATTTCTTAACAAGTACCCTAATAGGACCGGAAAAAAAAAAAATAATTCTACTATCACACACTTCCACTTAAATCATTTAACATTTGTACAGTTTTCATTATTTAATTATAACTTGTATTATGGTTTAGATTTTTCGGAAATGAATCTCCTGCAGTTACTTTTTTTACTGAGGAAAATCTTAATCATTGATTAATTTTGTGTAAGATAAATATATTAATATAAAAATAAAAATGAATGTATGAGATCCTTATTATAAATTAAGGTGAATGTATGAACTTGGTGAATGCAAGGAATGCGGGTCCAGATTTTTCCCATCGCTAATAGGGGGAAACCAAGTCCGAAGGCAAAATTTTCAAAAGCTACATTAGACAACCTTTCTGCAAACAGGATTTTGAACGTGATTTTTCAATGAGTGGAATCTAAAACAAATAGGTGCTTAAACTTTTACACACATGCATTATGATTCTGCAAACATGGCTTAGGGCGTGTTTGACTAAACAGTTTAATTAAGCACTTATTTAATAAATTGTTTTGAAATAAGTTAAAAAGAACTTATTTTCGTAAGCTTCTTTGATAAGCTTATTTAAATAAGCTAAGTAGAGCTTATATGTAAGTCATAAACTATTTTCATATATTATTTTCATAAGTTTATTATCATAAGATATAAGCCAAAATAAGATTTCTATAAGCTGTTCCAAACGCTCCCAGATATCACTTTTTCATCATCTCACCCAAACCACAACCAGTTATCTTCCCTCGACCCTAAGACCGAAAAGACTATACTACCCTTAAATAAAACAGATAGCATAGCTTGCCCAACCGTAATTAAGAAACCCATTTGGGTTTAGGAAGTAATTACATACGTTAGGGTGAGTGATAAGGCAATCCACGACGTTAGAGAGAGCACGAGCCACGGGGAGAGCGTCGCCGGCGAATCCACCAATAGCAGCTCCAATCCCCGTCGGCACTATCATCACGGTCGTGTAATTCCTCTTAAACTGCATTCACAAACACACAAATTAAAACTGACTTTCCAAACAGACCCACTGTAAAAGTGATTTCTTTTTTGTTTTTTTTTACCTTAAAACAGTGGGAAGAGGAGACGCAGGAAATGGTTGGTTTGAAGCATGGGGTGACGAAGCGGTGCGATAAAGAGGGGGTTGGAAGGGTGAGAGTGGGAGTGAGTGCCATTTCTTCAGAATTCACAGATACAAACAGAGAGTTCTTCCTCTCCTCTGGAAAATTGTGGTGATATTATTATGTTATGTTTGAAGTGTAAAAGGAATGCACTTAGCGCAGTTGGTTCAAACAAAAGAGGAAACATATCCCGCCGTATCAATTCTTAATCTTATTTACCGTGTTCTCCCTCTTGTCTGTTTACTTCCAGAAATTGATGTTTATTTTAGGTGATAAAAATGAAATAAAAATGCTACTATACCTTTTTTTTTTTTTTTTGTGCTCAATTATTTTCTATTTTTTATTATTATTTTTTAAATTAAAAATATAGAGTAGCTTTCTCTCTAGGACTTTCTTTAATGAGTAAAGATCTATTTAAGTCCCTAATAATTTTTGAGGTACCACATTTGGTCCCTGAGGAAAAAAAAATTACTGAATAGTCCTCGAAAATGACAAAAGAAAGATATTTTAGTCCCTTCATTTGTTTCCATCCCGAACACGTCATTAGATTGCTGATGTATATCGTTAGTATGTCAGGTATCCAGACAATAGTCCCTACATGTATAATAGACCATGAAAATAATTATCCATTAACCTAATAAAGTTCTCAACTATTATTTAAGTAACCCAATTTAGTCGCTGACAATTTCTATCGTGTGCTTTGGTGGTCTCGACTCCATTGAACGGGTCGTTTGAGGGCATGGTTCAGGTTGAAAACTGTGAGATTTGGGTCAATGGGGCGAATATGCCAGTTGACTTGGTTATCTTAGAGATGCTTCAGATAGATGTGATTTTGGGCATGGATTGGTTGTCTCAGTATAATGCACACTTAGATTGTGGCAGAAAAATGATTAACTTGTCGACCCTAGGACAAGAGATCATGATTGTTCAGGGAGACTGAAGTCGGGTCTTCTAGAATGTGATTTCGGTAGCTAAAGCTGAGAGACTTTTGAGGCATGGAATGATGGTGTTTTAGCTGCAGTGGTTTCCACAGAAGCTGAGGTAGAGGCATTAGATCGAATGCCAGTTATTAGAGAGTTTGTGGATGTTTTTCTGAATGTTTTGCCAGGTTTACCACCCCTAAGGAGATTAAGTTTGCTATCAACCTGGCACCCGGTACTCAACCCATATCCATTTCTCCCTACTGCATGGCTCCAGCGGAGTTAAGGGAGTTGAAGAGTCAGCTAGAGGATCTATTAGATAAGGGTTTTATCCACCCAGTTCTTCGCCTTGGGGAACCTCGATACTCTTTGTTAAGAAGAAGGAAGGGTCTTGGCGGATGTGTGTGGATTACAGACAGTTGAATAAGGTTACCATTAAAAACAGATATCCTTTGCCTCGGATTGATGATTTGTTTGATCAATTGCGAGGCGCACAGGTTTTCTCCAAGATTGATCTTAGGTCTGACTACCACCAATTGAGAATTAAGGACCAAGACGTGGTGAAAACGGCTTTTCGAACTCGGTATGGTCACTATGAGTTCTTGGTTATGTCCTTTGGGTTCACTAATGCCTCAACCGCTTTCATGGATTTAATGAATAGGGTGTTTAAGCCATACCTGGATCAGTTTATCATAGTTTTTATTGATGACATCCTTATCTATTCGAAGACTCAGAGGGAGCATGAAGAGCATTTGAGGATCTCTTTGGGGACCTTGAGGGAGCATCAGTTGTATGCCAAGTTCTCCAAGTGTGAATTCTGATTGTCTGAGGTTGCTTTCTTGGGCCATGTGGTGTCCAAGGCTGAGATTTCTGTGGACCCCAAGAAAGTGGAAGCAGTTCAGGATTGGCCAATACATTCTAGTGTGACGGAAATATGGAGCTTCTTGAGCTTGGCTGGTTACTACCGTCGATTCATTGAGAACTTCTCCCGGTTGGCGACTCCTTTGACTAAACTCACCCAGAAGGGGTTGAAGTTTAAGTGGGGTCCCAAATGTGAGAACAGTTTCCAGTAGCTAAAGGATAAACTAACCACTGCACCAGTGTTAGCTTTACCTACAAGCGAGGGAAACTATGTGGTTTTTTGTGATGCTTGTTGTATCGGCTTGGGATGTGTGCTTATGCAGCACGAGAAAGTAATAGCCTATGCCTCACGTCAATTGAAGAGGCATGAGGTGAATTATCATGCCCATGACCTTGAGTTGGCAGCGGTGGTTTTTGCTTTGAAAATATGGCGGTATTATCTTTACGGTGAGGCTTGTGAGATTTACACAAATCACAAGAGCTTGAAATACATTTTCAAACAAAAGGACTTGAACTTGCGACAGCGAAGATGGTTGGAACTACTTAAGGATTATGATTGTACTATTTTGTACAACCCCAGCAAGTCTAATGTTGTGGCTGATGCCTTGAGTAGGAAGTCTATGGGTAGGCTGGCCTACCTGGAGAAAAGTAGGTGAGAAATTGCCAAGGAATGTCGTGCATGCCAGCAAAAAGATTCGGAGACTTGCAAAAGCTGCAATAAGGTGGTAGCCGAGGGCTGTGAAAGTGACAGAACTGATGACCATGGTTTGTTGCGGTTCCAAAACCGAGTGGTGGTACCCTTGGAAGCGAGGAAGAGCTTGATGACCATGGCCTATTCTTCATTCTACACCACGCACCCTGGTTCGACAAAAATGTATCAGGACTTGAGGGCTTTGTATTGGTGGCAAGGAATGAAGAAGGACATAGCCTAATTTATGTCCTGATGCCTTACTTGCCAACAGGTAAAGGCGGAACACCAGAGACCCCGAGGTTTGTTGCAGAGTTTGGAGATTCCCGACTTGAAATGGGATAATGTCACCATGGACTTCATAATGGGTTTACCTAGAACTTTGAAGGGTTATGATTCGATATGGGTGATTGTGGATCGGCTAACAAAGTCAGTTCATTTTCTTCCGGTTAAGACGACATACACTGCAGAGCAGTATGCAAGACTGTATTTGGGCACAGTGGTGACCTTACATGGAATCCCCACCTTCATAGTGTCTGATAGGGGGATCTTAATTCACCTCCCATTTCTAGAGATCCTTTTAGCGGACTTTGGGCACTCAAGTACAGTTTAGCATGGCATTCCACCCTCAGACCGACGGACAGTCCGAAAAGATGATCCAGACTTTGGAGGACATGTTGAGGGCATGCGCTCTTGAGTTTGAGGGATCTTGGGATAGACATTTGCCTCCTATGGAATTTGCTTACAATAATAGTTATCATAGTAGTATTCAAATGGCTTCCTTTGAGGCTTTTTAGGGAAGAAGGTGTAGATCTCCGATAGGGTGGTTTGAGACTGGTGAACAACGAATGTTAGGACCGGATTTGGTCCAAGATTCTGTTGACAAGGTCAAGATGATATGGGAAAGACTCCTAACGGCACAGAACAGGCAGAAATCCTATGCGGATGTGAGGAGACGTGATTTGGAGTTCCAAGAAGGGGACCATGTGTTTCTCAAGGTGTCATCTTTCAAAGGCACCTTGCGTTTTGGTAAAAAAGGAAAGTTGAGTCCTCGATATGTAGGGCCATATCAGATCCTTCGTCGAGTGGGGAAACTGGCCTATGAGCTAACCCTACCACCAGACTTGTCGCACGTGCACCTGATATTCCATGTTTCCATGTTGCGGAGGTACTTCAGGGACGATTCGCATGTTCTACAACCACAACCTGTGGAGTGTGACAAACAGTTGGGTTTCAGGGAAGAACTCTTCAGGATCGTGGATCGACAAGTACGAAAGTAACGGAACAAGGAGGCGCCCTCAGTGGAGTTTTCCTGGAGTCACCCTAGAGGTGAGGAGTACACGTGGGAGTTAGAGGATGCCATGAAAGAGAAACACCCACATCTTTTTCCAACAGGTAAACCTTTGCTCTTATTAAAATCGTGGGAATTCAGGATGAATTCTTTTAAGGGGATAGAATGTGAAACCCGACCCTTTTGTGCAGGGTATTAGAAATTTAATTTTTACCCTAGGTAATTTGAAAATCTAAAAGTATTAAAGGAATAAAGATTAGTTTTGAATCCAAGGACTACAAAAAAAATTGAAGAGGAAGGAGCAAATAGATATTAGGTTAAGGGCTTAGTTGCAATTAGTAAGAAGCTTGAATTAAAAAGTGAAGGAGAGCTAGTCTCCCTCACTTTCTCTGGTACGTGTAAGATAAAAAAGAAGAAGAGGAAAATGGTACTAGGGTTGGAATTGGTAAGTCTCTCCTTCCACTTTTTTTTTTCTTCTTCTCCCTCATGTAAAATTTGAATCCTCATACTCCTCTTTCATAACCTAGAGTAAAAAAAGAGAAGGAGATTGAAGAATCCATTTCCCTCTCACTAATCTAGACTTTTTCAACTTAAGTTAAGAGTTTAAATCCCTAACTTGTTAATTTCATGGATATTATTTTGAGTTGAATTGCTTTATTTAGTATGCTGGTTAGTTGCAAAAGATTTACTTTTTTGGACTCTGTCGATAGTTTTTTTTGGGCATATTTCAAGAAGACGGAGTTTCGAACTCGAGAGCATCAGAACTTTTGACGGTGTGTGTGTGTGTATATATATATATATATATATATATATATATATATATATATATTATAATATGATATACATTGGACACCGTCGATAGTTTTTTTTGGCATATTTCAAGAAGATAGAGTTTCGAACTCGAGAGCATCAGAACTTTTGACGGTGTGTGTGTGTGTGTGTGTATATATATATATATATATATATATATATATATATATATATATATATATATATATATATATATATATATATATATATGTATTATAATATGATATACATTGGACACCGTCGATAGTTTTTTTTGGCATATTTCAAGAAGATAGAGTTTCGAACTCAAGAGCATCAGAACTTTTGACGGTGTGTGTGCATCTATATATATATATATATATATATATATATATATATATATATATATATATATATATATATATATATATGATATACATTGTAATATAGGATTTGTAAAGAGGAGCTAAACTGTATTTATTATATGAGGAGTTAAGTATAGATCTAATGAACATCTATGATACATGTTTTTTTATTTTACTTAAAAAGATATTCATTCATTCAAATTGATAAAATAAATCGAAAACAACAAAAACTGAACATTGCTAAAATCGAAAAGAATGAATTTGCGAATAAACCCACATCACCCAGGTTAATAGCATAAAACAGCAAAATGCCTTTAAATGTGATAAAATCAAAGTGACAGGAATACTCATGCCTCCAGATCTGTAATGTTGACGCCCAAGTTTTGATTGAATCTGTAATGGATCAAAGTTGATCTGTCAATCTGAACCAAACGAACACCGCAACAAGACGAGAAACCAAACAACGCCACACCAAGACGACGAACAAAACAACGCCGCACTCAAACGATGAAATCACGGAAAAACACGAAAGAAAAACCAGATCTATATAGCAAAATCACTTATTTAGATAAAAGGAGAGAAAAACGAAGTAGATGGGTGATTCCAAGCCAAAAAAATGACCCAAAACCACCCGCTCCAGTGGATGAGGAAGAAGGAAGAGAGGAGTAGAGAGAGGGTTGAGAGAGAGAGAGGCGACTCTAGATCTATGATCAATGTTGATCATGCTTATAATGATATAATACATTCTATTGCTTTCGAATATTGATAATGCAGTTATAAAAATGATGATATTGATGTTTATGAGTTGTTGAAGAAAGTATTGAGTTTCTTGGGATGGAATTGTTGTTGTCGTAAATAATATAATGGAATATGATGTATTTCTCATGTTGTCAAGCGGTTAAATTGAAAGCCTCGATGTATGCATTCATGGGAAACTATAAGATATGAGATTGATGTGAGTTGTATTATTCAAAATTGTGTAAGCAATGTACGACATGGTGACGAGACCCATTATAAGTTTCTTGTGTAAATCCTGTTTGAATCATGAAATATTGTTCCATATTCTCATTTTATGTTCTCTTATGTCATGCTTTTAATTCACCCCCTTATTGAGTTCATGCACCTCACTTCGTTAGTGTCTTAGATGCAGGTATAGGAGCTGCTGGACCATCTCGAGCTGCCCCGACACCTTAAGTGGGGTTTCTAGTGCTATGTCTCAGCTACACAAAATGTCTTAAAATTTCTTTTTGGGACAAACTTGGTTTTATTTAACTCTTTTATTTACACTTGGACCTATTACTTTGTTATGGAGAGTTGGTCTCCAAGATTTGTCTTTTGAATATTGTTTTTTTTTTTTAAAAAAGAACTTTAGAAAAGCGATGATGAAGTATCTTTATTGAGTTTGGGAAAGGTATAATTATTTTGTTGTGTGGGACTTTTAGGCTTCGGAGGTGGAACATTGTCCCTGCCTCTGGCAGTTCACGGCTTCGGTTTTGGGTCTTGACATTTGGGCTCGTTTGAACAAGCATTGGGGTTCAGCTACTTATAAAGCTAAGTGTGAACATGCAAAGAAAAATCGAGCATCTGAAAAAGGTGGGAGCCTGCACGCTGGTGGCTCCATCCCCTATCATGATCACGCATTCATGATGGTACGTATATTTAAGAATTTGTTTTAAATGTAATACTTATTTATTTATTAACTATTACTTGTGCTTTTGTTTATAGTCAGAGGAGCTTGGTCTTCCCATACATATCGATGAGCTCTTTGAGCAGACTCATACGCGGAGGGATATCGGCGAGTTCGTCGATGAGAGATCCAGGTGGACAGTGGTGAGTTCTTGAATTCTATTTAGTTTATATATATATATATATATATATATATATATATATATATATATATATATATATATATATATATATATATATATATATATTATGACATGATGTTTTTGTTTATGAATAACATGAACAGTTTGGCACCAGGTTATCTCAGGCTATGGAGGATGCTGCATCCTGCACCGTCGGCTCGACATCCACCCCTCCTGACCCTATCGAGGAGTAGAGACTTTGGACCCAGTGTTGGTTGGATGTGGTCGGGGGCAAAAAGAAAGGGCGGATTTATGGGGCTGGAGACCTCGCGCGTGGTTTCCGACTAGGAGATCCCAACCTCACGCAGTCGTCACATTCATCCTCCAGTCACTCCCAGGATTCAGAGGAGCTGGACGCGTTGAGACAACGACTGGTTGCCACTGAGGATGCTGCACGTCAGGCTAGCGAAGAGAACCAACAGTTTAAGGGTCAGGTCGAGTTAGCCCACCAGATCTTGTAGGCTATTCCTCCAGTTACTCCCCCCTGAGACATGTACTGTTTTGCAGCAGCAGCTCCCATCGAATGACCAGCAGCAATAGGAAGGACAACAACGAGAGTCATAAGATGATGTCTTTCCGAGAGACTATACAGATTATTAGGATTTTTGTATTAGTTGTAGAATTTTGGTACATTTTTCATGTTTTAATGACAACGTTACTCACCTTATATAATTTATATAATTTTCATTAAATTTTGTTTAATTCAAGTTATTATAATTTATAATTATTTTAATTAATACTTTTATAATTATTTTTATAATAATTTTAATTTTATTTAATTAAAAAATTAACAATACCGACGAATGATACCGTCGATAACCCAGACCACAAGTTACCGACGGATAGAGCTATCAGTAATCCAGAGCACATTTATCGACGGAAACGACCGTCGATAATTACCAACGGATACCCTATTCCATCGATAACATTTAGGGACGAGCAAATTGCCAACGGATTTTTGGCCATCAAAAAGTCGTCGGTAATCCTTTTTTACCAATGGGTTTAGTCGATTACCGACGGATAGTGACCATCGATAATCAGCAAATTTCTTGTAGTGGCAAGAGGGAGAGAGGATGAAGCAAGAAAGGACAGAAAATGCTCATTTGGCAAGGACCTCTAAGGACAAGGGAAAAAAAGAGGAAAAATGAAGCTGCTAAGGGTTCAACACAAATGAAGCAAAATAAGGATGATGAAAGTTGCTTCTTATGTGGCATAAATGGACATGACAAGAAGGAATGTATCAAGTACCACGCCTGGCGTGCAAAGAAAGGGTTGCCTAAGTTACCAAAGGCCAAATGATGCTGAAAGACGCATTTATGTGGGAGATGGCAAGTTGGTAGAAGTATAAGCAATATGGGATTTTAGGTTGTTGTTAAGTATTCGTTATTATTTGGATCTAATGGATAATTTTGATGTACCATCGTTTAGACGGAATTTGGTTTCTGCTTCTTTGATTAGACAAATTTGGTTGTCATTGTTCAGTTGGAAACAATCAATTTAGTTTATCTATTATTGGAACCGGTACTACTATGGTGAATGGCAATCTATATTTGCATGATATTATATGAAACCTTGAGTGTGGAATCACATGGTACAAAGCGTAAAGTTTACAATGCAAACTACACACTACAAAAAAAAAAAGGCCTTTTTGCCACCGATATTTTGCGACTGATCCTAACCCGTCGCAATTGTGAACACCCAATTTTGTCCGGGTCAATTTTCTTTTTAAAATAAATACTAAAAAAAATATAATAATAAAAATCCAATTTCATTTTAAGCCCAGTTAGGCCCATCTTTTCCTCTAAAAAATAATAATAAAAAAAATAAAATTATAAAAAAAAAAACGAAAATATAAATATTTTGAAATTTAAGATAGAAGCAGTAAACAGTTGGGCGTTGATGATGATAAAAAAGATCAAGAGTGATCAAGTTTCAGTTATGCTTATAGTTATCATAATCTTAATAGGATAAGGATCTTTTTGTTTTAGATAGCTCTTCAGATGAGGGAAATTTGGAAAATCTGTTATCCATTCCTTCTATAAATTGGGAACACTTTTGCTAATGAGGGACAGAGGAAAAGAATCTGGAACCATCAGTCAATTTTTTTCTCTCCCTCACTCACATTGCATATTCTTTCTTCCTGGCCTTCCTTTAAGCCCTTCACTCCTCTTCCCTCTTCTTCTTCTCCACGTCCTCACCGTGCACAACACAAGCCAACTGCAACCATCACCCAAGCCTCACCTCTAACCTTTCTCTTCCTCGCGCACCACCCCACGGCACCACCCCGTGACGGTATTCTATCCGCCATTCACCTCATCGCACCGGAGCTACCTTCAGTCCACGCAATCAGCCACTGAAGATCACCAAGTCACCATCGGTCGAACCAACGTGCGTTGCCTACCGCCACTTTTTCCAAGAGGTTCCGATCTCAGGCAGGAAGAGAACCGTCCATCATAGCCCGTAGCAGCACCGCGTGAAGTATCCCGGACTTGACCTTCTTCATCATCACCAATCAGCCATCAGAATAGCACCAGGGCAGATTCGTTTTGCAGCGTTGTGAGCCACCTCGTGCTCCACCGCATTGTCTCTCCTTCGGTCGTGCTTCTCATTCAGCGACCAGCGCAAAGCTTCACGTATCACGTCACCCTCGTGCACAGCACCAACTCACCACCGTCAAGCCGGTCCGAAGAGGTTCCGCACGCTGCAACTGAGCATTCTCGATCTCTGTTTCGTGTCTGCGTATCAGGTTGGTGAGGAAGGAGAAAGCTTTTCTCCTTGTTTTATCTTTACTGGTTCTGCTGATATAAAAATGGGCTAACCCCTTTCTTTATTGGACAAATGGGCCAGGCAACATTTTTTAAGACGTAAAGCATAGATAAGAAAAATAAATCTGATCATTTTCTCTAACAATAATAGAATGTTTAAAAAAAAAAACTGAAAATTGTTTTTAGTTTAAATCAGATTTTGAATTAGGCTTGAGATGTCTAATCGCCTACCTTTTTCTTATAAAACTCTCAAAAATATGAAAGTTATTTTTTCGGTGACGTCTCTGGCAAGACGCTGAGCTTCACTTGTAACCAATTTAGCCGAGACGGCTTGTTGATCCATTTACATCTTTTCAGAAAAAAATATATAAAAATATAAAAATCGTTTTAAACTAAAATTAACCAATCAACAAAACATTTCTAGAAGAACTACGTGGCTTTGAGTTTCCCATCGCACCAGGGAATACGTAGGAGCGAAATTAATCATTTCGTCAAGCTAAAATTAAATTTTCCTATTTTTGTGTTGTATATCTTCTCTTTATTCTTTTTTTGGGTAAAACAAATATTTTTGACGTTATTAAAATATGTACAATTAACTTGAGGTACCGTTCTTAGAATGGGCGATGTAGGGTGCTAATACCTTCCCTACTCGTAACCGACTCCCGAGCTCGATCTTAATCCTTTTAAAAAAGACCAGTTTCCTTAAGTTTATAGTTTTTCCCAATTTTTTACAAAAATAAAATTGGTGGCGACTCCTCTTTCTTTTCTTCGCGGCTCCCGGACGGGACGGTCGCGACAGCTGGCGACTCCACTGGGGACTTTTGAGAGTCAGGCCTATCATAGTTATTTGTGCTTTTGTTAATAACTTTTATTTATTTTACCCTTTTTTATTTATTTATTCTGTAAATATTGTACAATTATAATTTTGATTTAACTATAGGATAGACGACATTTTCGTATTAGCATGATCTCCTTTGCAGATAAATGTGGGTAGTCTTAGGATTTCAGGTTTGCATGCTCCCTCCACACACCTCACCTACACATTGTGCACACACTTATGAGTGAGATTCTATACCCGGGTCCTGGTAAACCCTAAGATTAAGAAAGAGGTTATGTAATGATAGCCACTTTGGATGTACGTCCTGTTTGG
Source organism: Ammopiptanthus mongolicus (assembly GCA_039655645.1). Taxonomy (NCBI): domain Eukaryota; kingdom Viridiplantae; phylum Streptophyta; class Magnoliopsida; order Fabales; family Fabaceae; genus Ammopiptanthus; species Ammopiptanthus mongolicus. Next base: position 32,261,075 of record CM077348.1, on the reverse strand, counting down.
GTATCATGAAAACCTCATCTAGAGTGTGACCCTTTTATGATGTCCCGCACCTAGTAGATCTCCTACTGTTGTGGCCAACATCATGAATTAGGATCTTAGCTCTAGAGGCCTAAAGAATTATTGGATTTGTAGAGCCACCCTAATAGGAGGTCACGAATTAACATTCCATAGACCATTAGGATAGAATCTAATAAGTTAACCCGATTTAGGGCACAAAGGGGGGCGTACTTTCTCCTTATCTTTTATTTTCTTTTTTATCATGCATATAATCATTTTCTTTTTATCATGCATGTAATTTAATAATGCTTCTTGTTATAGGAAACCAAGGGTGAATATTTTTGAAATGGGAGATAATATGGGATCTAATCACAGTGAGCCAAGGCCATCCGTAATAAAGAAAATTTTGCATTTGAAAGCCAAAAAAGTTGATACCACAAGCCTCAAAACTCTGGGTCGGATGCTGACAATATCTCAACGACTCACTCTCACAAGGAAGTATGGAAAGATTTTGAATTTACTGGATGTCGAGGTGCAAGTAGAAGCAATCACTGCATTGGCCCAATATTATGACCCACCATTGAGGTGTTTCACATTTCAAGACTTTCAATTAGCCCCCACTTTAGAGGAGTTTGGGCAAATTATGGGTTTGCCATTGGAAGGAAAGAAGCCATATCATTACATCGAACAGTATCCGGCTATCCAAACTGTGGCAAATGTATTGAAGATACATCCAAAAAGTTTACAAAATGCGCAAGAATGTAAAAATGGGACTAAAGGATTCTCAAGAAAATACCTTGAAGAACATATGCATCATCTGGTAAAGATAGAGGATTGGGACACGTTCATAGATGTACTTGCTTTTACTATCTATGGCATTGTCCTCTTCCCTAACCTTGAAAACCATGTCGACTTTGCTGCCATTGATGTATTCCTTGCTCGCAAGTTCAACAATCGGAATCCTGTTCCAGCCATTCTAGCAGATATTTACTGTACCCTTGATTTTTGTCATGAAAGAAATGGTAAAAGAATCATTGGTTGTTTACCAATGTTATATGTTTGGCTTACGGCACATGTTTTCCGCAGAAGTTATAAAACAGATTGCCCTATCACAGACTTCAAAATGTATCAATTGAAGACCAAGAGTGCTCGTGAGTGGGCAATTTACATGGCTCAGCTGAACGAAAATCAAGTCAGATGGTATCCACAATGGGAAGATGTAGAAGTCCTAGTGTATCAGTGTGGGGATTTCCCAAATGTACCCGTCATGGGCACAAGAGGTTGCATCAACTATAATCCATTACTAGGACAACGTCAGCTTGGTTACCCTATGATGGGGCCACCCGAAGCGGCCTTGATAACTCCTTTCCTCTTCTACTATAAAGATGGGAAGAATATAGAACTGCTCCAAAAGGTGCGAAATTCTTGGGACAAAATTGTCAAAAAAGGAAAAGAGTTAGGAGTCAGAAGTTGTGCTGCGCAAGAAAGTTATCGTCAATGGGTCAAGGATAGAGTATCAGAGATTAAGTTACCATTCAAAGAACTAGTAATTCCTTCAATCAAGGAACCTCCTCTTACGATCGAAAATGAAGAATTAAGGGAAATCAAGACAAAACTAGCGAAATGTGAAAAAGAGAAGGAAAGGACGGAAAATGAGCTTAGAAAAGCCCTTGAAACATGCACGACACTAAAAAGAGAAAATATTGAAAAAAGCATCACTCTCGACAGGATCAACAAAAGGATAAAAACAGAACATGAGTATATGGTGAAGACCAAAGAATGTCTCAAAGGAGCTGATAAAGAATTGACAATGCGAAGGCAAGAACGTGACCAAGCCAGAGCTGAGAATGAAAAACTCAGAGAGCTCCTAACCAAGACTAAGATGGCCCGCAAGGATGCTCAAAAGCAAGCTGATGACCAAAAGTTGGAAGTAGACCATGTGATTGCTCAATGTAATAATACCATTGCTAAAGAAAAACAACGCATGGAAGAAATAACTGATAGATATCAAGCCGCCATCAAAAGGGAGCAAGCCATAATAAAAGACTTGAATGAACATGTGAAAGGACAGGCAGAGGATATTCAAGGATGGATAATGAAATTTTCACAACTAGTATGGTTAGCAAATACTGCCATAGCAGAGGTTCCAAGATACTTGAAGGAGGTAGAGGCAATGATGAATCCACTCGACACACCATCTGAAGTCAAAGACTGCATAGAATATTGCAAGAATTTGATAGGAAGAATCAAGGACATGGCTCCTAAAAAATAAATAAAAGTTTTACAATTAGTGGTAGAGTTTCGGTTATGAAGCAAATAAGCGATGTATTCAGCAGTTATGAATGAAAGGCTATTTTCTCACTGATGATCCCATATTATTCGCTTCCTCAACTTAATACCTTTGAACGAGACGTTCTGGGAATGGTTAATCAAAATATTCACCATTGAATTATTTTCTTTGAACGAGACGTTCTGGAAATAATTAATATATTCACTAGAAAATTATTTTCTTTGAATGAGACATTCCATAAATGATTAATACTCACTATTATTATTTTTTCCCCCCTTTAAACGAGACGTTTTGCGAATAACCAATATACACCATTGTTTGAAATATTCGCCAATTATTTCATTCCGTAAATTATTTTCTTTGAACGAGACGTTCTGGAAATACTTGATACTCACCATTAATTGATATTCGCCATTATACCTTTGAACGAGACGTTCTGGGCATAATATTCACCATTAAAACTAATACCTTTGAGCAAGACGTTCTAGGAATAGTTAATAAAATATTCGCACAAGTCTACAATACACCCTCAAGTAATTAATAGTTGTCATGCGTGATTTTTATACCAGGAATATTAATCAATATAGCTGGGAAACGAGTACCATTACACCCTTATCGGACCCGATCACAAGCCAGAATCATGGCTGACCTAGAAACAACTCAAGAGATTAGGGATGAAGTGAGTCAACTCAAAGAGCAGATGGCCAAGATGATGGAAATGTTGCAAACAATGCAAAAAGACAAGAATACAGATGAGAATCCTTCAGCCTCAAGCGAAGAACAACCGGCTAATCCTCTTCAGGGCTTCAATCAGCAAGGAATCCTAGTGCCTCTCACCATGTATCCCAATAATCAAGCTCACTCTGCATTTGACCCGAACAATCCCCCATATGGGCTTCCCTGAGGGTTTGTGCCACCAGTAGCCACTGTTTTGCAAGACAATAACTCAAATCATAACCCTCACATCAATGTTGGCGAAGAACCTCAAGGACAAACCACCAACTTTCCTCATGCTACCACTCCAATAGTGGTACCTGTTGCTAAACAGCACACTCCACCACCATATACTGTCCACATAGGTACTCAGGGAACCTAGGCGGTACATAACTTTGTTTCTCCCGATGGGCTACAATCTATTCCTCAAAGAATATACAGGGAGATTCCTGTTGAAAATGCTCAGTCCAAAGAAAAGTTAGAAATTCTGGAAGAAAGGCTGCGAGTTATTGAGGGGGCGAATAGTTATGGTCTTCGGGATGCCTCAGAACTTTGTCTTGTGCCAAACGTTGTGATCCCACCGAAATTCAAAGTGCCTGATTTTGACAAATACAAGGGAACCACCTGTCCAAAGAACCATTTAACCATGTATGTTCGAAAGATGGCGTCACAAGCTCATGATGAAAAGTTATTAATACACTTTTTTCAGGACAGTTTGACTAGGGTAGCTTCAAGCTGGTACACGCATCTAGAAAGTACTCGTATCCGATCTTTCAAGGATCTAGCCGATGCGTTCCTGAAGCAATATAAGTACAACATCGACATGGCTCCTGATAGAATGCAGTTACAAAATATGCTGAAGAAAGACACAGAAACTTTCAAAGAGTATGCACAAAGATGGAGAGAATTGGCTGCTCAAGTAGATCCCCCCTTGGCAGAGAAGGAAATTGTTGCTATGTTTATTGACACACTCCAATCACCATTCTATGATAGAATGATTGGAAGTGTATCCTCAAACTTTTTTGATATGGTCACCATTGGAGAGAGGATTGAAAGCGGAATGAGAAGTGGTAAGATTATTGAAAGTTCAACAGGAACGACTGGAATAAAGAAGGTCTCATTTTTCAAAAAGAAGGAAGGAGAATCGTATGCTGTGAACTCAGAACAAAAGAAGCCTGATCAATGGGTATCAAACCAAATGTCTGTCAACCCTCAACCATCTTTCCAAACTACCTACATCCCATATAACCCATCACTCCCTTATCACCAACCAAACCATCCATACATTGCTGCCACTTCACAAATCCCAAACTTCCAACCCTATCAGCCATCATACTCTACCCAACATCAGACTCTGCCCACAATGCAACCACAGACAGCTCAATCTCGAAACCCAAACCCAATTACAAGCCAGAAAAAGCCATCTTATGACCCAAAAAAGAAGCCCATACAGATTGACCCAATACCTATGACTTATACTGACCTGCTACCCCAACTTTTAAAGAGTTCTATGCTAGCACCTGTTCAGGCAAGACAAATGGACCCCCCATACCCAAAATGGTTTGACCCAAAAGCCAAATGTGATTATCATTCGGGAGCAGCTGGGCATTCCACGGAGAATTGTAGGACTTTGAAGGCTAAAGTGCAAGAGTTGGTCAATGCAGGATGGTTGAGTTTCCAAACAAATGCTCCTAATGTAGGCCATAATCCATTACCAAATCATGGAAGTTCTGGAGTTAATGCTATAGAAGGCACTGAGGAGCATGCTCTCATCACCCAAATTGTCAATGTCAAGACTCCTATGAAGGCTATTTTCAAGGAAATGTGCAAATTTGGGCTAATACAGATCCCAAGTAAGGAAAAAGAAGTTGTTCAGGGGGGAACAAGGTGTGACTTCCATGGGAAAAATGGACACTTAATTGAATACTGTGCAGAGTTCAAGAAGATGGTGCAACAGATGATGAATGAGAAAATAATCTTGATTGGATACCAATGTCGTGACGATTGTGTGCACATGGCCGAATATGCAGTTCCCTCTATGCCAAGGCCAATGATTCCTTTGATCATCCAAGTGGGCCCTCAACCTAATGTTGGGCAAGCGGTTCCAAAACCGATGGTGATATATTATGATGAAAAGGCACCTTCGCCAGTTCTAAATAGGCTAACTCCACTCGTCATCCAAGTTCCAGGCCCTTTTCCTCACAAAGACACCAAAGCAGTACCATGGAAATATGATGTGCAAGTTCAGCCAAAGCCCTCTAATGAGACCACAGTAGTCACCAATATTGTGGGAGTTGGTGGAATGACACGAAGTGGTCGTGTCTATATTCCAGAGAAGCTACAAAAGGATCAAATAGAGAAAGATGAAAGGATTGACAAGGGCAAAAGAAGAATAGAAGAAGTTCCTGTTGAAAATATTGAAGGAAGTAACTACAAGAAAGAAGTGTCTGATGAAGAGGTTTGCGAATTCTTAAAGTTCATTAAGCAGAGTGAATACCGGGTAGTGGACCAGTTGAATCGGACTCCAGCTAGAATATCTTTGTTATCTCTGTTACTAAACTCTGAGCCACACAGGAAAGTGTTAATGAAGGTGTTGAATCAAGCTCATGTTGCTCATGATATCACACTTGATAAGTTTGATGGCATTGTGGGTAACATTATTGCTGATAATTATGTCACTTTCACTGATGATGAAATACCTGCTGAAGGATTAGGGCACAACAAGGCGCTGCATATTTCGGTAAAATGTCGAGATCACATTATGGCCAGAGTGCTTATTGATAATGGGTCTTCTCTAAATGTGTTGCCAAAATCAACACTATCGAAGCTGCCTTTTGATGGGACCCACATGAAGCCAAGTGCAATGATAGTAAGAGCTTTTGACGGCACAAGAAGAGAGGTCATTGGTGAAATTGAGCTGCCCATTCAGATTGGTCCGTGCACTTTTCAGATTCTTTTCCAAGTAATGGACATCACACCAACTTATAGTTGCCTTCTTGGGAGGCCATGGATTCATTCTTCTGGGGCAGTACCCTCTACTCTGCACCAAAAAGTGAAGTTCATTGTTGATGGTAAGATGATCATTGTCTCTGGAGAAGAAGATATGCTGGTGAGCAAACCGGCCACCACCCCTTACATCGAAGCAGCAGAAGAAGCTCTTGAGACTGCCTTCCAATCACTTGAGATTGCTAATGTCACCTATGTAAAAGAGGGGACCATGCTTATGAAAGCTCGACCATCAAGTGCTTCTAATATGATGGTGAAGGTTATGCTCGAAGGAGGATACCAACTTGGAAAAGGTTTGGGAAAAAATAATCAGGGTATAGCCCACATCATGGTACTCACTGAAAATAAGGACCGATATGGATTGGGATACAAACCTACCAGAGCAGACAAAATGAGGATGATGGAAGAAAGAAGGAGAAAGAGGTTGGCCCGGTTGGAAAATCATGAATATGAGGCTGAAAGGATTCCCATTTGTGACATACGACAGAGCTTTTGCAGTGCTGGGTTCGTGTTCCTAGACCAAGTGACAGCCATCGAAGATGATTATCCTAATCACAATATCAATCTGGTGTATCCGTGCTCTCCTAACACAAAGCTCAACAATTGGGAGATCCATGAGTTTCCTAGGACCATAGGATTTTTATCAAAGTAATTTTTTTTTTTTTTGATGCTTTTCCCTTTAGCTCTGCCCAAGGCTTTAGGAAATCTTTAATAATGGGCGTACTTTGTTTCCATTTCAATTTTAATCATCAATAAAATGCATTCAGTTCTCACTTGTCTTTCTATCTCTTTGTCTCCATTTTTTACTTTGGCTTTTATTCATAATCAAATGCAGATCTGAAAGTGACTCTCTTAAAAATGACTGTGCTAGTGGCCCGTCATATGATTTTAATTATCCAGTTCATCATGCTGATGAGGACAGTGATGAGAACAGGGAAATTCCCCCCGAACTAATGAGATTAGTAGAACAAGAAGCCAGGGAAATCAGGCCCCATGAGGAGCCAACGAAAGTAATTAATCTGGGAACTGAAAATGATAAAAAGGAAGTCAAGATTGGGCTTTCCATGGATGAAAATGAGCGAAGCAGGCTGATCAAGCTGTTAATCGATTACAAAGATGTTTTTGCTTGGTCATATCAAGACATGCCGGGGTTGGACCCTGGCATAGTAGAACATAAACTGCCTTTAAAACCCGAATGTCCACCGGTAAAACAGAAGCTACGCAGAATGAAAGCAGACATGTCTTTAAAGATCAAAGAAGAAGTCAAGAAGCAATTGGACGCAGGTTTCCTAACAGTGGCAAAATATCCTCAATGGGTTGCCAACATAGTCCCAGTTCCAAAGAAGGGTGGAAAGGTCCGAATGTGTGTTGACTATCGAGATTTGAACAGAGCTAGCCCAAAAGATGACTTCCCTTTACCTCATATTGATGTTCTGGTTGATAATACTGCTCGGCATGCACTGTTCTCTTTCATGGATGGGTATTCGGGATATAATCAGATCAGAATGGCTCCCGGAGATATGGAGAAGACTACCTTCGTCACTTTGTGGGGAACGTTTTGCTACAAAGTCATGCCCTTTGGTCTAAAGAATGCAGGGGCAACATATCAACGAGCTATGGTGACTTTATTTCACGATATGATGCATAAAGAAATAAAAGTTTATGTGGATGATATGATTGCAAAGTCCAAATCTGAAAAAGACCATGTAGACAACCTGCAGAAGCTTTTTGAACGGCTGAGAAAGTTTAAGCTCAGATTGAACCCTGCCAAATGCACTTTCGGGGTGAAATCAGGCAAGCTTTTGGGGTTCGTAGTTAGCCAGAAAGGAATAGAGGTTGATCCTGACAAAGTTCGAGCCATCATTGACATGCCAGCACCTCAAACAGAGAAAGAAGTTCGCGGGTTTTTAGGGCGATTAAACTACATTGCTAGGTTCATTTCCCAATTAACCGCGACTTGTGAGCCAATCTTTAAGCTGCTGCGCAAGAATCAAACAGTGAAATGGAATGAAAATTGTCAGAAGGCTTTTGAAAGGATCAAACAGTACTTACAAGAACCTCCAGTCTTGGTACCCCCAGTACCTGGGAGACCGCTCATCCTATATTTGACTGTCTTAGATGAATCTATGGGTTGCGTGCTGGGGCAACACGATGAATCGGGCAAGAAAGAGCATGCCATCTACTATTTAAGTAAGAAGTTCACTAGTTGTGAAGCCAATTACTCGCTGCTGGAACGTACATGTTGTGCCTTGGCACGGGCTACCCGTCGTTTGAGGCAATATATGCTGAGTTACACTACCTGGTTGGTGTCAAAAATGGATCCAATCAAGTACATCTTTGATAAACCTGCTTTGACCGGAAGGATAGCCCGCTGGCAAGTCATGTTATCAGAGTATGATATTCTCTATGTCACTCAGAAATCAATAAAAGGCAGTGCCCTTGCAGACTATTTGGCCAATCAACCCATAGAAGACTACGGGTCAATGCAATGTGACTTCCCCGATGAGGATATAATGGTTTTGTTTGAACAAGAACAAATATCAGAGAAAGAAAAGTGGATCTTGTTGTTTGATGGAGCTTCTAACGCACTGGGACATGGGATTGGAGCCATTTTGATTTCCCCAGAAAATAATTTTATCCCAATCACTGCAAGGCTCTGTTTTGATTGTACTAATAATGTGGCAGAATACGAGGCTTGTGCCTTAGGGATCCAAGCAGCAATAAAATCAAAGGCAAAGGTGCTAGAAGTATATGGGGACTCTGCTTTGGTCATACACCAGTTAAGAGGAGAATGGGAGACTCGGGATGCTAAATTAATCCCGTACTATGATTACATCAAGGGTTTGGTTGAACAATTAGACAAAGTCACTTTTCAACATATTCCTCGAGAAGATAATCAATTAGCCGATGCGCTATCTACCTTGTCCTCAATGTTCAAAGTAGGCGATGAGAAGAATTTGCCACTGATCAAAATGGAAAGTCGTGACCATCCTGCATACTGTCAAGTGGTGGAAGAAGAACTTGATGGGAAGGCATGGTACCATGATATCAAGCGCTTTCTGGAAAGTCGAGAATATCCATCAGAGGCCTCAGAAAATGACAAAAGAACTTTAAGAAGACTCGCAATGGGTTTCTTTCTAGACGGGGATGTTCTCTACAAAAGAAATCATGATATGGTACTTCTAAGATGTGTTGATGCAAAAGAAGCCAGTCAGATTGTCAAAGATGTACATGAAGGATCCTTTGGGACTCACGCAAGCGGTCATGCAATGGCCAGAAAAATCTTGAGGGCTGGTTATTATTGGTTGACAATGGAGGGTGATTGCTTCAACTACGCAAGAAAGTGTCATAAATGTCAAACGTACGCTGATCAGATTCATGCACCTCCAACACCTTTGAATGTCATGTCAGCACCCTGGCCATTTTCAATGTGGGGAATGGATGTCATTGGACCGATCGAGCCAAAGGCTTCAAACGGGCATCGTTTCATTCTCGTTGCAATTGATTATTTCACAAAGTGGGTTGAAGCTGCTTCATATGCTAGTGTGACCAGAAATGTCGTGATTAGATTTGTCAAAAGGGAACTGATTTGCCGCTACGGATTGCCAAAGGAAATCATCACTGATAATGCAACCAATCTGAATAACAAGATGATGGAAGAGATGTGTGAAGATTTCAAAATAAAGCATCGCAATTCTTCTCCATATCGCCCCAAGATGAACGGGGCAGTTGAAGCAGCCAATAAAAATATCAAGAAGATTGTTCAAAAGATGGTGGTGACATATAAAGACTGGCATGAGATGTTACCTTTTGCCTTGCACGGTTATCGTACTTCCATTCGCACTTCAACAGGGGCAACTCCGTATTCCCTGGTTTATGGGATGGAAGCAGTACTCCCGATTGAGGTAGAGATCCCTTCTTTAAGGGTGCTTATGGAGGCAGAATTAGAAGAAGCTGAATGGGTCCAAACTCGACTCGACCAATTGAATCTCATTGAAGGGAAAAGATTAGTTGCACTATGTCATGGGCAACTTTATCAGAAAAGGTTGATGAAAGCATATGAGAAAAAGGTGCGCCCCAGACAATTCCGAGAAGGAGATTTAGTGCTCAAAAAGATTCTACCAATCCAAAAGGATCATCGAGGAAAATGGACTCCGAATTATGAAGGACCTTATGTAGTAAGAAAGGCTTTCTCTGGAGGAGCTCTAATTCTCACAAGGATAGATGGTGAAGATTTGCCACTGCCTGTAAACTCTGATGCAGTCAAAAAATATTATGCTTGAGTGTACTTCCAAAAAAAAAAAAAAAGGCTCGCTAGACTGAAAAACCTGAGAAGGTGGTCTAGGCAAAAGATAGAGTAACCTGCTAAGCTGAAAACTTGAAAAGGCGGTTTAGGCAAAAGTAAAGGTTATGATTCAATAAAGGAAAGTACTATCGAGCTGGTAAATTGGAGCAATAAATGGTCTAGATATGCACAAACTGGGGCAGTACATGGCCCAAAGGGTGAAGACTGGGGCAAATCACTTTCTTAGAAGCTGATTAATGGGGATTCAAGATTAAGTGCGAGATGCTAGCATCAATCATTATAGAGAGTGTCACTTGAAGAGATATGATTTCATGATACCACTTTCTTTGAGAATATTACAATCTTAAATCCCATTCTGATATTCATCTTGTATATCTTTTCACTTTCAATATAAAGCCGATATCTTCCACTTTTATTGCTTACCCTATCTTATGCTTTCATTCACCAACTGTGTGCATTCAAAAGGATAAATATTTATTGAAATGTGAAACCTGTACATTGCTGTTTATAAGCATTCAAATTTTTTTTTTTTTTTTTCAAAAGGGTCATAGGAAACATCTTGATCTCCTGACAAGGGGGCAAAAAAAAAAAAAAAAAAAAAAAAAAAGAAAAAGAAAAAAAAAAAAGAAAGCAAGCGAGCATGAAGGGAGCATGTTTCCCAAAGGCAGCAAAAGCATAAGTTGAACCAGCAAATGATAAATCCAGTCAACGAGTTTTTGTTCTAGTTCGTCCATATCTGGTTGTGATCAAAGTCATTAAGAGGGCCAAGGACCAAGGAAAGGTTTGAATAATAAAGAAAATAATAATAAGAAAAATAAATAAATCACATTGACAGAGGATGTCTCTTGCATCATGCACCATCTCATCATTTCATGCATTGACAAGGTCAATACCATTACTTTTGAAAACTTTAGCAGGCACAGGACCTCATAAAGCTTTATTCTTCTCTTTTTAAGCTCCGGCAGATAGTGTCTTCGGAAGTTTTCTTTCTTTTCAAAGCTCCGACAGATAGTGTCTTCGGAAGCTTCTTTCCTTTTAAGCTCCGACAGTGTCTCTGGAAGCTTCTTCTCTTTTAAAACTCCGACAGATAGGGTCTTCGGAAGTTTTCTTTCTTTTCAAAGCTCCGGCAGATAGTGTCTTCGGAAGCTTCTTTCCTTTTAAGATCCGGCAGATAGTATCTCCGGAAGTTTTCTTTCTTTTAAGCTCCGACAGATGGCGTCTTCGGAAGCTTCTTCTCTTTTAAAACTCCGACAGATAGTGTCTTCGGAAGTTTTCTTTCTTTTCAAAGCTCCGGCAGATAGTGTCTTCGGAAGCTTCTTTCCTTTTAAGATCCGGCAGATAGTGTCTTCGGAAGTTTCTTTCTTTTCGAGCTCTGGCAGATAGTGTCTCTAGAACCTTCTTTCCTTTAAAACTACGGCAGATAGTATCTCCGTAGGTTTTTTTATCTTCCTTGTCAAAGCTTCAGCAGATAGTGTCTACGTAAGCTTTGACCTTTCATCACTGGGTCTAAGAATTTCTCTTCCAGACAAAATCGTAGTTCATGTCTTTACTCGTGTCTTATAACGATAAAAGGTTAACTACGGTTACACCTATTACCTAATAAGAAACAAGTAAAGAGGGGCAGCTGTGAACACCCAATTTTGTCCGGGTCAATTTTAAGCCCAGTTAGGCCCATCTTTTCCTCTAAAAAATAATAATAAAAAAATAAAATTATAAAAAAAAAACGAAAATATAAATATTTTGAAATTTAAGATAGAAGCAGTAAACAGTTGGGCGTTGATGATGATAAAAAAGATCAAGAGTGATCAAGTTTCAGTTATGCTTATAGTTATCATAATCTTAATAGGATAAGGATCTTTTTGTTTTAGATAGCTCTTCAGATGAGGGAAATTTGGAAAATCTGTTATCCATTCCTTCTATAAATTGGGAACACTTTTGCTGATGAGGGACAGAGGAAAAGAATCTGGAACCATCAGTCAATTTTTTTCTCTCCCTCACTCACATTGCATATTCTTTCTTCCTGGCCTTCCTTTAAGCCCTTCACTCCTCTTCCCTCTTCTTCTTCTCCACGTCCTCACCGTGCACAACACAAGCCAACTGCAACCATCACCCAAGCCTCACCTCTAACCTTTCTCTTCCTCGCGCACCACCCCACGGCACCACCCCGTGACGGTATTCTATCCGCCATTCACCTCATCGCACCGGAGCTACCTTCAGTCCACGCAATCAGCCACTGAAGATCACCAAGTCACCATCGGTCGAACCAACGTGCGTTGCCTACCGCCACTTTTTCCAAGAGGTTCCGATCTCAGGCAGGAAGAGAACCGTCCATCATAGCCCGTAGCAGCACCGCGTGAAGTATCCCGGACTTGACCTTCTTCATCATCACCAATCAGCCATCAGAATAGCACCAGGGCAGATTCGTTTTGCAGCGTTGTGAGCCACCTCGTGCTCCACCGCATTGTCTCTCCTTCGGTCGTGCTTCTCATTCAGCGACCAGCGCAAAGCTTCACGTATCACGTCACCCTCGTGCACAACACCAACTCACCACCGTCAAGCCGGTCCGAAGAGGTTCCGCACGCTGCAACTGAGCATTCTCGATCTCTGTTTCGTGTCTGCGTATCAGGTTGGTGAGGAAGGAGAAAGCTTTTCTCCTTGTTTTATCTTTACTGGTTCTGCTGATATAAAAATGGGCTAACCCCTTTCTTTATTGGACAAATGGGCCAGGCAGCATTTTTTAAGACGTAAAGCATAGATAAGAAAAATAAATCTGATCATTTTCTCTAACAATAATAGAATGTTTAAAAAAAAAACTGAAAATTGTTTTTAGTTTAAATCAGATTTTGAATTAGGCTTGAGATGTCTAATCGCCTACCTTTTTCTTATAAAACTCTCAAAAATATGAAAGTTATTTTTTCGGTGACGTCTCTGGCAAGACGCTGAGCTTCACTTGTAACCAATTTAGCCGAGACGGCTTGTTGATCCATTTACATCTTTTCAGAAAAAAATATATAAAAATATAAAAATCGTTTTAAACTAAAATTAACCAATCAACAAAACATTTCTAGAAGAACTACGTGGCTTTGAGTTTCCCATCGCACCAGGGAATACGTAGGAGCGAAATTAATCATTTCGTCAAGCTAAAATTAAATTTTCCTATTTTTGTGTTGTATATCTTCTCTTTATTCTTTTTTTGGGTAAAACAAATATTTTTGACGTTATTAAAATATGTACAATTAACTTGAGGTACCGTTCTTAGAATGGGCGATGTAGGGTGCTAATACCTTCCCTACTCGTAACCGACTCCCGAGCTCGATCTTAATCCTTTTAAAAAAGACCAGTTTCCTTAAGTTTATAGTTTTTCCCAATTTTTTACAAAAATAAAATTGGTGGCGACTCCTCTTTCTTTTCTTCGCGGCTCCCGGACGGGACCGTCGCGACAGCAATATATAGCAGTTTGCGACGGAATTTGCGACCGTTGTTCAGTTCGCAAAAAGTTACCTCAAAAATTGTAATTGCGACGGATTTTGCGACAGATTAATCGGTAGCTATTTTTTTTTGTAAAATCGGTGGCAAAATCGATCACAAACAAAAAACTAGTGAATAGTCATTTGCGTTTGATATTTTGCCACTGATTTTGCGACCGCTTAACGGTAATATTTTTGCCACTGCGATAAAATCGGTCACAAAATTAAAATTTTGATATTTTGGGACCAATATTGAGACCGATCAATATTCGGTCGCAAATTCCAAACACCTTTTCATCAATATTCTATACTCTCTGAAACCCTTTTCTTTCATCTCTTTCCCTCTTTCACAAATACCTTTTCCCTCTTTCACAAATTCCAAACTCTGAAACTCTCTTAACCTCACGCCTTTCCCGCGCCACCGCCACTGAGCCACCGCCACCGCGCCACCACCCCCTCTCTGCAACTTCTCCTTCAGCGCGCCACCACCATCGCGCGGCCAACACCTCGCACCGCCTCTCCCCGTCTCTGCAACTGCTTCGTCAGCGAGCCACGACCACCGCGCCACTACCATCGCCCACCTTACCTCTCTCTCTTTGCCAGCGCCTCCCTTTCTCTCCAACGCCTCCTATTGCTCTGCCCTCACCATTCTTGTTGCTGAGTATGCTTCCTGCCCTCACCTCTCTTTGGCTTTTTTATTCTTTGTTATGAATCATGGCATTTACTCTGATTGTGGCTTTTTTACTATTATACATCTGATTGTGAAGAAAGGCCAATCATGGCTTTTTTACTCTGATTGTGAAACACATGCTGCATTGACTGTATTCTCCATGGCTGTTCCGTTTCCTGTTTATTAGTGGCTATACTTCTATATTACTTGCTATTGTTCTTGATTCTTTTTTAAGTCGAAGTCCTTATCTGACTTATTGTTGTTTCTATTTGAAGATAGAGTTAGACATTACCCTTTTTGTTCACCAATACTCCCTTTTCCACTCTATCATTACTAATTGGTTTAATTTGGTTACTGCTTAATATGTTTCTATTATGCTCTCCTTGGATTGTGATTCTGTTTTAGATTGTCATATTTTACTATAATTCCAAACTCATTCCTCTCAACTGCGTAATCGAGAATTGTGATACTATATGTCATGTTGCACTCCATGTATGAAATAATTGCTATTGGGTAGTTGCTTTTGGTGTGTTTGCCCGAATGGTACCACTAAATTGCAGGTTTATATGCTTTGAACATGATGTTGATCAATGTTTGAAAATAGATATGCACTTGTTATTTGAAAGAACTTGGTTAAGTTATGGTTGTTACTATGCTATTGTTGTTCTGGAACTAATCTCATTTCTTATTTGGTATTAACTGTGTTATACACTAATTTTTCCATAACTTGTTTCTTTCTTTCTCTGTTCCTGATAATAAATAACAAAATAAGTGATTTCTTCACGCTTGAAGTTCAAAACTATGTTGCTCTGTTTCTACCATGTTGCGGGCATAATGAAAGTATCTGGAATTAAGATTAAAGTTGAATGTTGAAGCCACTATGTATCATGCTCTTTTCATGTATGTTTGGATTTGTGAATCTGCCGTCTATCCTACATCCTATAGTGAATTAGTGATTTTAGTTTAAAGTACTTTTGGTATAATTTATTGAACTCAATTTACTAGTTTTCTAGTCCCATGTTGCTGCTGTTTGACCTATTTGATGATATTTATATTTATATGATGCTTTAATTGTGAAAGCCACATGTTCTTAGTATATATAATGTAACTACAGCATGATTTTGCATATGCCTGGACATCATAGTATAAAAAATATATTGTACTACAATCCTATGATTATGCCTGGACATATGCCAAAGAGATGTTGTGCATGCAGAACATCACCACTTATAACAGCCTGTGAAACACTATAAATATATATACTAGTTATCTTATTGAGACTTGAGTAGGTAATTAGCACTAATGTTTCATAATGTCTTTCTTTGCTTTCATGTATATTTAGGACGTGTGTACTTTGCTGGACTTCGTGGGCTCTCTTCATTTGCTGCTTCACTGATCAATTAGGTATATCTCTCTTTACTCTATATGTTTTGATCTGATTAGCTTGTGAGTTGCCACTTTGGTTGAATAACATGATTGATTGTTGCATATGTAATGTGTTATGTGAATTGATTGGTTGTTTGTTAGTGGAGAGCAGAGTTCAATAGGAAGCTGATTGTGTGCTGATAAAT
The DNA here is from genome assembly GCA_039655645.1 of Ammopiptanthus mongolicus. Classification (NCBI taxonomy): domain Eukaryota; kingdom Viridiplantae; phylum Streptophyta; class Magnoliopsida; order Fabales; family Fabaceae; genus Ammopiptanthus; species Ammopiptanthus mongolicus. Next base: position 32,245,054 of record CM077348.1, on the reverse strand, counting down.
TATTCTAATGCATGTGTTTGATTGATGTGTTGTTTGTTAATGGAGAGCAGAGCTCAATAGGAAGCTGGTTGTGTGCTGATAAATTAGTCAAATGCATGTGTTTGAATTATGTGTTGTTTGTTAGTGGAGAGCGGAGCTCAATAGGAAGCTGGTTGTGTGCTGATAAATGAGTCAAATGCATGTGTTTGAATTATGTGTTTTTTTTAGTGGAGAGCGGAGCTCAATAGGGACCGGTTATGTGCTGATAAATTAGTCAAATGTATGAAACTATCTGTTGCTTTCCCCCTTAGGTACCTGTAATGCAAATTCCCGAGAATCGGATATGGATGTACAATAGGTTGGATCGTAACAAACATCTAACTCTAGAATTCCAAGATGGAGTTCATGTATTCATTGACTACGTTACTAAGGATGATAGATTTCTAAATATCCCTGATCAGAAGTTTAGGTGTCCTTGCTTAAAGTGCATTTGTAAAGTTTTCAAGACGCCCACTGAAGTACTATTGGATCTTTGCAATAAGGCGTTTATGCCCAATTACTACTGGTGTACCCTCCACGGTGAGCAATTGCCCATGTTTCTCCCAGTGGTGGTCGAAAATTCATATTATGGAATTGGTGAGCACAGGGAAGAAGTGAATCCTTACGAGCAAATGATCATGGATCATATTGGACCATCAGTGGGTCAGGCCTTAGAAGATGATTGTGTTATGGAGGACCAACGCATAGAGGAACCAAATCTTGAAGCTCAAAAATTCTTTGACATGCTCGCGGCTGCACGAAGGCCTTTGTGGGAAGGATGCGATAACCACTCGGAATTGTTGGTCGCCTTGGGAGCTTTAAGCCTGAAATCTCAATCCCATATGTCGGAAGATTGTTTTAATCAAATGATGAAGCTTATGAGTGAGACAATGCCGAGTCAAAATCATATGCCTACGAATTTTTATCATGCTAAGAAGTCGGTGGCCAGTTTGGGTTTGGGTTATATTAAAATTGATTGTTGCCCCTTTGGATGCAAGTTGTACTTTAAAGACCAAGCAGCTAAGAGCGTAAAAACATGCAAATTTTGTGGCACAGAGCGACACAAGACAACCACTAGAAGGGGCATTGAAAAGAAGACCGCCTTAAAAAGAATGTGTTACTTTCCAATCGTCCCAAGGCTACAAAGAATATACTCTTCGATGGCAAATGCGTCCCACATGAGGTGGCACCGTGAGAATGAAAGGCAAGCAGGGGTCATGTGTCATCCTTCTGATGGAGATGCTTGGAATCATTTTGATAGGGTCATCCAGTGTTTGCTCAAGACCCTCGGAACATCAGGTTAGGGTTATGTGCAGATGGTTTTAATCCTTTTGGTCAAACCGGAAAGGCTTACTCTTGTTGGCCGGTTATCCTAACTCCGTACAATCTTCCCCCCGGGATGTGCATGAAGAGGGAGTTTATGTTCCTGACAGTCCTAATTCTGGGACCGTTAAATCCAAAAGCCAAGATTGATGTGTATTTGCAGCCTCTCATTGATGACTTGAAGATATTGTGGAATGATGGTAAGGCAGAATTTCATGATGAGGGCCGCACTGATGTGGACGATCAATGACTTTCCAGCTTATGGGATGCTTTCAGGTTGGAGTACTGCGGGGAAGCTTGCTTGCCCAATATGCATGGAGGGATCAAATGCATTCTCACTTAAAAATAGTCGGAAGATATGTTATTTTGATAATCACCGCCCATTCCTTGTTGCCGGGCATGCTTTTAGGAAGAATAAAACTGCGTTCAAGAGGAATAAAACTGAGCACTCAACCCATCCTCCACGTTTGTTGAGTCCCAATATCTTGAAGAGGGTATGCAAGTTCCCCCTCATCTATGAGGAGCAACCAAAAGAAAAGCCTGATGGTTACGGTGTTTGCCATAACTGGACTAAGCAAAGTATATTTTGGACTTTGCCCTATTAGCAAACACACCTTCTGCATCATAACATTGATGTCATGCACATTGAGAAGAATGTGTTTATGAATGTGTTTGACACTGTGATGGACATCAAAGGGAGGACGAAGGATACAGATAAAGCTCGATTGGACTTGGCAGAAATATGTAATCGGAAGGACCTTGAGATGAAAGATTGTGGTCGTCCAAAGCTATTCAAACCTAAGGCAAACTATGCACTGAGCAAACAACAAAAAATAGCTGTTTGTAAATGGGTTAAAGAACTAAAGTTGCCTGATGGATACGCCTCAAATTTAGGCAGATATGTCGACGTTAAGGAAGGCAAGTTACATGGAATGAAAAGCCATGACTGTCATGTATTCATGCAACGTTTGCTTCCCATTGCGTTCGACTCATTACCAAAACCTATTTGGAAGCCACTTGCTGAGCATAGTCATTTCTTTAGGGAGTTGACTTCGACAACACTAAATGTGGAACAACTAAAGGTCATGGAAGACAATATACCCGTGTTGCTATGTAAGTTGGAACAGATATTCCCGTCCAGCTTCTTCGATTCAATGGAGCATCTTCCAATTCATCTCCCGTACGAACCAAGAGTTGGTGGACCGGTCCAATATCGTTGGATGTGTCCTTTTGAGAGGTATATAATTAAATCATCATTTATTCTTACATATGTTTTAATTATAATCTCATGTAATTAAATCACTTAATCATTTATTCCTAACTTAGGTTCTTGCAATCCCTTAAATTCAAAGTGAAGAACAAGGCTAGGGTGGAAGGTTCCATTTGTGAAGCCTACTTAGTGGAGGAGACATATACCTTCGCTTCTTATTACTATCATCTGAACATAACGAAGAAGAAGATGATATTGATGCTACTCCTCCTATATCAATTTTCAATTACCCGGGCATGACTAGTGGCAAATCCAAATCATATTACATTGAGCAACGTGACATTGACGCTGCCCACTTATACATTCTACAAAACTGTGAAGAGGTGGACCCATATTTAGAGTACGTTAGTGTTCACATTTGTTTTTAACTGTGTTTAATAATCAACTGTGTCTTACTTTAAGTTGTTTTTTCTTATAGTTTCTATGCCAATGAGTTAAAAGAGCAACAACCCAACATTTCAGACACTCAAATTAACCAGCAGATTACCACAATGTTTCCTGCGTGGTTCAAAGAACATGTAGGTTAACACTTTGTAAGTTATTGTAATAAATGTTATTTTACACTAACATGGTGTATAACATCAATTTTTAAATCTCTTAGGTTTACAATCCAAAAAATAATATTGAAGATCCTCTGTTGATTAATCTGGCGTGGGGGCCAAAGAGATTTGTTACAACATTTTCAACTTACATTGTAAATGGATATAAATTGCGTACAAAAGGATGGAGTGACGACTTGTTAACATATAACTATGGTGTATGTGTACGAGGCACAAATGGTCAATTAGAAGATGATTTTTACGGAGAACTAACTGAAGTTGTTGAAATAGAGTATATCGGGCTCCCCATGATGAAGTCAGTTCTCTTCAAGTGTGATTGGTTTGATAATACTCCTAATATAGGGACAAAAATAGATAATAAATATGGAATTGTCGAAGTTAAGAAATTAGGGAGATATAATAAGGCTTACGACCCATTCATATTGGCAAAACAGGCAGAGCAAGTTTATTACACGCCATATCCCGTGGGTCATCATGGTTGGTTGGGTGTCATCAAGACAATGGCCCGTTGTACAATCATGGATACTACGGTCAGTCAGGCTAAGATGGAGGCTCCTTACCAAGATGATATCATTGCAGGGCTTCACATGTTACAACATATTGAGGCAGATATTATCACAGGGGACTCTCTTGTGGATGTTGGGGGCAATGGGGAGATAATTAATATGCCAGTACCGACTCAGTCTGACTCAGATCAACTGGACGAACCAGACAAGGACACATGTATATTAAGTGATAGTGAGAGTGAATTTATTGATTCAGATACGTCTAATTAGGTAAATAATGTTGATTATTTATATTGATTGTTTTCTTAATGTTAGTTACTTAAACTTATATACATTGTTTCCCTACCGTCTTTGTTAATTGTAATATGGTCAACTTAATTAAAGTTATATTGATTGTTTTCATACAGATGGCAGATGCAAATAGAGGTAGAGGTAGAGGTCGGGGTGGTCGAATGCCAGCGCGCTCTCTTCATGGCAGAGGTCGTGCTGGGAGAGGTACCACCACAATCGACTTGCCTAGTTCTGACCAGGCGACTGTACCTAGTGTTCCCTTGGTGGACACTACCCCACCAGCATCATTACCAGGTTCCTCATCTTCTACACCAGCACCATCACCACCATCTGTTCCCGGTCCATCATCTTCGCAGGCAAATGTCAGAGCTTCGCTTGAACAGAGATTGCAAATCAGGCTAGGCCCCAGCCAATGGAGTAAGTTATTTTAATAGTTAAATTTTATAATATGATAGTTTAATATTAGTTAAATTTTACTTTTATTAATTATATTTTATAACATTATTTATACAAGGATTATTTATATAATGATTGTGTTTTTAATCACAGGTTTACTCCATCGAGGAAAACAACTAATGTCATTTCAAAAATCATCAAGCAAAAATCGACAAAGCGTGGCCCGCTTATAGCGAAGTTGATGATGACGTGAAGAAGAGGTGGTGGCAAGAGTTTCAGGTAAATTAAACTTTTGACATATATTTAGTTTTACATTATATTTTGTACGTATTATATATGTTTTTGTTGCCTAATTAAATATATATGTGCGTTTCATGCAGAAAAAGTGTTCATGGGTCCCTCGGGACGACGTCATGGTGGAGAAGACCTTTCACCATAGGGGTATATGTATCCTAAAAGGTTCATTGAGCGCTATTCGAAATGGCAAGACTCCCGGAAAGTGAATAGCATATCATATCAAAGCGGAACTAGATGCATTTTTTGCCAGTGATTCTAAATTCCAGGAGAGGAGCGCAATCGGACAGAGGAATCGAACTGTAGACAGGGGCGCATCGGCCTACACGGGAGGCAACATCTCTAGTGGAGAACACTTTCAAAGGATGGTAAGTTTATTTTAATTTATGCAGTTTAATTCATTACTTAATTTTTATTACTCGCATTTAATGAACTTATTTTAATATATGCAGAGTGATCAGGATGGCCGACCCCTGGATACCATCGATATCCTAAACAAGACAAAAAAGTTGAAATCCGGAGTGTGGGCAAACGACAAGTCTCGTGAGATACATGTAAATATACGTACACTGTTAATGGTACTATATATTCAAGTTTAATTTTCGCAACATATTAATTGTTAATAATATGGTATTCAACCTTATTGTATAGGACAAATACTATGAGACCTTAGATGAGGCTCGTGCACATGCCACACAGGACGGTAGTTCTTCTAGTCACGAGTCTCCTGCCTCCGTTGACGATAATGCCCACTATTTGAATATTGTCGGGGGTAAAAATAAGAAAGGAGTTGTGTATGGGCTTGGTGGGTTAGGTAATCATTACCTAGCCTTGTCGTCTTGCCAGCCTAGATAGCAGGATGTGCCTGGGCCTACTGCTTCTCCAGAGGAGATACAGGAGATGTGGGATACTATCACAAAGCTTAATGACGAGATTATCACAAATCGTGCCGCACAGGAGGCCGCACAGGCTGCCACATGTGCACAACTTCAGTGGATCTTAGAGCACTTTCGCCTTCAGCCTCCTCCACTTCGACCATTTGCTCCACCACCTCCACCACCTCTTGCTGCAGAGGAAGTCAGAGATGTGGACGGGGTCGACGACGTGGACGACTATTTGGGCGAGGACGGGGGTGACGACTTTGCACCTCTATGATGACCTTCATAGATCATTATGTATTTTGGTTTTGTTTTCATACATTATTATCTATGTATTTGATATTGTTTTATGAATTGATATACAGTTTTAGTTAATTATATCATGTTTATTTTGATTTTCTTTATTTTGCATTGCAAATTTTAAATGCCATTAACAATCACTAAAAAATAATCTTTTATTATTTTAATTAAATAAATTTGAATTTTAATATTATCTCAAATTTAAAAAAAAAAATCCTATTGCGACCGATTTTGTCACATTGTATTTGGTCGCAAATTGCTATCTAAATTGTAACGGCTATATATTTTGTGACAGATTTTGCGATAGCATAATCGGTCGCAAATTTGGTTGCCAACCATCAAAGCGACCACCAAATTTGCGTCTGATTACTAAAGTTTGCGACAGATTTTGGAGGTTGCAAATTTGCAACCGATTATGCATTTCGATTGCAAAACGGTTTGCGACTAAGGTTTTATTAACCGAAATGTATCGGTCGCAAAATCGGTTGCAAACTCATTTTGCCACCGAATATATTAATTTTGCGACTGATTTTGGAGGTGGTAAAAACTACCTTTTTTTGTAGTGTCAGGAGCAGTATGGCACAAGTGCCTAAGTCACATATCTGGAAATAGAGTTGAGTAACTTGTGTCAGATAGAATCCTAGATTGCACTGACTTTAAAAGACTTTGATGTCCCTGTTGAATGCATTAAGGACAAAGAGGCCAAACAAAGAAATTAGGTGCCTAGTCTAAAGCATATTCATGTGTGGGGATAGCCAGCTGAGGCAAGGCCTTATAGGCCAAGTGAAAGGTAGTTGGAACCCCGAACAGTGAGCAACTATTTTATTTGCTATTCTAAACGATCTAGGGGCTATAAGTTTTATGATCCCAAATTAAAGACAATTTTTGAGACGGGAACTGTCACATTCTTTGAGGATATTGAGTTTGGGGGAGAAATAAGGTTAGAGACTTTGTTATTGAGGAAGAATCAGTTTCAATTCCAAAACCGATTCATACAGTTGCTTCTGATGAAGCAAGTCCAGAACCTCTACAAGACATCATTGTTCCAACTCCCATTCAAGATGACTTAGTTGTTCCTGAAGAACAAACTCAACATCCTCAAGAACCTGTGCAAGAGGAACCAGTGCCTTTGCGACGATCCACTAGAGAAAGGAGAAGTGCTATTCCAGATGATTATATAGTATTTCTCCACGAACATGAGGAAAATGATGGTATGATGGAAAATGATCCAATCAACTTCCGTCAAGCCATGCAAGATTCCAATTCGAAAAAATGGATTGAAGCAATGAATGAGGAGTATAAGTCCATGCAAAACAATAAGGTCTGGGAACTTGTCCCATTACCAGAAGGTGTGAAACCCATTGGTTGCAAATGGATATTTAAGCCAAACGGGATTCCAAAGGTAATGTCGAGAGGTATAAGGTTCGTCTTGTAGCCAAGGGCTATACTCAAAAGGAAGTGGTTCACTTTAAAGAGACTTTCTCTCCAGTTTCACTAAATGACTCTATTAGGACAATCATGACTCTTATTGCACATTATGATTTGAAGCTTGATTAGATGGATGTCAAGACGGAGTTTCTTAATGGCAACATTAACGAAATAATTAATGTTGTGCAACCAGAAAACTTTGTGTCAGGAGACCCAAAGAAGATAATTTGAAAACTGACAATATCCATCCATGGGCTACAATAGGCGTCTCATCAGTGGTATCACAAGTTTCAAAATGTAATTCTCTCATTTGGTTTTGAGATGAATATTGTGTGTATCACGTATTCAGTGGGAGCAAGTATATTTCCTTGGTATTGTATGTTGATGACATATTGCTTGCGACTAATGATATAGGCATGTTGCACAAAACTAAGAGATTTCTATCAAGAATTTTGAGATGAAAGATCTTGGTGATATCTCTTTTGTATTAGGGATCCAGATACACTGAGACCAATCTTAGGGTACTCTAGGATTGTCACAAATGAGCTATATCGATAAGGTGCTCAGAAGGTTTGGTATGCAGGATTGTCAATCAAGTGATGTCCCGGTCATTAAGGGAGACAAATTTAGTCTCACTCAGTGCCTAAAAGAAAATCTTAAGATTCAGGAGATGCAAAAGATTCCTATTCATCGGTTGTAGGAAGTCTAATGTATGTTCAAGTTTGTACGTGTCTGGACATAGCGTACATTGTTGAAGTGTTAGCTGGTACTAGGGGTGGCAAAAAAAATCCAATTGTCCACCATCCATCCAGTCCATCCAAATGAAAATCCATCCAATCCATCCATTGCAAAACAAAAAGTTACAATGGACTAGATAGATTGAATTATTTTATTTTATGGATGGTTGTGATCCATCCACCATAATTCTAAAATCCATTGGACCACTTCATAAAACAAAAAAATAATTCATTGGATAAAAATGAAAAAAATAAATAAATGATAAAAAACCATAACTTCAAAAATTAAATCAATTTGTTGCTATTATAAGCAGAACAATATATTTTTGGGTGTTTTGCTACCACGATTTGCATTCCTTATGCAGGTGGATTTGTGATGAATTGTTAATTTAAAAAAAAAAATAGGAAAAAAATGATTTTGGAATTTTTTTTGTGGATGGATGAGAGATATTATTTGGAAATAGTCATAAATTATATAATTTTTTAAAATATTTTGCATAGATGTATTGGATATCCATCCATAAAAAAATTGTTAATGGATGGATTGGATAGTTTTTTTTAAATGGATCATGGATGAATTGGATTTTTTTAATAAAATTTTAATGGATCATAATGGATTATTTTAATAAAAATTTATCCAATCCATCCATTTGCCACCCCTAGCTGGTACTTAAGCAATCCAAAAATAAACCGTTAGAAAGCAGCCAAACGGATTATGGGGCATTTATAGAGAACAAAGCACTATATGCTCACATAAGGAAAATCGGATCAGTTAGAGATCATTGAGTCTGATTCTGATTTTGTTGGGTGCCAATATAGTTAGAAGTCCACATCGGGTTATGTTTATCTATGGTTATAAGGCATCCAAATTATGGAATTTTGTCATGTGTTTTGAATCTTAGATTTATTGAAAGACCATTACAACCATAAGTTAGGAGTGACATTTATTTCCTTGTTGTTAAGGAAAAAGTTCAGAGTGACAGATATCTATAAAGCATACTGGGACAAACTCCATGGTTTCGGATCTGCTTAATAAAGGTTTACCACCCAAGGTCTTTAACGAGCATATTGCTCGAATGGATGTTGTATCACTAGATGATACATTTGTCCAGTGCGAGTTTGTATTTGGATGCTTTTCTAAGGAAGATATACTTTGTGATTACTTTGTGATTATTTTTTGCAGAATACAGTTTTGGTTTAATTTTCACTCTGAGTTTATTTTGATCTCATTAAAGAATAAAGTTGGACCGGCTGGAAATAGGCATGTTTAGATCACATTACATGTAATTTTCATGCTACACATCCATACTTGGTCTATGTCGTTGATTATGTTGATATATGTGACCTTGATGAGTTTAGGTATGATAAATGTAACGAAGATCGCTTTGATCCTATATTGATATGATTGATGGATGAGATTGTTTGAGAAGAGAGATAAAGATAACATTTTTGAGCTCATAAGGTTATTTTGCAATACATGATTGTATAATGACATATGTGGCCCTAGTGGGAGATTATTAGATATTTATTTAACATGTGGGCCTACATATATCATTAATTGTGTATTAGAAGTTATCTAAAGGATTATCCTATTTCAAGTGATCTTATATGGTTTAAGTTATTGGGATTAATGACATCTAATTTAGTATGAACTTTATAATGTGTAGATACTTAAAGTCTTATTTCTATTTTTATGATAGGCCAAATTAGAAATAGGAAAAGTTTAAAAGCCTTTACTCTTCATGAAATACTATAAACTCAAAAGGCATTACTCTTCATAAAAGGGCATGGACTCATTATAAAAGGTTATGGTCCCCAAGTCATATGCATTAGTTTTCTTTCTAACATCTCATCATTAAAAAAGAGAGTTTCTTCATGATTTAAGAGGAATTGTGCATGCTTGACTTGGAAGATCAATAATCGAAGTTTCTACATCATATTGTCCATGGTTTCGGATACGCTTCCGCTATTGTCTTTCTTTCTCTATTCTTGATGATTGAACATGACTTATCTTGCTTAGATGATGACTTTCATATTTAAGTATCTTTCATTCTTTTCCTAATAACAAAATCCAATAAAAATCGAATTTATTCAGTTTTCGATTTTTGTGGTAAGTTTACGATTTTTTTTTTTTATCGGTTTCCATCTACCACCCATTGCAATCACATTGCCAACTCTAATTATCATCATTGAAATACAGGACCAGGTGGTATAACCGCACTTTCATCTTCCCATTCTACGAAATAATGGATCATCTTTCTATCAAATCGAATTCCGTTGATTAATCTTCCCTTAATATCTATAGTAAAGAAAGAAAGCTAGAATTTTCAAAAGGCAACCTCTTTAAGTAAGAGTAAGGCTTTATATATTTAAAAGAGCATATTTTTGCATCCATATATATAGTAGCCATCACCAAGTCCTGACAATTGGAATCAAAACTTCTAAAGTAAATTCTGTTGTAGCTTTTCAAAATTCAAAAGGTGAAAACTACCAACACCAAATACACAACCTCTAGAACTAAGTCACTAACTTGGTGACCTTATTACTTTCGGCCTGATTGCTTTTGTTTTCTTTATGCATATTAACATGTTCTGGTGCTCTTGTTTTTTTTTTTTTTTTTTGTTGATAGAAGAATGTCTACGAAGTGACTGGAAGAATGGGAAGAGTGTGGTCCTCGGAGTGGCTTGTGGGTGAGAAAAAGAGCAATTGGAATTAAATGGCATTCCATGCTGTAAAGTTTTTTGTAAAATTGAGCAAATTTTTTTTTGATAGAAAAATTGGGCAAATTCATATTGGACCGATTGGGAATACAATCAATTACTATTCTTACTACCATCTCACTTATCTTATCCGGAAACAAAAAGATAGGAATAAAGGGGGGAAAGCTTTAACTATTTTTTCCAATAAAACTAGCAGGTTTTTTTTTTGTTGCTAAACGACAACAAAAACAAAAAAAAAAAAACAGCAAAACAAAAATTACAATCTCTCAAACATCATCCCAAAGGTATCTGGGATTAGAAGCATCTGGATGCATAACAAATATAAAAATAAAATAAAAATATTTAAGAGAAAAAATTCAGATTATGAATTATATATGCATAATTAATTTAAGTAAAATCTAAAAAGTATAACTTAAAAAAATAAAATTTTTAATTTTTTAAGAAGTATGCATACTTTTTTAAAGAAAGTTTTAAGAGGTTGATTTTGTTTTGCAAACTCATGAAGTTTTTTGTTGATAAAAAGCAAACTCGTAAAGTTAAAAGTGCAACTCTTATCCCTTGAGTCAACTCAATTAATTAAGCTGTGAGACATGAATCATTAGTGTGCAGGTTCAAACCCCTGTAATGTGCTTCATCCCTTTCTCATTCCCTTCTCCACTCTCCCCCTCATTATGTTCCCTTAGACAAAAAAAATGCAACTCGTATTTTCTAAAGAGACTATGAGGAAAGGAAAAAAAGGAAACTGAAGCTAGACCACATATCAGCCAACAGAGTCAACGGTAGTCTCTAGACCACTTCGGGGACTCTGATTTGATAAAATCAGGTTCACCCTGATACTATAACTTCCTGAAAATATGACCATTGTGTTTGTTTAAGGGAAAAGAGAAGGAAAGAAAAAAAAAAGAAGAAGGAAAAGAGGAGAAAAAGGGAGTTTTCTACGTTAAGTTGACAAAATAAAAAGGGAAGGAAAGACATAAAATTGTGGGCCTCACGTGAAAAAGTTAATCCCTTGAATTTGGGAAGAAAAGGATAGGGAGAGGAGAGATTTAAGTGAAAACGACATAAACACCCCTAACCTTATTACGTGAGTGTTTGGAACCACGTCCAAAACCCTTGGAATCATGTTTGTAACGCATAAGCTACTCACAATAGCTTTTAATAAACACACGTCAGGACATAGGACAATGCGTTTCCAAACACACCATACATCTCATTTTTACTTAAAGGTATTTATGTTATTTTACAAATATGTTTTTCTTTCCTCTCACTTTCTACACAATCAAACAAAATGAGAGAAAACCCAATAGTGGTTGGTTGCAGTGGAATTGGACTGCGATCCCAAACAACCTTCACCTGCAATGTCAGGGATTGAAATCCTGGAGTCGCTACACTGGGAGGGCTTTACCTAACACCACTCTCAGCTCGGGAATTAGTCTCACAGCTTACTTGTGGGGATACCCAATCAAAGACCAAAAAGCAATATGAGAGTTTCTTCCATGATGAATCCAAACAACTAGGCCCTTTAACATTTTCAAATACACTACAATATATGGACCGAAAAGTAAGACATGTTATTTCCAGTAAATTATTTGATTACAACATACTAAGATGAATTCCAAAAAACATCAATTTATTGATAAATCCATTTTGGCAAATTAAATAAATCAACCAAGATTCTATAGTATCCCTTGGGTACCATATCTTTGCCTATGTAACCCAATCAGATGGTGAGAGTTTAGCCCCATATGACATTGACATGACTTAATTAATTGAGATGGCATATTCTGATTGGATATAGGATACCCAAACCTTTTACTTTTCAAGAGTACCATGACAATGCCCATAAATCAATGGAGGTACAACTTTTTTTTTTTTGATAAAAATGGAGGTATAACTTATATAACAACTTTCTAGATTTAATTCACATTCTTGTCTTCTCCAACAAAATGAGTTAAAATCAAATTATAAGTATATGTTTTATCTAAACATAAATGATATACGTTACCAAGGACACACATATATACTGAGGGAAAAAAAAAAAAGATTTTGAAGGTGTTATTTGATGTATGGAATTAGGCTTGGAATTGAATGTTGGAATTAGAGAATTTGGATTGAATCTCTCAGTTCCAATTATTTTGTTTGGTGTGCATATTAAAATTAGAATTCCAAATTCCATGTCCAATTCATGGAATTGGAAAACAATTATTTCATATTATTTCCAATTCTTAGCATAAAATCTAAAAATGACCAATTCCAAACATAAAAGTTAAAAATAATATGTTATAATTATTATTTATTATCTATGTCGCGTATTTCGATAATCATTGTTGTCGATGTTAGCTAATTCATTGGCAACATCTTTCGACCATCACTGTGACTGTCACCACCGTTACTATTGCAACCAATTTTGAGGAATTGAATTTCAATTATAACTTTAGGCCTTAACTCTTTTGCACGACTCAAACATAAAATTTATAATTTTGAATCAATTACAGTTCTGATATAATTGGAAATCGAATTAAAATTCTAATTTCATTATACAAAATTTGGTAGGGAAGGAAAATGAGGGCACTCGTATCGGTACATATATTTATATGATTGTTTTTTTTTTCTTTCATCCATATTAAACCCCTAAAAAAACATTTGCAGATTTTTTTTTTTAGGGTTGCTTTTTACACCACTAAAATTTTTAATATATCGCAAATCTCATTTTAATTTTTTTCTTTTTCCAAAAATATCCCTGTCTCTTAACTTTCTCCTATTCTCCCTTTAGTGTTTGGTGTTGGTGGTATCCATTACTACTGATACCACTCTTTCTGGTATCCATTGCTGCTCATTTCTTTCTTTTTTGAAACCTCAAGTCTGATGTTTGTCACATGCACAGCGCAGAAAGCAGCTCTCCAGCGCTTTGAGTTTGTGTACACTATTGATGGATCTCCCCTTTTTAACCCATCTGAGCTCTAATATTAATTAATTAATACAACGGGTATTCACAGTAAAGCTTGGTTGAAACCTAATTGGGGTGCTCAAGCAAAAACCAGAATTTGTAGAATTTCCGGATTTTAAATTCCGGTATAACAAAAACCAGAATTCTGGAAATTAATTTCCGGAAGGATGAATTTGTAGAGATTATTGTACCTGGACATGGAAAATGTAGGAGACATTCTTCACCTTGTTTTAAACCAGTATTCGCGGAAGAAATTCTTCTCTAAACTGATAATTACTAGAGTCAGTATTTGTCCTAAACAAAATTCACTATATATAAACACTGGTGTATGCAGATGTGGTGGTTTGCAGCTGTATTTACACAAGAAAGATGAGTTCAAACAATTGCAAGAGGTTTTATATTCCTATATTTATACACCTAGGAAAGATTCAAAGTGCACCTTGTTCTTTTTAATTGTTATGCACTCCATTTATATGTGGAAGCAACCTTATCAGAATTCAGTACTGGGTTAATTTGTGCTCTCAAATGATTTGCTGATACTGCAAAAGTATTATCTTAAACTAATAGCTTTTATGTTGGTCGATTCTTCTTAAACAGTTTAAAAAGTACTTTGAAGAGGTTCACTTTTTGGTTGAACTTGTGGAAGGACAGAAAGTGAAAACGAATTCTGGGAACTATTTAATTTGTCAAATTAAAAGGTGCTTGGTTAAAATTTTTGGAAAGAAGTGCCTGAATGAATGCCAAGAAGAAGCCAAAAACATGGTTCATGAAGAACAGAACCTTTAAAGAAATTGAAAATTAAAGAAATGTTGTTGAAAATTCTGTGGTCGTATCAAAAGCTTTTGTGAGTTATGAGATAATTCCCAGTAAAGAAGCATATAACAGAGTACACACTACTTCTTGATCAAAAAAAGAAAAAAATAAAATAAAAAACACAACTATGTTTCAATGGCCGGAGGTAAGGAGGGAGAAGAGGGGAGGGCTGTATTTCAGAATATAGGTTGTGGTGTGTGAAAATAGTTGAGGGTATTTTGGTGATATTGATTTTTTTTTTTTTTGAAATTGTGGTGTATTAAAAATTTTAATGGTATAAAAAATAACACCTTTTTTTTTTTTTTTTTCTTTTTCCGGATTGGTAGCCCACATATTCTCTGAACACACTTTTCGGGATTGGCAGCCCAAATATTCTCTGAACACACACACACACATGTATAGTCTCAACAACGACATAAGCCATAAGCTTTACTTGTAGAGACGATAAATTCGTTTCTATAATTATGTGTCATTGAACAAGTACGTTACTCTTTTTGAATAATTTTACATATGATTATAATGCGATTTACTCTAATGAAGTGAAATATACGGTTGGTAATGGACCATCTTAATGTGTGTCATGGAGATTAATATTATCGTTTTGTCAAGATTGGTGTTTCCATCACATAAATTGGAAGTAATCACAAAATTGGAGTGAACACAATATTCCCGAAGAACGCACTGCGCCCACAATCATCCAGTTTCCTTCTTTTCTTCATTGCTAAGACAAATGAACCTAATATGCAATGCCAAATTAAAGAACAATAATACTTTACTTGTTCTTCTTGTTCTCAAGTGGGAGATCTTCTTTTTGTTTTTTGAAGATCAGCCTATGGAATATAAAGATGGACCGCCCTCTTTCTAACTTCCCAAAAGAAAAAGAAATACATAAAACAAAGCCAAGTAATACTTATTATTTGTTCCCACGGGTAATCCTTGGTTCCGTATTCCCTGCAATCACCACATAATTAATTTTATAAAAACCGTCGGTTTAAATTGTAGTATACAAGTGATGGGAGGGAATCCATATCCGTAAAATCAGTAATCCTTCCGATATATAATCCTAAAATTTCATTTGTGATAAAGTTCATAGTTTATAGTTGTACCGTGGAGTGAAAAGAAGAAACAAAGTAAAAAAACTAAAGCTACTAGTGCGTAAATCTTGATCTGGTCTCCGGAATAGAGGATATACAGTAAACCGGATCCTACTCTCTTGCATTTGGTTAAAAACCTATGCCTTTATAATCCTCACAAGGGTCAACAACAATGATTTAGTGAATTTGGCAAGGACAAATATAGAAAAGGCTGCTGTTGAAAAGATAATATCCTTTGAATCCTATTTTTAAAAGCTACTTTCAAGTAATACCATGACACGGGGAAACCCTGAGTTCATTATGATGATTGTGGAACGGGGGAAGGTCCTGCCTGATCACTGCCCATACTTGATTTGGGACCAATGGATGTGACATACTTTTATGGAGATTGATGCTTCATGGATTGATGCTTCCATAAAAGAAAATACAATGGAAGTATGAAGATATGACAATAGCAATAAAATTCTTTTTCCACTGCATGGACCAGCTTCATGGATTCAACAATGTCATTTGGTTTAATCATAAACCATATTGATTAAAAGGTCATTTAAATTTAAATCTCATTTGGTCTCTTTCTATTATTGTTAATTGTTAGATTATTCTTTACTTAATCTACTATTCATAGTGGGATGTTGTTGGAAAAGATCGCATATCAAGATCCAGAACACACACAAAACATTGTCACAAAGAAAATAATGAAATATATATGATTTATGTGGTTTGACACCGTTTGCTTATATCCACTAAAACAATTCAATAAGATATTCTCTATCTCAAACTAAAATTACTGGTTTTGTGAAACTTGAAAAACTCACCACCAAAATGTGTATTACACCCTACCACTCAATTACAAGGAATTGGCCTTTTAGAAAACTTAATTTTGACTTGTCTACTAAATATGTTAGTTTATGTAATCCAAAAATGGGTTATGCTACAAGCACGGACTATTTAACCTATTTCCACCTTTTACTACCCAAAAAATGAGGTAATGAAATTAAGTGGCGCTTTGGACATAATTCAATAATTTCCTTATGTATAAGGTTATTTTTTTTATTAAAATTGAGTGAAATATTATTAAAGTACAATTACTTTCCATTAAGTATCACACCCATGTGGTAACCATAACCGTAATTGTTTTGGCCAAATTTTCTCACAATTGCTTGCAATTGCAGTAAATATAACCATAATCATAACCACATGTTTAAAATCAGGATTTGGCTCTTCTAAAGTGAGTGAAGCTCTGAAGTGAGAAAGTAAGGGGTTATCTATTATTGATTTGATTAACTGCATAGAGATCTCAACCCACTAAATGATCTAATGATGGATAGCCCCTTACTTTCTCACTTTAGAGCTTCACTCACTTTAGAAGAGCAAAATTCTTAAAATCATGTGCATAATTAATAAATTTAAACATAGAAACAAGACAAATCCGACGATACAAGGTGATTATGAAGTATAAGTATAACAATGGTGATTAAACATAACATTCTCTTCTACTCATCAAGTCCAACACCAAAACTTGGTTCTATGTATTTTAAACATATCTTACAAGAAGTATAATATTGCCACAAAGTCATGTTATTACAATAGTCCCCAAAATTGATCATGCACACAGCTAGAACCATGTACATCTATATAAAAACTTGCAAGCACTTGTTGTACATTACTGAAATTGATTTACATGATTGAACAAGCATTGGGGTTTTCATCACTGAAGAGGGAGGTGAGCTTCTCATCCAGTGCATTTGGGCTCGGTAGTGCTTGACCAGAGTTTTTCACATAACCGGCTGGTGCCTTCTTGTCATATACTTGTGCCACATAAGGATAAGCTACCAAGTTGTATGGAATATAGGGCCAAAACTCTGCTCTTTTTCCTGTGTTCTGTACTTTCTTTAAGACCCTGTTTCGGTCCACGTAACCAGTAACAGTTACCTTGCTTTGCTTTCTGTTCACCTCTACTTGCTTCACACCTGCATGAAAAATGAATCTCTTTTAGGATTTCAACATTCTCATTATGCATATTAGCAATAGGGCAATAGCAATAGCCCTATAATTTTGTTTTGGGTAAGTTAGCCCTACAAAAATTTAAGATAGATTAACCTTTTGGATCTATAATTTATATTTATTTTTTAATTTAATCCTTAAAGTTTGTTTTAGATGAGTCTTTATGGTTACCAACATCTGGTTGGTCCGAGTGATAATAAGCTCAGACCCCTTAAGCAAGTGGTTAGGGGTTCGATTCTTGATTCTTGTGTATGAAGAAAACTTGGTTGGAAAGGGGCAACCCTTAAATGTCGTTCAGATCCCCCGATGGAGATTAATCACTGTTTACGACGGTGGATATTTCGTACCAATAACATGATTATCCAAAAATAAAAGATGAGTCTTTATAGTTATAAATATCTTCACACGAATCCCTCTTCGTTAATCTTAGCTATAAGTCATTGTATAATATATCTATTTGGCATGAGACATAATATAGCAACCTAGCTACCGTAAGCAGACGCTTGCCATCTCAACAAATTATAAAAGTGTTAAAGCTAGAAGTAACAAAGAGGGATTCGTTTAAAAGTTCATTATTATGAGAACTTATCTGAAAATAAAAAATTGTAAGGACCAAATTAAAAATAACCTTTTTAGTATTATGAGTATGTGAAATAGAATCATGCATGGATATAGTTTCCATCTCTACCACTTTCTTTCCTAAGGGCAAAAATTAGTCTACTTAATTCTTTGATTTCTTATAATCTTGGATGACTTTCCTACCTCATACAAGACTATGATCTTGTCCTTACAACATTGCACCGATAGAAGCAAAACAAAACTTAAAATGAGAGAGAAGGAAAGGAAATTTCATGTCAGAGCAATTCATTGCAATAGCTCTGATGTAAAAGAAGAAATTCAAATAGTTTACAATTTCCTACAATAGTTTACTCTGAAGTCTCTGTTGGTTATTATACTGATTGAAAGATGAAAATAGCATTATTTCTTATATTTATGGCTTGAAAAACCATCAACCCTTGATGTATGAAAATGTTGTTTACCACAGTATTTTAGATTTGTGCCTGTCATTAGTAACTAACTCCTCAACAAGGAGTTCATTGAGACATATATCATATATATGAAAGAGAGAAAAAAAAGTGGCAGATATGAACCTTTCATGTGGGCAACCGAATTTCTAACTCTTCTTTCACAGCCATCACAGTCCATTTTCACCTTGATTTCAACCGTCTATAATAAGACAAAGAGTTGAAGCCAAAAAATAAGAGTTTGGTTGAGAGAGTAAGCACATCATAACACACACACACACATAGAGGGAAATGGGCTAGTAAGGATAGAGAAGTGATGAAAACCTGCATTGGCTTGCGTTTCTTTCCGTGGGAGGGTGAAACTGAGAAATAATCTGAAAGATAATCAAGAACACCCATTTGTGGTTTTTGTTAGACCAAAGAAAAGAACAGAGTACTTAACAGAGAGGGAGGACAAGGTTCTATATAGTCTAGGACAAAATTTCGGGGTACCAAAGTGTACGTTTAAAAGGAACGCGGCTCCCCTTATATATAGGGAACAAAGTTGTGTGCCTAAATTGTGCAAAAGTTTAATATAAAAAAAATGCTTAGATAATGACTTATGTCTCTCTAATCAGGCTCCTCTCGTAAGTATCATGGTGGACGACTTGTGGTTCTAGCTATAGGCTCTTACGTGATAAGAATACATAAGTGAGTAAATTTATTCACATTATTTTATGTTCGTATAATTTTTGGTATTTAATTATACTTAGTCTTACCTCATTTTCTATACAACTCCATCCTTTTTTTTGGCAGATTCTATACAACTCCATCTGATTATGCAAAATAGAGATATGTAGAATATACATCACACAGGTGATATGTATTTAAGTCACTTGTATATCAGGAAGTACGAATATAAGATGGGTCATTAATTAGTCTTTTTGTACCTTATATCAATTGTTTTGTTCAACTTGGTCCCCTGACTTTTATTTGTGTCAAATTAGTCTCCTTTGTTGACAAATGTTAACACCGTTATTCTATCCATCAGTTTCTATTTAATACCGTCACAACTTTCCTTAAAACTCAATTAAAAAACATTATTTTTTTCTCTTTATCTCCCTTTCTTCCACCATTTTTTCTCGGTGAGATCCACCTTTTTTTTCCGACGAAGGGAGCTAGACCATCGTCGCTCATCTTTGTTTCTCCTTCTCCTCCTTCTTCTTCTCTCTCTTCTTATTTCTCTTCTCTTTCTTCCTCTAAAAAGGGGCAATCGCCTCCTTCACATACTCGAATGGTGGCGATTCTGGATGGTTCAACAACTGAATAAAATGGTGGTTTCACCTCCTTAATTTGCCATAAAAAATGGAGGATCTCGTCGAAAACTAAGAGAGAAGAGATGGAAACTGATGGAAAAGATAACAATTAACGTATGCCAACATAGAGGACTAACTTGACACAAATAAAAGTTAGGGGTCAAGTTGAATAAAAGAATTAAGATAAGAGACGAAAATATTAATTTTACCTAAAAGTTATAAGACACGACATGGTATAAAATAAATATTTAAAATTATTATGAAATTAACATAAAAACACAAATTTCAAATTTAAAAATAAAAATGATGTTTTTAAAGTTAGCATGAGTTATTATCGTCATGATAAAAAAGCTAATATTTATTTAATTATTGTGATATTTTCATCTATAATAGTATAAAAATTCAAATAAAAAATAAAAAATAAAAATGTAAAATGCAGCTAAATGTATCTGAAAATGTTCCATATGCATTTGATACGAACATAACTTTAAAAGAAATGTTTGTTGAACATCAAATTTAGGACAACATAGGGTGTTTCTTTTGTTTTTATTATGTATTTTTTAAATGCGTATATACAAAGAAGATAAAAGTAAGTGAGAGATAGAGATAAACATATACGTTATCAAATACGATGTCTGAATTTTGATGTTTAAATAACATAACTCTAACTTTAAAGTATAGCTAGTATATATCTAGCTTGTTTTAACAAAATTTAAGAAATTGTTTGCGTGATGGTGTTGGTATCCTCAATGCATTGCTGTAACTATTTTAAGTACAGATGTCTAACAGAAAAAATATGGACACCAAAATAATTCTTAGAAATTATTTAATGTAACAATTGAATTATCATTTGAGAAGTGTAAAAACTTCATTTGCAAGCCGTAGCCTAGCTGTTTTCTTCTGCCCTAAGAAAGGGGAATTGTTGTAAAGATTCCCTTTCCTTTGATTTGTTTTGCGGAATGGCCGACATCATAGTATGCACATCTGTATTACAGAGATTTGACTTCAAAGCCCGCGGTTTTTGCTAAATTGAATTTAGAACTCGTTTCTTGAGATACTGATTAACATTGCAGCAATAATATCTTAATATCATCACAATAACACTGATTACGGCAAGAAGAAATGTCAGTAACATATTTTATTTTTAACATACACTCTTCTATTGGTTAAAATTCATGTAGTTCCTACAGAATTTAAGTGGAACTCACATGAATTATTGGGATCCATTTGAATTTTAATTAATAAAAAATAATGTGTTGAAAAGAAAGTGTTAGAGAGTGTGTTAATAACATTCTCGTACAACAATTTATGAATGAAAACGATATCACAAAGAGATCATGATTGTTCTAATTAATTAATTAATTAAGCACACAACTGGGGAAGCCAAGGTGCCACGGTGCACAAAATGGGATGGCTCACCTCATCGGGTTGAGTTTGAATCTTAAGTTTATTGATAGAAAATATATACTTTAATAGAAAATCGTGTAGTTTGCCCTGACTTTAATATGAAAAAAAAGCATTCCACGTTTTAATTTTTTAAAAAAAATAATAATAATAAAGAACCTTTAAGCTATTGCCACCCTTGTCTTTCCATTTTTGGCAAATTACAAGAGGTAGATATGCATAATATAACCTTTATTTTTATTAGATATTTTTGTTCTAAATTTGTAATAATAAACTTTTTTTAATAACTACGTAAGAAATTTTATAGTTCTATACAATAATTATACATTTATACTTTATACATCTATAAAATAATTCGAGAGTTGTCCACTTATCAAGTTATCATTACAAGAAATAAACAATTTTTGGTTGTTATTCACTTGATGATAACTTGATGCCTCTTCACTTTTAATCGGAGTTCGAACTCCAACACCATTTAACTTTGCAATATTCAGTTCAAACTTAAAGAATCAAAATAAAAACCCCATATGTTCCACTCCAATCCGAAGAAAAAGGACTACCAAATGATTTCATTATTGCAACCCTTTTGTTGCATCCATGAATGTCATGCATCATGATATTGAAGGGTCAGTCTTGCAATCTAAATGGTGGGAAACCACGGATATCTATGTTGAATTGTATTTTTGTTGGGATATTTGTTTGAAACCATTGTAGCATGTGTACTATTTGTTATGGAGTAGGTTGCTTAAGTCAATATGAGTTGTACGTAATAGTGCCAATAGCTATATCCAGCTGGTAGAGCCCTCTGGTTTGCTGCTATAACAGTTTGCTTACGCGCATTGTTGGTTGTTATTATGCCAAATGCTTCTGTAATATAAAAACATCAAAACAATGCTCAGTTGGTGCTGAATTGCTGATTTAAAGCTAAAGTGGGTAAAACGTATTTGATTCCTTGGTGGCGGCTTTGGCTCTATTTGCAATTGAATGGGTAAATATCATATTTTATATAAAAAATTCAAGATGGACTTTCAAAAACAAAAAGGTGATGATGGCTAGCTATTTTTTTAGTTTTACTAATTTGGTGAGAGGATTTCCAACTAATTTGCTAATTTTGTTTTATAAAATAAATTCTCAATTTCATTGAATATTGGAGTGAATTAATACTGAATGAATTGATTGATAGAATTGGTGCACACTTTGTATTTATACATGTAGCTAGGAGTCTAGACTAGCAACTAACTCATAACAGATTTTGTAACTAACTAACTAACAGCTGTTCTCAGCTTTGTACATTAAGCCTAATACCCCCTCAAGTTGGAGAATGTTAAGCACTCCGAGCTTGGAAAGAAAACCAGAAAATGAAGATGGTTCTAGGGGTATTGTAAAGAAATTTGCTAACTAGTGAGAAAAAGGAACTGATCGTAGATGAAATAGCCGTGATTGGAGCTGCGGGCGAATAATGTGACATTTAAGGTCTATATGTATCGTGCGTTCGTGGAAGCTAGGATTGAAAGTAATGTGTCTAGCCGATTAGCTATCATAATAAAGCATGGTTGGGGAGAAGAAAGAGATGTTGACATTGAGGTCCGGAAGGAGATAAGTCAGCCACTGAAGCTCACAAGTGGTGCAGGCAAGTGCACGATATTCGGCCACTGTAGAGGATCAGGAGACAATGTTTTGTTTCTTGGATCTCCATAAGATTAAGGAAGAGCCAGGGAAAATGCAAAACCCGGTGATGGAACGTCTTCTAGTAAGACAAAAAAGCCCATTCTGAATCACTAAACGCTTTCAACTGTAAGGCTGAAGTAGAGGGAAAAAATAACCCTTGAGCAAGTGCATTCTTGAAATATTTGAGGACTCTGGTGGCAACTTCAGAATGATGAGTAGTTGGGGAATGCACGAACTGCCTAAGCTGCTGTATAGCGAAGCTTATGTCGGGTCTGGTGGTTGTAAGTAAAGAAGACGACCTATGAGTCGTTTGTACTCAGCTAGGTCATAGGGAAGAGCATATGTCTGAAAGAGTAGCTTGTTGCTCTTGATCATAGGGGTGTTGCATGGTTTGGATGCCAATAGACCTGCATCAGAGAGGATGTTCAAGGCGTATTTTTATTGACAACTGTGGATACCTTCCTTGATTTTGAAGGTGGAGTGGAGAAATTGCTTGACTGAATCAATCTCTTGAAGAGGGTTCCCGATTAGTTTCACATCATCCATGTAAATTAACAATATAGTGAATGAGTCCCCTTGCTTTTTGATAAACAAAGAATGATCATGCTGGGAGTGAATGAACCCGAGAGTGATCAATGCAGAGGAAAATTTTGCAAACCATTGACTGCTGGCTTGCTTCAAGCCATATAGAGATTTGTTGAGACGACATACTTGATTAGGAGTGGAAGAAATGACCTCTGGAGGAAGTCCATGTACACCTCCTCATTAAGCTCCCTGTGTAAGAAAACATTATCCACATCCAACTGCTTCAGGTGCCAATTCTGAATTGCTACAATGGCAAGGAGCAGTTTGAGAGTCATAAGTTTAGCCACTGGGGAAAAGGTATCAAGAAAATCCAACCCCTCTTTCTATATGTATCCCATTGCTACAAGGCGAGCTTTGTAGTGTCGCACTGTGCCATCGGCCTTGTATTTGATTCGATAGACCCACCTACAACCAATTGGAACCTTGCCTAGGGGCAAGTCAGTTAAATGGCAAGCGTGATTTGCCTCAAGGGCAGTCAATTCAGCCTTCATAGCACTCATCTATTAAGCAGAGTTAACAACTTGCTTTTATGTTTTGGGTTCATAAGTGGCAGAAATGGCCAATGTGTAATGTAAATGGGAAGGGGAGAGAGTAGTGTATGAAAGAATTGAGGATAAAGGATGTGAGGGAATACCTGATATTAAAGGGTGAATGGTACTTGCTGAGTGAAATTGCTTACAGTGGAACTCTTTCAAATACTCAGAGGCTTTGTGAGACCTAATAGATCTGCGAACATGTTTGACGGATCTTGTGGTGAGGGTTTATGTATGTCTGTGGAGCTTTATGTTGTGAGCGATCTTGTGTGGGTGGAGCTTGTAATGGTGGATTGGCAGGTTGAGGGAGTGGTGGGGGTTGTGGTATGAGTTCAAGGAGAAAATTAAAGGAATGTGGTGCATTTTGGATGGGTGAAGATTGGTGATTGGAGAAGTATGGAAAAGTGTCTTCCTGGAAAATCACATTGCGATAGATGAGTATCTCACAAGTATGAAGGTCATAAAAAATATAACCCTTGCTGCCAAACTTGAAGTCAAGGAAAATGCATTTCCTAGATGGTCGATCAAATTTGGTTCTATGTTGTTCTAGTGTGGATGCATAACATAATGAACCAAGAACCTTTAGACCAAGGTAAGTGGGAGGAGTATTGTACAAGAGGTCAAAAGGTGATTTGTTTTGAAGTGTGGGTGATGGCAATATATTTATGAGGTGCACGACATGGATGATTGGATAAGACCAGAAGCATTTGGGAAGGTTGTCATGGAACAAAAGACTTCTAGCCACATTAAGAATGTGATTGTAACACCCCGATTTTTCTTAGTCTTTTAATTAATCAGTATTTAAGTAATTATATTTTATTAGAGGGTCTATAAAATTTAATAAATTATTCCTAGGCCATAGTCACTCTCTACGCCATCGTAGAAGGCTATGGTTAAGTTTTGGACCGAAAATTCAAACGGAGCCCGATCTATGTTTTCCGGATGATAGTGTTTTTCTACTATCAAGACCTCATTTTGACTAACGGTCAGAACCATTAGTCTTAAAATTCAATCCTCTACCTTTTTGCTAAAATGTGTCCTGACTTCCAAAATTATAAATAATATTTTATATTTGGTCCGAAAATCGATCAGGTAGACGATTCGAGCTGTCTTAGGGTTCTTCGAGAACCTTGAGCCAATGATTTTCATACCAACGCTATGTTAAATCATTTGGAGACTCCTACTTGTGTCGTGAGGATTTTCAAAATGTCAGGACGTGAATTGACCAAATTGTCCTTGATTAGTTTTTACTAATTACCTTTTATTGCCTTTTACCTATTTTTTTATGTCTTGAATTAACTAAATAAATACACTATTCTTCACTCACTTTTTCTCTCCCCACTCGCTGGTCAGCCTCTCTCTCTCCCTCCTCACTTTCTTCTTCTTCTTCCTTTCTCTTTTCTCCTCGATTTTCCTTTTCTTCCATTTTCCTTCAACTTTCATCTCCATTTTTACTCAACTTCCACAAGCTTTTTCAACCCAACTTATGAAGCAAAGTTACTCCTCTCATCCTCCTCTATCACCTAGGAGGTATAGATTTCATCCTTGAGGTCTCAATCTTTATTTTTCTCCATTGATTTTCATGAGTTTTAATTTCTAGATCTAAACTTCAAAAATCTCTAGAAAATTGTAGAAAAATCATTTTAATACCAAACCAATTTCTATGGCCTAGGTTCATGACATACTTGCATGATCCAAGAGATTAGAGCCAAGAAATCTCTCTAGCTATTTTTTTAATGGAGAGGCCAAAACCCCCTTTAGTGTAGGGTAGGTTTTTGGTTGGTTTTTGATGTTTTGAGTTGATATTTAGGGTTATCATATTTAGTTAGGGTGTTATCCAAGAAATGAGAATTTTTGGAGCTCCCTAGTTATTTTTCACATTTTTCATTCAATAGGGCCGAACCCTAGGGTAATGCAATAGAAGAAATCTTTATTTTTTGAGTAAATGCCTTTCTTGATTATGTTTAGGGATACCTAAGGATCATTGATCCAAGAGTTGGGAATTTTTAGACATCCCTAGCCTAATTAATTAAATAGGGGCAGTAGCTAATCCTAAAGATTAGGTAGTTTTTGATTTAATTGTTTTAATTTCTGGTTGTGTTATACTGTATAGAACCTGACAGGACTCGAACGTTCGATCGCGCACTCGATTGACTTTTGCGGAGCCGCATTTGGAATCTCTTGGGAAAATCACTAAGGTGGGGGAAAGAACCACAATATCGTCGGGGAGGCAAGCTTTAAATAATATATATTGATATGCGTAGGGCGACCCATGTTGAACACTTCGGCAAGTATACCGAGTCGTACAAGTAATAAAAGAGGTGAAAGGGATATCGTTCCCACGAGATTGTGTGACAAATAAAAACACGTACAAATTGATTCTACCTAAAGAGTTGTTTGGGATCAAAGGGAGCTCAGAAGCTCAATAAACAAGAAATAGACTTAAAAGGAACAAAACAAGAGGAACAAGCTCTTTTTGTATTTTTCTCAAACACTTAAGATGCAAAAACGGTTCTACTTATAAGAGAAAATATGTTTGGAGTTAGAATTCACTAATCCCTTCCTCTCATGCAATGAAATGACAAATAATACAGTTTCATACTTCAATTATGAATATCAATCCACTAAAATACTCAATGCCTAATTCCTTAGATGGAAAGAACCTAAACCCCCAAATTAAACCCTAATTCCTTAGGTGGCCTAATTAGTGGGATTGCATTAAGATTAGAGATTCAAAGATAACTAATAAACCAAATTCCATTCCTAGAGATAAGGTTTACTAGGTGATTAATTTCATGTCTAGATTCAATAAGAACTTTCCAATTGCAAATCAAATCAAATATCAAATCGTGGGTGATCAAGCCACAACAAGCATTAAGCATAGAAATTAAGCACTCATAAAGAAGTAGAAACTACATTAAAATATCAAGTCAAATATATGAGAGTTTAGAACTAGCTACATCTAACCCCAACAAAAAGGGATTTAGCTAGACATAATAAAGGAAACTACAAAGGGAAATGAAATGAATAAAGATGATGCAAACTCCATGAAGATAATGTTGTTCCAGCAGAGAAGAAGCTCCTCTTTCCACTTTTAAGGTTTAGAATTTCGTGCAGTTGCTGGCTTCCTCTCAAAATGGGTAACAAATGCTTAAATACCCTGTCAGGAAAATTATCCAGCGCTGGGCGCTAGGTTTCTGGCGCTAGGCGTAGGCGCCAGCAAGATAGAGAGCGTATTTTCACTAAGGATCCAGCGCTGGGCGCCAGAGTCCCTGCGTCCAGCGCCAGATAGGCAGAGAGCAGGTTCTATCAGGGGTATTCAGCGCTAGGCGCTGGCATTACTGAGCTGGGCGCTGACCTTCCGGAGAGTAGCTTCTTATCAGGGTAACCAGCGCTGGGCGCTGGCTCCCCCACGTCCAGCGCCGAACTAAAGTTTCACAACTTCACTTTTTAGGCTCTTCTTCCTCCCGTAAGCTCCAATCTTCTTGAACAAATTTACTTTTCTCTTCAATCTTCCCACCTTTCTTGAATCCTAAAATGATTAAGGAAAAATTAAGAAAGAAGATGCATAAAAATAAACTTAAATTGACT
The DNA here is from genome assembly GCA_039655645.1 of Ammopiptanthus mongolicus. Classification (NCBI taxonomy): domain Eukaryota; kingdom Viridiplantae; phylum Streptophyta; class Magnoliopsida; order Fabales; family Fabaceae; genus Ammopiptanthus; species Ammopiptanthus mongolicus. Next base: position 32,217,374 of record CM077348.1, on the reverse strand, counting down.
CTAATTACAAGAAATTATCACAAACAAAAAGACAACTAACTAAGACTTAAAAGTCTCAAAAAGGGACAAAACAGAGACAAAATTCTAGACAAAAGGGAGTAAAAACCACTCAATAAAGGCACAATTACTAAAGAATCTAGCGGATTATCACTTCCCCAAACCTAGCATTTTGCTTGTCCCCAAGCAAAAGTAACTAACACTAACACCCAAAAACAACAAACCAAGCTCTTATGGATCCTGAAATGAAGGAGAACACACAATTCTCAACTCACTACCAAGTAAAGTAGCACAAAAACAAATTCCTAAAACCGAAAGCGTCAACTAGTAGCAAGCTCAATTCCAAACAAGTCAAGAACAGAAATAATAACAACTTTGCACAACTTCAAGTTCTTTAAAATTAAGAATTATGGCAATTTGGCAAGGGAGGAAAAAACTAGAACCTTAGTTCTCACAAGATACACACATCAAATATTCACTCAAGTGTATGGTGAAGTGTTTCCCTCAAAAGCACACATTAGAATCATGTAACATTGAATTTGCTTTTCATCTCATTCCAAGATATCATAAACCACAAGCATGCATAAATCAAAGGGGCTTTATTTTGGGTTGTAACTTGGCTAAGATGAACAACAAGGCAAGGGGTGGTAAAGCAATTTTTTTTTTATTTGGTTCAAGAGAATAGGAGAGCAATCAAAACAATTCAAATATATCAATGTAATGCACATCCTTTCCACTTGCTATTTTTGAATTTCAACTTCTTTTTTTTTTTTTTTTTTTGTGGAGCTTTTCTCATCCCAATTCATCTTCTTGCTTTCTTGCCCTTTTTTTTTCACTTTCAATTTTTCAATTTTTCCAAAAAAAATTTCTTTTCATTCCTTCACCACTTTTGCTCTCACAACAATTACTCTCCCCCAAACCTAGGACGTTGCTTGTCCTCAAGCACAACAAATGCTCTCCTATCCGCTAAGGGTTGGGAATAAGCATGATTTTTGAATTGAAAGAACAAGGTTGAGAGAAAAAAAAAAAATTGGCCAAATTAAGCTCAAGGGGGTAAGCAATGGAAATGTTGAGCAAGGTTGGCTTTTTGGTTTAAGTGGCTTATGAACAAATGCCCAAATCATTTTTATGGTATGCAAGCAATTCATGAATCCTAAACAAGAGAATCAAGCAAATCTTAGCACATCAACTCAATGGTGCACACTCACAAGGAATTTTCAATCAAGCCCAAATGTCTCACTAAGGGTAAAACCAAAGTTCGAAATTTCATTCCAAACCTTATTGCCATGAATTTAACAGAAAAGAACAAAGTGCAAAGAGGTTATGAAAACCATTATGACCCAATTTGGAATTGAACTATGCTACAAGAACACTTCCAAAGAAAGGAAAACAACTTGGCACTTCGTAAGGTAATAAGAGTGCCAAAAGTGACATCTCACTCCAAAATCCTAAACCTTTGGGTGTTTGGCCTGTCCTTTTTTTTTTTTTTCAGAGACTAACTAAAACGAACAAAAACACTAGGAAAAAAAAATCATACACAAACTAATTAACAAAAGAGAACAAGCTAATAACACCTACAAACAAATTATCCAAAAATCAACAAAGAAAACATAATCCCAAAAAAAAAACATAGTTACTAACAAAATTATCCAGAAAAACTTAAAACAACAAAAGCAAACTACAACTCAGAAAAACAGCAAAGAAATAGGGTAGAGAGCTATGAGTCCTGGTCATCTCCATCCGGAGGGTAAGGTTGCCAGCCGCAGTGAAGGTCCATATCCTGATCGGATGGGAAAGAAGGAAATCCTCCCGGCGGTGCTGGCATGTGATCGCGAAGATCTCTAATCATCCCTGTCATCATCCCCATCATCCGGCGGCCAGCTCGCTGGTTTTGGCAAATGGCAAGCTGAGTCTCCCTAGCAGCAAGCTGGGTCTCTCGCATAGCAAGCTGGGACTCCCTCATCTCCAGCTGGGTGGTCCTCATCCCCTCTATAGACAGCCTCATCTGCTCCAAAGATTGTTCCAAATGATCCGAGCGCTGGCTGGAGTTGCGGCTCTGAGCAGCAGGCACAGGTGGAGGCCGGTTCATAAGTTGCTGCTGACCTCCCAGACAGTGTGTCCTGATGTATGAAGCAGTTATGTTTCCCTTCTTTACCACTGGTGATTTCCCAGAAATATCAACCCCGGCCCTCTCACACAACAGGCTGATCAAGTGAGGATGTCCCAAGTGCATCTCCCCCTCATGATTGGCGAAACTGTTGATGCTTCTAGAAATCAGCAATCCAATGTTAACAGAACGCCGAGTCATGATAGAAAAGACTAGCTGGGCTAGCCTGGCAGTAACATCTGAAGAATTTGAACAAGGCAAGATAGTGGCATGTACAAATGTGGCCCAAATCTTAGGTAGCAACAAGAGATCTGGGCGCTGGAGTTTCTTTGGCTCATTCTTTGCATTGACCAGCCACATACATCCTGGTTTGCACAATGTTTGAAGAAGGGCCGGGGCATCAAGTGGCCTATTATTGAGCACTGTGTGGTCATCATCTCCAACCTAAGTAGGTCTCGTCTCGAGGAGGGTGTTGATAGTTCCAGCATCATAAGGTACCTCCCTCCCTCGGACATAACTCACATAAGTAGGCTCCTTGGCATTAGGGTAGTAGATGTTAGAATAAAACTCCTTGACTACCTCTTGCATTGCTGCGAGAGGAAAGGTGGTAAGAGTTTCCCAGCCGCGCCTCTCAATCTCGGCCTGTATTTCTTCATATTCCCCTTCTTCCAGCTTGATGTTTCTCTCGGAGATGTATTTCCAATTAATCAACGCCTCAAACCTCTTCTTGTGCTCAATAGATCTGAAGTGGTGAGCATCAAAAGAAGGAGGTCGAGATGCTGAAGCCTCTGTTCTGCTCCTCTTACCTCCTCTTGTTTTCATTTTAGGTGCCATTAGTACATGACGAACAAAGAGTCAAACTCATTAAGCACCAAAGTATACACAAATCAGCCCCAAATTAGCCCTAGAGCTAAGCATATCAGCAGCATTGGAACCAAAAGAGCATGCACAAAGTGAAATCAGCACCAATTCAAAATCAGCAGCAACAACACAATCCTCAAATTAGCAAATTTTCAACAGCTTTGAAACAAGACATGAATACAAACCTAGCCCCCAAAATCCCAAATTCATTTCAGTTCAAACTACCCCAAAACAATGCATCATGGAATTTCTCATTTATGGCCAACCAGCAATCACAACAGCATTACCCCAACATCATGAAACCCTAACCCCAATTCAAGAGAACAACCAAAATCCCAAAACCTACAATTACACAAAACAGAACCAGAAGCAACAAAAATAAAAAGAAACTAAAACTTAAGAGAAGAGAAAAAAAAAGAACTTACAAGGTGGGAAGATGAAATGCAGAGAAGAGGGAAGAAGAAGGTGCTTGTGTGCAGTGGTACAGTGAAGCACGAGCAGATGGGGTGGGCTACGGTGGTGGTGTGCGGTGGTTAAAAGGGAAGAGAGTGGTGGTGGTGGGTTTGGCTACGGTGGTGGAGATGGAGAGAGAGAGAGATGAGGGGCGTGTGTACTAGTGAGGTTGAGTGAAGAGAGTGGTGTCTTTAGTGAGAGTTAAAGGGAGAAAATGAAGAGCCCCAGTGCTGGACTCCTCAATTTGATCCAGCGTTGGGCGCCTTAATACTAGCGCTAGACGCTGGGGTCACAGAGAGCATGCATCTGTCAGGGTACTTGGCGCTAGGCGCCTCAAATACAGCGTTGGGCGCTGGACCCACAGAGAGCATCAAATTATCAGGAATATAGGCGTTGGGCGTCTTATTCCAGCGCTAGGCGCTGGTTCCACGCGAACTGCATAATTCTGCAGCTTTAATCAGCACTGGGCGCTCCATATTGGACGCTAAGCGCTAGTGTCATAAAGAGCACCCTGATAGATGAATCTACCAGCGCTGGGCGCTGGAAATCCTACGCTGAGCACCAGGTCCAAAGCACAGAATTTAAAATTTTTCTCATAAAAAGAACCTCTCACCAAAACATTCAACAGTAGAGCCCCCAAAAACCCAGAAAATCAATTCATGGAGTTTATGCATAATTAAAACAAGAAAAACAACATTCCTAAAAATAAAAAGGAGAAAGGGATAGAAATCCTGGGTTACCTCCCAGTAAGCGCTTCTTTAACGTCACTAGCTTGACGGATGACTTTCAAGGACCACGGAGGCGCACAACTGCTATTGCTCTCTCCATGTCACCTCCTAAGTAGGCTTTGAGTCTTTGCCCATTAACTTTAAAACACCTTTTTGAGGAAGGATCCTCTACTTCAATGGCTCCATGTGAAGCAACCTCTTTAACAATGAATGGCCCGGACCACTTGGACTTTAATTTTCCCGGAAACAATCTCAACCGGGAGTTGAATAAGAGCACTTGTTGTCCCGGATGAAATGTTTTCTGCACAATATGCTTGTCATGGTAGGCTTTAACCCGCTGCTTGTAAATAACCGCATTTTCATAAGCATTGAGACGAATCTCTTCCAATTCATGCAATTGTTGGACTCTTCTTTCACCCGCCAAAGTAGCATCAAAATTCAAGAACTTCAAAGCCCAAAAGGCTCGATGCTCTAACTCTACAAGTAGGTGACAAGCCTTCCTATAAACCATTTGAAATGTAGAAAATCCTAAGGAAGTTTTGAATGCAGTTCGGTAAGCCCACAGAGTATCATCAAGCTTTTTAGCCCAATCTTTCCTTGAAGTGGCAACAGTTTTTTCCAATATCCTCTTGATCTCTCGGTTTGAAACCTCTGCTTGCCCATTAGTTTGCGGGTGATAAGGAGATGCCACCTTGTGCCTCACGTTATACTTTGTCAACACACTTTTCAGTTGTGAGTTGCAAAAGTGAGATCCCCCATCACTTATAAGGACCCTTGGCACACCAAAACGTGCAAAAATATTCTTCTTGATGAACTTTATCACTGTTTGTGCATCGTTTTTCGGTGTTGCAGCGGCTTCCACCCATTTTGATACATAGTCCACCGCCACCAAAATATATTGATTGGAGAATGATGGAGGCAATGGACCCATGAAACCTATGCCCCAACAATCAAAAATTTCAACCTCCAATATGTTTTGAAAGGGCATCTCATCTTTCTTTGAAATATTCCCGGTTCTTTGGCATTTATCGCAGCTCTTCACATGATTGTGAGAGTCCTTGAAGATTGAAGGCCAAAAGAACCCGGATTGGAGGATCTTTGCAACTGTCCTCTCCCCATTGTAATGACCACCATATGGGGAGTTGTGGCAATGCCACAAGATGTCCTTCGCCTCCTCTTGGCTCACACACCTCCTCAACCAACCATCCGGACCGACCTTGAACAAGAATGGGTCATCCCAAATGAAGTAGTTGGCATCCCGAAAGAACTTCTTCTTTTGTTGCCATGAGAAGTCTTCCGGGACCACATTCGTAGCTTTGAAGTTTGCCATGTCGGCAAACCATGGCCTTTCTTGCCCCATCATTAGTGTCTCATCCGGGAACTCATCCCGGATTTCTTTTTTCCTTTGATGTCACCTCTTCATTAACCAATCGGGACAAGTGGTCGGCTACCACATTTTCGCAACCTTTTTTATCTTTGATATCCAAATCGAACTCCTGCAATAGTAAAATCCAACGAATCAGTCTAGGTTTGCATTACAACTTAGTCAACAAATACTTGATTGCGGAATGGTCGGTGTAAACAATGACTTTTGATCCAATCAAGTGTTGGCGAAAATTTTCCAAGGCAAATACTATAGCTAACAATTCCTTCTCATTTGTTGCATAATGAACTTGGTTTTCATTAAGGACCTTGCTAGCATAGTAAATGGCATGGAAAAATTTCTCCCTCCGCTGTCCCCAAACAGCCCCAACTGCGTAGTCACTGGCATCACACATCAATTCAAATGGTGACTCCCAGTTGGGTGCAACTATTATGAGTGCGGTAATCAACTTTTCTTTCAAAATTTTTAAAGCACTTGAGCAAGCATGATCAAACACAAATGGTGTGTCCTTGTTCAAAAGACTACACAATGGCTTGGCTATCTTAGAAAAATCCTTGATGAACCGCCGATAGAACCCCGCATGACCAAGGAAACTCCTTACACCCTTAACATTCACCGGTGGGGGAAGTTTCTCAATCACATCAATCTTAGATTTATCCACTTCGATCCCCATTGCTGAAATTTTGTGTCCAAGCACAATACATTCCTGCACCATAAAATGACATTTTTCCCAATTCAAGACTAAATTGGTGTCCATGCACCTTTTCAAAATCGCAGCAAGGTTAGATAAGCAAGTATTATAAGAGGAACCAAAAACAGAAAAATCATCCATAAATACCTCAATATATTTTTCTAACATATCAGAAAAAATGGAAAGCATGCACCTTTGAAATGTTGCGGGCGCATTGCAAAGACCGAAGGGCATCTTCCTATAGGCAAAAACTCCAAAAGGACAAGTGAAAAAAGTTTTTTCTTGGTCTTCCGGGTTAACCGCAATTTGGTTATAACCCGAATAACCATCCAAAAAGCAATAAAAGGCTTGTCTGGCCAACCTTTCCAACATTTGGTCCATGAAGGGGAGTGGGAAGTGATCTTTTCTTGTAGCTTGGTTGAGCTTCCGATAATCTATGCACATCCGCCAACCGGTGACCGTTCTTGTCGGAACAACTCATTTTTCTCCTTTTTCACAACGGTCATGCCACCTTTCTTGGGAACCACTTGCACGGGGCTCATCCATGCACTATCGGAGATCGGATAAATCATTCCTGCCTCAAGGAGTTTCAACACCTCCTTCCTTACCACTTCCTTCATTATAGGATTGAGTCTTCTTTGTGGTTGCACCACCGGTTTAAACTCCGCCTCCATCATAATCTTGTGCATGCAATAAGATGGACTAATCCCCTTGAGATCGGAGATAGACCACCCCAAGGCATCTTGGTTGTCCCTCAAGATTCTCACTAACTTTTCCTCCTCCAATTTGGACAAAGAGTTACTAATGATGACCGGTTTCTCATCACCCTCTTCAAGAAAAACATATTTGAGGTGGGAGGGCAATGGCTTCAACTCTAACTTGGTCTTGTCAAGAACTTCTTCTTTTTTCAGCTCTTCCTTTTTCAAATTCACTGCTTGCTCTCTTTGTGCCTCCAAGCCTAACAAACACTACTCTATGTCTTTTTCTTCCTCCTCGCTAAGATTTTCAAAGGAATTCATCAAAACTCTCTTGAGAGCGGTAGAAGTGTATTGTTAGTCAATTCATCCACTACATCCATCCGAAAACATTGGCTTTTATCATCGGGGTGGTGCATGGCTTCAAAAACATTAAAGGTGACCTTTTCATCTTGCACTCTCAACATAAGTTGCCCTTGTTGCACATCAATGAGGGCCCGACCAGTTGCTAAAAATGGTCTCCCCAAAATGAGAGGAACTTCCGCGTCCTCTTCCATGTCTAAAATCACAAAATCGGCCGGGAAGATGAATTTATCAACTTTCACTAGAACATCTTCCATAATACCGTAGGGACGCTTGATTGATCTATCTGCAAGTTGTAATGCCATCCTTGTTGGCTTCACCTCACCCCCTCCAAGCTTGTTCAAAATTGAGAGTGGCATCAGATTGATAGTCGCTCCCAAATCACATAAAGCCTTCCCAATAGAAATATTCCTAATTGTGCAAGGAATTGTAAAGCTACCGGGATCCTTAAGCTTTGGAGGTAACTTCCTTTGAAGGATTGCACTACATTCTTCCGTCAAGGCTACGGTCTCACCTTCTTTAAATTTTCTCTTCTTTGTGAGAAGTTCCTTCATGAACTTGGCATAGGTAGGCATTTGCTCAAGAGCTTCGGCAAAAGGTATGTTGATTTGCAACCGCTTGAATATGTCAAGAAAGCGGGCAAATTGCTCTTCCTTTTCCTTCTTCTTCCCTAGATGAGGGTATGGCACTTTAACATAGGAAGGAACTTCTTGAGGCTTATCTCCATCTTTCAAAAGTTGGCTTTTAGTTTTCCTCAACATAGAATCTTCATCTACCAACTTTTCTCTCTTGTCTTTTTCACTCACTTTTTTATTTTCTTCTTTTTCAACCTCTTTTTGTTTTTCTCCACTCATTTCATTTTTTTCATTATTTTTCTCACTTTTTTCCTCAACTCTCTCTTTTTCCAACAATGGCTCTCCACTCACTTTCTTTAGCCTTTTTCCACTCCTCAAAGTAATGGCTTTACAATGTTCCTTGGGATTAGTTTGAGTGTTACCTGAAAAGTTTCCACTATTTTGCTCCGCCAATTGTTTTGCAATTTGTCCTACTTGCACCTCCAAGTTCTTGATTGAAGCATCGGTGTTTTTCTGATTAAAGATGGACATTTGCATGAATTGGTTCAGAGTGTCTTCCAAAACATGTGTCCGATCCGGTGGTTGTTGAGAAGATGAAGGCTTGCTTGCTTGACCACTTGTTTGACCGGCATCTTGCTTCCAATTAAAGTTAGGATGATTCCTCCACTCATATCCGTGGTTACCATAGTTGCTTTGCCTCCCATAATTTCCCATAAAATTTGCTTCTTCTTGGGGACTTGGTATAGCCTCACAATTCCCATTATTATGTTCACCTCCACAAAAATCACACCTCAAGACTTGTTGGGATTGAACTGGGGGGCTTTGCAAAGTTTGGATTTGTTGTGGGAGTTGTACAATAGATTTGATAATGGCTTCTAGTTGTTGTGTCAATAATTTACTTTGAGCCAATATTGCACTTTGAGAATCCAACTCCAACACTCCTCTTCTAGGAACGGTGCCTCAGTCATGGTGCATCATGTAATCATTAGAGGCCATGGCTTCTATCAAAACCAATGCTTCTTCCGGTGTCTTAGTGTTCATGGAACCTCCAGCTGAGGCATCCAACATAAGCTTGGTCGATGGCCTCAACCCATTACAAAACGTTTGCATTTGAGTGAGCTCATCAAACCCGTGATTAGGACACTTTCGAAGCAAGTCTTTAAACCTCTCCCAAGCTTCATGAAGAGATTCTCCTTCTTGTTGAGCAAAGCTTGTGATATCACCCCTTGCCTTTACAAATCTTGATGCGGGAAAGAACCTTGCAAGAAACTTGGTCTCTAAGTCATCCCAAGTGGCAATACTTCCCATTGGTTGAGATTGAAGCCAAGCTTTAGCTCTATCTCTAAGAGAGAAAGGGAACAACCTTAAGCGCACCGCATCATCAAAGGCTCCATTCATTTGTACTGTGTCACAAAACTCCAAAAAGGTGGAGATATGATTGTTGGGATCATCTTTATCCGTCCCAGCAAACTGGTTGTTTTGAACAGCGGCTATGAGTTGCGGACTAAGACAAAAGTTTGCGGCATTCACCGGAGGCCTCACAATACTAGAGATATGCCTATTTGGAGTAATGGCATAATCTCCAAGTGTCCTCCTAGGAGCACCACCACCATTGTGTGCCATCTCTTCCTCCTCTTGTTGAACAAAAGTGGAATGGGAGTAGAAGTAGAAGTGGTGGCCTCTTGCTCTTGTTGTCTTTTTTTCTTGGCTAACAACTTCCGCTTTCTTGCTTGACTACGATTACTCCTAGATGTTTTCTCTACTTTCGGATCGTAAAGAAGCTGGTCAGCTGGGATCTTACCTCGCATACAAGTCTCAAAGAGCAAAAGCTTGTTAGCACAAATTATAAAATATGATAGAAATGAGAAAAACAGTAAAAGAAAATTATATCTAAACTAGGAACCAAAATGATTATGCTAATATTGAAACACAAACCCCCGGCAACGGCGCCAAAAACTTGTTGAACACTTCGGCAAGTATACCGAGTCGTACAAGTAGTAAAAGAGGTGAAAGGGATATCGTTCCCACGAGGATTGTGTCACAAATAAAAACACGTACAAATTGATTCTACCTAAAGAGTTGTTTGGGATCAAAGGGAGCTCAGAACCTCAATAAACAAGAATTAGACTTAAAAGGAACAAAACAAGAGGAACAAGCTCTTTTTGTATTTTTCTCAAGCACTTAAGATGCAAAAACGGTTTTACTTATAAGAGAAAATATGTTGGAGTTAGAATTCACTAATCCCTTCCTCTCATGCAATGAAATGACAAATAATACAGTTTCATACTTCAATTATGAATATCAATCCACTAAAATACTCAATCCCTAATTCCTTAGATGGAAAGAGCCTAAACCCCCAAATTAAACCCTAATTCCTTAGGTGGCCTAATTAGTGGGTTTGCATTAAGATTAGAGATTCAAAGATAACTAATAGACCAAATTCCATTCCTAGAGATAAGGTTTACTAGGTGATTAATTTCATGTCTAGATTCAATAAGAACTTTCCAATTGCAAATCAAATCAAATATCAAATCGTGGGTGATCAAGCCACAACAAGCATTAAGCATAGAAATTATGCACTCATAAAGAAGTAGAAACTACATTAAAATATTAAGTCAAATATATGAGAGTTTAGAACTAGCTACATCTAACCCCAACAAAAAGGGATTTAGCTAGACATAATAAAGGAAACTACAAAGGGAAATGAAATGAATAAAGATGATGCAAACTTCATGAAGATGATGTTATTCCAGCAGAGAAGAAGCTCCTTTTTCCATTTTTAGGGTTTATAATTTTGTGCAGCTACTGGCTTCCTCTCAAAATGGATAACAAATGCTTAAATACCCTGTCAGGAAAATTATCCAGCGCTGGGCGCTAGGTTTCTGGCGCTAGGCGCCAGCAAGACAGAGAGCGTATTTTCACCAAGGATCCAGCGCTGGGCGCCAGAGTCCCTGCGTCCAGCGCCAGTTAGGCAGAGAGCAGGTTCTATCAGGAGTATTTAGCGCTGAGCGCTGGCATTACTGCACTGGGCGCTGACCTTCCGGAGATAAGCTTCTTATCAGGGTAACCAGCGCTGGGCGCTGGCTCCCCCACGTCCAGTGCCGAACTAAAGTTTCACAACTTCACTTTTTTAGGCTCTTCTTCCTCTCATAAGCTCCAATCTTCTTGAACAAATTTACTTTTCTCTTCAATCTTCCCACCTTTCTTGAATCCTAAAATGATTAAGGAGAAATTAAAAAATAAGATGCATAAAAATAAACTTAAATTGACTCTAATTACAAGAAATTATCACAAACAAAAAGACAACTAACTAAGACTCAAAAGACTCAAAAAGGGACAAAACAGAGACAAAATTCTAGACAAAAGGGAGTAGAAGTCACTCAATAAAGGCACAATTACTAAAGAATCTAGCGGATTATCAACCCAAACCCTATTAGAGGTCGTTTGACCGTTAGGTTAATTTTATGGTATATTGAGGATGTTTGTGATGTGATTGGATACTTGATATATTATATCTGATATATGTGTTATGCCTGCTATATGATTATGATTGATTACATGTTATTTATCTGTTAGTTGATTTTACTGTTAAATCTGTTTTGGTTGTTATTCATATGCTGTTGTGACTGCTGATGTTTGAGTAGAACTAGACAGTGATTTCTGATAAATTGGGAGATGAATGTGTGGTGAGAAAGTCGAGGTTATATATATGTCATAGTACTCAACCTAGTGATAAAATAAATCTGTTGTTGTTGTGATGTGAGTTGATACCCGGTTGAACTGGATGAAAGTTGGTTGTGGTTGTTTATAAGTCACGGTTGAGGCACTAAGGGTTGATCCTGAGATAAGTCAGTATGATTCATGTTGCATAGTTGTTGTTCATCACTGTGTTGGCATACGGGCGATTCCGATCTTACCTGCGGGGAGATGGTCGTACCCGTTAGTCGAATTGTAGACGAACGGGCGGATATCTCGACCTAGTCTGCGGTCGTTACCTAAAGTTGAGTTGTTAACGGATGGGCGAATGTTTCGACCTAGCCTGCGAGCGGGGGAACATATCGTTACCGTAAGTTGCGTTGTTGACGGGCGAATATTCCGATCTGGCCTACGGGCGGGGGAATATGTCGTACCCATGAGACGAGTTGGGCCTGCGGGCTTTTGACCGAACCTTTCCTTACAGGGGGTGGCATAGTGATGGCAGAGACACCTTGATCCGTTGGGGATGTCGCGTCGTGATCGCGTCCATATAGTTGTTAGATGCATGAGTGTGAGAGATAGTAGTTAAGAGAAAATCCTTCGAAAGTTGTTTGATTGTAACTGTTGTGTTTTTGGAGTGTGCTATCTATATAAATTATTTATATCGCTGTTTTTCCCATTTATGACATATTACTGTTTCTTATCCCCTTTATTTCTATGTCGTATTTTATCTTTATTCTCGACTGTACGAGAAGACCCTGATGAGGAGTTTCCAGAGGAGATTGACGGTATACTTGTTGAGCCTGATGCCTTCGGGAGAGCCTCGGATCCCAATGCTGGGGGACCTTGAGCGTCAAGATAGGAAGTCTGATTTTAATTTATTCTACTACTATGTTTTTAGTTTTTATTTATTTCGTACTCTGAAGTCTTATATATTTGGTATCAGTTATTGTAGGCTCTACTGATGGAGTCAATACTCTTAAGACTATATGTACTATCATGGTATCAGTATGTATTTAATGTTTTAATATTTTCGCAATTTTATACTACTACGCTACGTTATAACGCTAATAATTATTAGTGGGGTCACCAATGGGACCTCCTATGAAGGGGTTGTCTCAGTGGTGATGTTTTCTCTTTGAAATGGAGTTTTGTTGTGGTATTTCAACATATCAAATGTGGTGAATTATGCCAAATTGTGCATAGAGATCGGGACAGCGGAACTCACTCCCATTGTCAGATCTTATCACCTTGACAGAAGTAGGAAACTGAGTTTTAGCAAAAATAATGAAATTATAGATCAATTTTCAAGCTTTGGAATTAGTTTTCATTAAAAAAAAGCCAAGTATATCGTGTGAAATCATCCACAATGGTGAGAAAATATTTATGGCCATGCAATGAGGGGATTGAAAGTGGTCCCCAAATATGAATGGGAATTAGATCAAATACATGTGTAGTGACAGTGTGGCTAGATTTAAATAGAAGTTTTGTTTGTTTGGCTAAGTAGTAGAAATCACAAAATTTCTTGTTATTGTATTTGATGTAAGGAAAATTTTGTACAAATGTGGTCAAAAACCTTGTTAGAGGGATGTAAAGTGTTTACCGATACAATATATGGGAGTAAATGAGTTCTTGGATCTTTGAGGTGATAGAGTCCATTGTGAAGTTCAGCAAGCCTAATCCTCTTCAATGTATTGGCATCCTGAATGTGACATAAAGATTTGGCAAAAGTCAGCTAGCAAGTTAAAGAAGGGATTAACTGTTGAACTGAAATTATATTGAAGTGGAATTCATGAGTCTATAAACATTGAAAAGCTAGAATGCATCTGAAAATTGAAACTGTCTAGAATAATTTGCAATTACCACCGAACCATTAGGTAAGGTTACATTGATGAGTTTGCTTTGGTGAAAACTAACAAAATGGGACTTGGTATGAGTGACATGGTCAGTGGCACTAGTGTTTCATATCCAAGAATCTGAGTTGGAATGAAGGTTACCTAAGTTGGGGAATTTTGAAAATGTGGGGATGACTCACCAAAGGAGGAGCTAGCCTGATTAACACTGTGAGGTTAGGTGATTTGTGATTGCTGCAACATGCTTAGCAGTTGTTGCACTTGCTCAGGACTGATAGGACTATGTGGGGCATCAACTGGACTTGTTTGAGGCATGGACTTTTCAGCTATTTTGAGTTTGATCGTTCATCATACACAAGGTTGTTGACACTGTGGTTATTCTAGTTTTTCTTACCGGAAGTGAATCCAGGAGGGAATCCATGTTTGAAGTGGCAATGTTCAAATGTGTGGCCCAATTTGTTACAGAAGGTGCATTGTTTAGAGGTGTTCACTCCTCTGCCTTTTCCATTTCCTCTGCCTTATTTCAAATTATTCCGATTTTTAGTGGAATTGAGCATAACCTTGGATTCTCCAATCATGCCACCAGTGAGTTGTGGTTCTTGTTGCAATGCAAGAGAGAAAACCTTGTTCATGGTGGGTAATGGTTCGATCATCAAGATTTGAGTTTTCACAGTACCATAAATTTCACCGAGGCTTTTTAGGAAACACATAACTTTCTTAGATTCACTGCGGTGTTTGACAGTTGTGATAAGTTTGCACTTGCATTGTAATCAGTTTGCACTTGCATTGAAATCTTGTCATTCACAAAACTGAGTTTATTCTTGGATAGCAAAGCTCTTTGCATGGCTTTACTCCATGAATGATAGTTTGATCCATTCGTCGGTGGTGTGATGAGGACCATGTTGGGGTTTCAAGAGGGATAATTTTTAAAAACAATTTTCAAAAACCTCTTGAACGGAAAAACTCCTTTACTAAAGGACCATGTATCGCACATGAATCACAAGGATATTATGTTTACCTCTTAAAGCGTAGCTTTGCCACGAATCCTATGAGCACGTCAGCGGCACTGATAAATTACGAACATTGTTACGGAGTGAATGACAACTTGATCTACACAGCTACAGTGCTGCAGATCTGAGGAACACTGCTGCTATCACCAACAAAGGAAATGTTCTTCTATTTCTAGTATTTCAAGGTAGCAATACCTCTACTCAGGCCACACGAGCAAATCAAAGTCAGAGATAGCGTAGTGCTAGCTATCAGGATTGGGAGAGGCACGACGCATAGAGAGAAAAGAGGGCGCACCTGTCAAGACTGTACAACAGTCGTTATGAGTGCTCTGTATTGTGTGTCACTTAAGTGGCGTGCACCACTTACTTATTGGAATTAAATGGCATTCCATGCTGTAAAGTTTTTTGTAAAATTGAGCAAATTTTTTTTTAGCAGAAAAATTGAGCAAATTCAAATTGGACCAATTGGGAATATACTATTCTTACTACCATCTCACTTATCTTATCTAGAAAACAAGATACGAATTAAGGGGGGAAAGCTTTAACTATTTTTTCCTATAAAACTAGCAGGTGTTTTTTTGTTGCTAAACGACAACAAAAGCAAAAAGACAGCAAAACAAAAATTACAATCTCTCAAACATCATCCGAGAGGTATCTACAATTAGAAGTATCTGGATGCATAACAAATATAAAAATAAAACAAAATAAAAATATTTAAGAGAAAAAATGTACATTATAAATTATATATGCATAATTAATTTACATAAAATCTAAAAAGTATAAATCAAAAAATAAATTTTTAAAAAATATGCATACTTTTTTAAAGAAAGTATTAAGAGGTTGATTTTGTTTTGCAAACTCACAAATATTTTTTTGATAAAAAGCAAATTCATATAGTTAAAAGTGCAACTCTTGTCCCTTAAGTCAACTCAATTGGTTAAGCTGCGAGACATGAATCGTGAGTGCGTGGGTTCAAACCCCTATAATGTGCTTCATTCCTTTCTCATTCTAATTCTCCCCTCTCCCCTCACTATGTCCCTTTAGACAAAAAATAAAAAAACAACTCTTATTTTCTAAAGAAAATATGAGGAAAGGAAAAAAGGAAACTGAAGCTAGACCAAATATCAGCCAACAGCGTCAACTATAGTCTCTAGACCACTTCGGGGACTCCGGTTTGATAAAATCAGGTTCACCCTGCTACTTTATAATAACTTCTTGAAAATATGACCATTGTGTTAGTTTTGAGGGAAAAGAGAGGGAAAGAAAAAGAGAAGAAGGAAAAGAGGAGAAAAAGGGAGTTTCCCTCGTATGGTTGACAAAATGAAAATGGATGGAAAGAAAAAAAATTGTGGGCCCCACGTGAAAAAGTTAATCCCATGAATTTGGGAAGAAATGGATAAGGAGATGAGAGATTTGGGTGAAAACGACGTAAACACCCCTAACCTTATTACGTGGGTGTTTGGAACCACGTTCAAAACCCTTGGAATCATGATTGTAAACTATAAGCTACTCAAAGTAGCTTTTACTAAACACAGGTTAGACCATAGTACAATGCGTTTCCAAACACACTATACATCTCATTTTTACTTAAGGTATTTTTGTTATTTCACAAATATGTTTTTTCTTCCTCTCATTTTCTACACAATCAAACAATATGAGAGAAAATCCAACAGTGGTTGGTCGTAGTGGAATTGAACTGTGACCCCAGGCGACCTTCACCTGCAATGTCAGAGGTTCGAATCCTGGAATCGCTACTCTGGGAGGGCTTTACCTAATCACCACTCTGGGTTCGGGGGTTAGTCTCGCAGCTTGGCTGTGGGGATACCCGATCAAAGACTCAAAAATAAATGAGAGTTTCTTTCATGATGAATCCAAATAACTAGGCCCTTAACATTTTCAAGCACACTACAATATATGGACCGAAAATTAAGACATCTCATTTCCAATAAATTATTTGATTATAACATACTAAGATGAATTCCAAAAAACACCAATTCACTGTTAAATCCATTTTGGCAAAATAAATAAATGAAGGAAGATGGTACGAACTTAGACCCATGTGATATTGATATGACTCAATTAATTAAGGTGACGCATTCTGATTGGACATAGAATACCCAAACCCAACATTTTCAAGCACACTACAATATATGGACCGAAAATTAAGACATGTTATTTCCAATAAATTATTTGATTATAACATACTAAGATGATTTCCAAAAAACACCAATTCACTGTTAAATCCATTTTGGCAAAATAAATAATGAAGGAAGATGGTAAGAAATTAGTCCCATGTGATATTGATATGACCTAATTAATTAAGGTGACGCATTCTGATTGGTTATAGAATACCCAAACCCTTTACTTTACGTTACGAATGACACATATATATTGAGGGGAAAAAAGATTTTGAAGGTATTATTTGATGTATGGAATTAGGCTTGGAATTGGACGTTGGAATTAGAGAATTTTAATCGAATCTCTCAATTACAATTATTTTGTTTGGTGTGCATATTAAAATTAGAATTCCAAATTCCATGTCCAATTTCATGGAATTGAAAAACAATTATTTCATATTTTTTTCCAATTCTTAGCATAAACTCTAAAAATGACCAATTCCAAACATAAAAGTTAAAAATAATATGTTATAATTATTATTCATTATCTTTGTCGCATACTTCGATAATTATTGCTGTCGGCAACATCTTTCAACCATCACTGCGACTGCCACCACCATTACTATTGCAACCAATTTTAAGGAATTGAATTTAAATTATAATAATATGCCTTCTCTGGTACCCCCAATAATTTTGGGGTAAAAGTTATCCACCCAACCAAAATACATCACCTTAACTAAATAAGTCAACAAATCTCACATAGGATTAAGTTCTTACCATATGATTTGGCCACCAAGGCAGGATAAAAGTTACCCTAGGGATACCAGAGAATCTTATAATTTTAGGCCTTAATTCTTTTGCACAACCCAACCATAAAATTTATAATTTGAATCAATTACAGTTCTGATAAAATTGGAAATTGAATTAAAATTCTAATTTCATTATACAAAATTTGGTAAAGAGAAGAAAAATGAGGGCACTCATATCGGTACATATATTTATATGATTGTTTTTTCTTTCATCCATATTAACATTTGCAGATTTAAATACCCAAAAAAAAACATTTGCAGATTTTTTTTTTTCTTTTTCCGGATTGGTAGCCCACATAATATCTAAAGACACTTTTCCGGATAGGCAGCCTGTAACGCCCCGATTTTCTTATTCTTTTAATTAATTAGTATTTAAGTAATTATATTTTATTGGAGGGTCTAGAAAATTAAATAAATTATTCTGAGACCATAGTTACGCTCTACGCTATCGTAGGAGGCTATGGTTTAGTTTTGGGCCGAAAACTCAGACGGAGCACGGTCTACGATTTTCACTGACAGTAGTGTTTTACTACTATCAGGACCTAATTTGGACTCCTGAACGAGACAGTTAGTCTGAGAATCAAGACGATTCGAGCTATCTTAGGGTTTTTCGAGAACCTTGAGCCAATAATTTTCATACCAGGGCTATGATAAATTATTTGGGGACTCCTACTAGTGTCATGAGGATTTCCAAAATGTCGGGACGTGAAATGACCAAATTGCCCTTGGTTATTTTTACTAAATTACCTTTTTACCCTTTTTACCTTTCTTAACACTTAAGAAAACTTACGAAAAATATCTTCACTCCCTCTCTCTCTCTCCTCTATTTCGCTGGCTCTCTCTCTCTCTCTCTGTCCCTTCTTCTTCTTCTTCTTCCTTCTTTCTTCTTCTTCTTCCTCCATTTTCTTCTTTTCTCCATTTTCTTCATCTCTATTTTTCTCAAGCTTCCTCAAGCTTTTTCAAGAAAGTTTGTGAAGCAAAGTTGCTCCTCTCATCTTCTTATATCACCTAGAAGGTATAGATTTCATCCTTGAGCTCTCAATCTTTATTTTTCTCCATTGATTTTCATGAGTTTCAATTTCTAGATCTAAACTTCAAAAATTTCTAGAAAATTGTAGAAAAATAATTTTGATGCCAAACCAATTCCTATGAGCTAGTATCATCCCCTACTATCATAATCCAAGATCTTGTAATGAAATAAGCTCTCTAGCCTATGTATCAAAAAGGGGCCGAATGTATGTGTATGTGGGAAATGGGTTTTTTTTTTTGTTCTTTGTTCTTGATTTCACCTATTCCATCCCTTAATCATGTAATCCAAGTGATTAGGAGTCCAAATCAAAATCTCACCTATTTTTCGTGGTGATGGCCGAAACCCTACTTTGTTGGTTTAAGGGGTTTTGGTTCAAATCTTTAATAATTGATCATTGATTACGCATTAGGTATGCTTATGGATCATTGATCCAAGAGTTGGTAGAATTTCAATATCCCTATTCTAATTAATTAAATAGGGGCAGTAGCTAATCCTAAAGAATTAGGGAGTTTTTGATTTAACTGTTTTAATTCCTGGTTGTGTTTTACTGTATAGAACCTGACAGGACTCGAACGTTCGATCGCGCACTCGATTAACTGTTGCGGAGCCGCATTCGGAATCTCTTGGGAAAATGACTAAGGTGGGCGAAAGAACCACAATATCGTCGGGGAGGCAAGCTTTATATAATATATATTGATATGCGTAGGGCGACCCAAACCCTACTAGAGGTCGTTTGACCGTTAGGTTGATTTTACTACATATTGAGATTGTCTGTGCTGTGATTGGATATTTGGTATGTTATATGTGATATGTGTATGATGTCTATTATATGCTATAATTGATTAAATGTTATTTATCTGTAAGTTGGCATGTCTATTGAGAACTGTTTCTGGTTGTTGTTGATGTCTGAGTAGAACTAGGCAGTGATTTCTGATAAGTTGGGAGATGAATGTGTGGTGAGAAAGTCGAGGTTATATATATGTCGTAGTGCTCAACCTAGAGATACAGTTAATTTGTTGATGTTGTGATATAAGTTGATACCCGGTTAAGCCGGATGAAAGTTGGTCGTGATTGTTTATAAGTCGTGGTTGAGTCACTAAGTATTGATCCCGAGATGAGTCAGTGAGATTCATGTTGCATAGTTGTTGTTCATCACTGTATTGGCATACGGGCGATTCCGATCTTACCTGCGGGGAGATGGGCGTACCGATTAGTTTTGCGTAGGGGCTATTCCGATCTTACCTGCGGGTAGATGGTCGGACCCGTTAGTCGAATTGTAGACGGACGGGCGAATATCTCGACCGACATACCGAAAGTTGAGTTGTTAACGGACGGGCGAGTGCTCCGACCTAGCCTGCGGGCTGGGGGATATGTCGTTACTGAAAGTTGAGTTGTTAACGGACGAGTGAGTGCTCCGACCTAGCCTGTAGGCGGGGGAACATGTCATTACCGTAAGTTGTGTTGTTGACAGGCGAATATTCCGACCTGGCCTGCTGGCGGGGGAATATGTCGTACCCATGAGACGAGTTAGGCTTGCGGGCTTTAGACCGAACCCTACTTTATGGGGGTGGCATAGTGATGACTGAGACACCTTGATCCATTGGGGATGTCGCGTCGTGATCGCGTCCATATAGTCGTTAGTTGCATGAACATGAGAGACAATAGTTAAGGAAAAAATTATCCGGAAGTTGTTTGATTGTAACTGTTGTGTTTTTGGAGTGTGCGATCTATATGCATTATTTATATCGCTGTTTTTTGCATGTATGGCATATTACTGTTTCTTATCCCCTGTACTTTTCTATGTCGTATTTCTTTGTTCTCGACTGTACGAGAAGACCCCGATGAAGAGTTTCCAGAAGAGATTGTCGGTATACCTGTTAAGCCTGATTCCGACGGGAGAGCCTCGGATCCCAATGCTGGGGGATTTTGAGCCCCAGGAGAGGATGTCAGATGCATCTTTATTTTCGTTGCTATGTTTTTAGTTTTTATTTACTGTATACTCTGAAGTTTGTTTATTTGGTATCAGTTGTTGTAAGCTCTACTGATGGAGCCGATACTCTTATGTATGTATACTTCTATTACGGTATCAGTATGTATTGTATGTTTTAATATTCCCGCAAATTTTACACTATTACGCTACGCTATAACGCTAATAATTATAAGTGGAGTCACCAATGAGACCTCCTAGGACGGGGTTGTCTCACAGCCCTCTGAACGCACAGTGGTGGTTCTTTGTTGGAGCGGGGGGGGGGCAACGGCTCCCCCCAATTGTAAATTAACAATTTTTTTTTCAGTAGAAAAAATTTCATGGCACCCCTCAAAACGACGTCGTTTTGGGGGTGTTACTTTCACGATCCCCAATTTGTCACACGTTGCTTCCTTCTCCTCTACTATTGCCAATACACGTTTCTTCTCCATCTCCATCTCCTCTGCAAACTGCTATCTTTGTATGCGTTCCTTCTCCACCGCCGCGTGCCGTTCGTGAGTCTCCCTCTGCTCCAGTTCTTTTCTTTCTCATTCCTCCTTTGCATTCGATTTCTGGATTTGGGGCTAATCTCTATGTTTGGATTTGCAAATTCCAATATGCTACTGCTGCTAGTGTTTTGTTGGGGGCTTGAGGCTAATTTCCTCTGAATGTTACAAGTTGTTCTATTCGTTGGTGGCTTGGAGCTAATTTCGTTGGGGGCTTGTGGGATGTGGCTAATTTTGAATGTTGCTGAATATTTGGCCTCTGTGTATTGAATTTTGTGTTTACCATTTACAATACATTTTGTTTTAGGAGTGCTATAATTTTCTTGAGAAGAAACAATGAAAATTGATGCATTTTTCTAAAGAAAATTTTTCAAAAAATATGAAAATTTTATAGCTTCAACATCTTCACTGCCAAACCATCCTTCTAGTGATCCAATAGTTCAATCGGATTAGCAACCTTCAAAGGTTCAAAAGACACAATTGATGAATTTGATGTTAATTCTTTAGAACTCGACCTTGGAAAGCATCCCCAAATTTGAGTAAATTTTTAAATTTAGCATTTTAAAAAAAGGAAGAGAAGCACTTTAAATGTAGGTACGTTTTTCCTTTTATATATTTTATTGTCACTTTTTTTTTTTTTGATAACATATTTTATTGTTACTTTGTGTTGATATTATTTTGAAATTTTGATAAAATTATATATGATTCATATAAATTTTAATTACATTATTTTAATTAGTAGTTAGTGGCTCCCCTGAAAATTGTAATCAAGATTCGCCGCTGCACCCACACGTATAGTCTCAACAACAACATAAGCCATAAGCTTTCTTTGTAGAGATAATAAATTAGTTTCTATAATTATGTGTCATTGAACAAGTACGTTACTCTTTTTGAATAATTTTGCATATGATTATAATGCGATTTACTCTAATGAAGTGAAATATACGGTTGGTAATGGACCTTTTTAATCTGTTTCATGGAGATTAATATTGTCGTTTTGTCAAGATTTGTGTTTCCATCACATAAATTGGAAGGAATCACAAAATTGGAGTCAATACATTCCCAAAGAACTGCACCCACAATCATCCAGTTACCAGTTTCCTTCTTTTCTTCGTTGCTAAGACAAATGAACCTATGCAATGCCACAAGAACAATAATATTTTACTTGTTCTTCTTGTTCTCAAGTGGGGGATCTTCTTTTTGATCAGCCTATGGAATATAAAGAATTAACGATGGACCGCTCTCTTTCCCGCCCCGTAGTATCCCAAAAGAAAAAGAAATACACAAAACAAAGCCAAGTAATACTCATTATTTGTTTCCATGGGTAATCCTTCGATTCGAATTCTCTACCGTGGTTATACCATGTGATTATTATATAATTTTTTTAAAATAATTAACAGTTTCTTAGGAACCGTTCACGATTTCCATTTAAATCGTAGTACGAGCGACTGAAAGGAATCTAAATCTGCAATCCTTTCCATGTATAATCCTAAAATTTCATTTGTGATAAAGTTCATAGTTTATAGTTGTATAGTGGAGTGAAATGCAGAAACTGTTAGAGTTTCATATTTGATAGTGATATGACATGAATAATGTTTATAAGTGAGGGGCAACCCTCATTCCTTGAGCTAGTTTTTGGGGTTGAGTTAGGTCCAAATCCAAATTCTAAGATGGTATCACAACCTATCCGATATCAGTTGGGCCACCCGCAGATTTTCAGTCCAGCATATTTCACGCTCCAGATGTCTAGTCCTTGACTTGAGAGGGTGTGTTGGAATCCCACATTGGATAGCGATATGATGTGAATAGTATTTTTAAGTGGGTGAAAATCCTCACTCTATTAATTATTTTTTGTTTTGAGTTAGATCAAAACTCAAATTGTAAGAGAAACAAAGTAAAAAAAAACTAAAGCTACTAGTGTGTAAATCTTAATATGGTCGCTTGAATACAGGATATACAGTAACCCGGATCCAACACTCTTGCACGTGGTTAAAAACCTATGCCTTTATGCTCCTAACAAGGGTCGACAACCAATGATTTAATGAATTTGGCAAGGACAAATATAGAAAAGGCTGCGGTCGAAAAGATAAAATCCTTTGAATCCTATTTTTAAAAGCTACTTTCAAGTAATACCATGACACATGGAAACCCTGAGTTCATTATGATGATCGTGGAATGTGGGGAGGTCCTGATCACTGCCCGTACTTGATTTGGGGCCAATGGATGTGACATACCTTTTTTGAGATTGATGCTTCGTGGATTGCTGCTTGCATACGAGAAAGAAAAATGCTAACATGTATTTTTAAAGTATTATTTAAAGAATCAAAAAGAAAAATTTTATATGAAAAAATTATGTTTTTAATATATTTAAAAGTATTTCATTTAGTTGTCTAATACAAATTTTTATTTTCTTAATTTCTTAATTAATATCTTTAGAACACTCATTAACAACACCTTAAAGAAAATACAATGGAAGTGAAGGTATAAGAATAGCCATGAAATTCTTTTTCCACTGCATGGACCAGCTTCATGTATTCAACAATGTCATTTTGTTTAATCATAAACCATATTAATTAAAAGGTCATTTAAAATTAAATCTCTTTTGATAGTCTTACATGTTATTTTTTGGTCTCTTTCTATATTATTGATAATTGTTACATTATTCTTTATTTAATCTACTATTCTTAGTGGGATGCTGTTCGAAAAAATTGTATATCAAAATCGAGAACACACACAAAACACCATCACAAAGAAAATAATGAAATATATAAGATTGATGTAGCTCGGCATCGTCTGCTTATGTTCACTAAAACACTTCAATAAGATATTTTCTATCTCAAAATAAGATTACAGGTTTTTTGAAACTTGAAAAACTCACCCCCAAAATGTGCATTACCACCCTACCACTCAGTTACAAGGAATAGGCCTTTTATAAAACTTAATTTTGACTTGTCTACTAAATATGTCAAGGTTATGTAATCCAAAAATGGGTTACGCTATAAGTACGGACTATTTAACCTGTTTCCACTTTTAACTACCCAAAAAATGAGGTAATGAAATTAAGGGGTGCTTTGGACATAATTCAATAATTTCCTTATGTATAAGGTTGTTTTTGTTCTTAAAATTGAGTTAAATATTATTAAAGTACAATTACTTTCCATTAAGTATTACTCCCATGTGGTAACCATAACAGTAATTATTTTGGCTAAATTTTCTCACAATTGCTTGCAATTGCAGTAAATAAAACCATAACCATAACCGCATTTTTTTTTTGTTGGAATCCACCAAACCATAACCACATGTTTAAAATCATGTGTATAATTAATAAATTTAAACATAGAAAGAAGACAAATCTGATGGTACAAGGTGATTATGAAGTATAAGTATAACAATAGTGATTAAATAGAACATTCTCTTCTCCTCATCAAGTCCAACACAAAAACTTGGTTCTAAGTCTTTTAAACATATCTTACAAGAAGTATAATATTGCCTCAAAGTCATGTTATTACAATAGTCCCCAAAATTGATCATGCACACAGCTAGAATCATGTACATCTATATAAAAACTTGCAAGCCCTTGTTGTACATTACTGAAATTGATTTACATGATTGGACATGCATTGGGGTTTTCATCACTGAAGAGGGAGGTGAGCTTCTCATCCAGTGCATTTGGGCTCGGTAGTGCTTTACCAGAGTTTTTCACATAACCGGCTGGTTCCTTCTTGTTATATACTTGTGCCACATAAGGATAAGCTACCAAGTTGTATGGAATATAGGGCCAAAACTCTGCTCTTTTTCCCGTGTTTTGTACTTTCTTTAAGACCCTGTTTCGGTCCACGTAACCAGTAACAGTTACCTTGCTTTGCTTTCTGTTCATCTTTACTTGCTTCACACCGGCATGAAAAATGAATCTCTATTAGGATTTCAACATTCTCATTATGCATATTAGCAATAGCCCTATAATTTTGTTTTGGGTAAGTTAGCCCTACAAAATTTTAAGATAGATTAAACTTTTGGATCTATAATTTATATTTATTTTCTAATTTAGTCCTTAAATTTTGTTTTAGATGAGTCTTTATAGTTACCAACATGTGTTGTGGTAACTAGTTTAGACCCCTTAAGCAAGTGGTTAGAGGTTCGATTCTTGACTCTTGTGTATGGAAAAGACTTGGTTGGGAGGGAACAACCCTTAAATGTCGTTCAGGTCTCCCGTGGAGATTAGTCACTATTTACGATGGTGGATACTTCGTACCAATAACATGGTTATCCAAAAAAAAAAAAAGATAAGTCTTTATAGTTATAAATATCTTCACAAGAATCCCTCTTCGTTAATCTTTGCTATAACGTCATTATAATATTACCTTGTATAATATATCTATTTGGCATGAAACATAATATAGCAACCTAGCTACCGTAAGCAGATGCTTGCCATCTCAACAAATTATAAAAGTGTTAAAGCTAGAAGTAACAAAGATGGATTCATTTAAAAGTTTATTATTATGAGAACTTGTAAGGATCAAATTAAAAATAACCTTTTTAGTATTATGAGTATGTGAGAGTATGAGAAATAGAATCATGCATGAATATAGTTTCCATCTCTACCACTTTCTTTTCCAAGGTAAAAAATGAGTCTATTTCTTTGATTTCTTATAATCCTAATTAAATGGCTCTCCTATGTGACACCCCCTTATAGGGCATCACATGGTTACTCGTTGCGGAAAATAAACTTTAATTAATTGTGTTGGTTACTTTCGGAAGATAAGATTTTCTAAATATTTAACTTATTGTGAAAATCCGTGATAAATTTTTTCTTCTAACTTAGCTTATCATACATCGGCAGAACTTAAACATGCAGGTAAATAAACATCAAACAGAGTATACATAATAAAATACCATAATAGAACACATAGGCTTTATACATACGGTCATCCAAAACAGTCATGGCTTTTAGTAGCCAGAGCAACTAACTAACTGTTGTTCAAAATAATAGAACATATCCTATAGTTGCTCTTATTACTAAAGCACTGTGACTTCTCGTACGTCATCCTCCTCTGCATTTAAGCATCAGGTAATTGATTCCCAAATGTTCCGATGGCATCTTGGAACTCATCTAAAGATGTAAGGACAAGATACCAATATATAGATTCACACACGATAACAACATGTATTACACATCAATAGCATATAAGCACAGGTAACCATTATGCATAAGCTTCTACTAGATAAACAAGTAGTATATCATAGGGGTCTCATACCCGATAGTCATCATTATTTTCAAAAGAGATGCATGACACTTCAATGTTCATCATCTAATTCTTTACTTAATCACCGGAGAATTCCAACACCGTTGTGTAAAAACTGAGCTGATCAGCAGGCTCAAGGTACATTGGCCCCAGGCAACAATGACCAGAACCTAAGTGCTTATTCGGAAGTGCATGAACACCATGACATTACACAATTACATGGAATTACATTCAGCGGTACTTGATAAATCGTAAATGGTCATACTATATTATCCAACTCAAGGCACAATATTCGTCAGTTGTATGTATACCATTGTCCATCAAGGCACAATGTTACGCTATGACTTAAAGTCATCACAGGGTTCCCTGCCCTCAGGGTTCCCCATCCAGATGGCACGTCTGCCTAAAAACAAATGCATGAGAAAAACGTTTCAAGTCTTGCCATTTTTATTTGTGTTCGTTCTTTCGTTGTCGTAGCTCAAGGCTCCCGACTATTCATAATTTACACCATTTTAAAACCTTTCACCGTTAACACAGGACGAAAAATCCGAGTGCTCAATCACGGAACCCTAGACTGATGCACCAGCCCGAGGTCCGTGGTAATGGAAAACATCATTCACCTTTAACCACGTTTCCTCATAATAAGAGCACGTTTTCCCATAATAAGAGGAGGACATATAGTCCATAGGACACACAGTCCATAATATCCTTGCACGGCTTCTCGTGCTATTTTTACAGAACACTGGCATCCCGACATCTCGTATGCTAGGTTCACGTTTTCATCGTTTATCACCGTTTTTCGTTCTGTGAAACACAAATCCAAAACGAAAACTCCGCAACTCATCCAAGTTATCGAATTTTACACGGTTGGGAAAACTCATTTTACCGAAAAACTTTTCTGTTTGAAAACTGTTTTGTAAACCATTGACTTTCTGATAAAACTCATCTTTTGTTGACAGTCCCTTCCCAAAAACCAATTTTTGAAAGGAAACAGTTGAGACCAAAAACGTCGTCCCAGAACAGCATTACTATTTTTCGAAGACGTTTTTGTAAATCTTTTCGGGAATTAAAACATTGTTTTAGCGTTAAAAACGTCCTAAGTTCCAAAGACTTGACTTCTTCCTCTTAATGTTACATTTTCCACATAAAGATTAATTTTTTTTTTTTTTTTTTTTATAAAAACTAACTTTTCTTAACTAACTTCATCAATTACTTTTGGATTCACTTTTTCCTTTAGAAAAACAGCGTTGTTGAAAATACTCAACTTTTCCCAAATAAATCTTGGGCAGTAAAATCATACTGTCAGTGTAAAACACAGGCCGGGCTCCGTCTGAGTTTTCGACCAAAATTTAACCATAGCTTCCTACGATAGCGTAGAGCGTGACTATGGTCTCGGATTATTTTATTTCACTCTCTAGATCCCTCAATAATATACAAACGGATAAATACTCTTTAATTAAAACAGAAAGCTCAAAAGCTTGCAAAAAATCGGGGTGTTACATTACTACCCCACTAAAAATAATTTCGTCCTCGAAATTACATACTTGTGAAAAGATAGGGGTATTGCACCCTCATTTTCTCTTCTGCTTCCCACGTTGCTTCTCCCGTTGTATCGTCCCAAATAACCTTGTCTAAGGAAATTTGTTTACCCCTGAGCTACTTAGTCATCTTATCCGAGATTGGCACGGGTGAAGTCTCATAAGAGAAGTTTTCTTTCAACTATACTACATCGGGTTTGATTACATGAGATGGATCAGGAATATACTTCCTTAGTTGTGAAACATGGAAAAAGTCATGAATATTGGAAAGAAAGGGTGGTAAAGCAATTTGATAGGCTATTGGACCTACACGACGAAGAATTTGGTAAGGTCCAATATATTTCAGACTGAGTTTTCTGGATTTAATTACCCGACCAACCCTAGTCGTAGGCGTGACTCTCAAAAACACACGATCGCCTTCCTCAAACTCGAGAGGTCGTCTTCTCTTGTCCGCCTAACTCTTCTGTCGACTCTGAGTTGTCCGCATCTTTTCCTGAATCATCTTCACCTTTTCGGTTGTCTGTTGCATGATATCTGGTCCCAACAGCAGGCTTCCACCATCATGGTACCAACATAAAGGCGTTCTGTACCGTCGACCATACAAGGCTTCATAGGGTGCCATTCCTATGCTCGAGTGGAAACTGTTTTTGTAGGTGAATTCTATCAATGGTAGAAAATCATCCCAACTACCAAGATGTTCTAGCACACAAGCTCTCAGCAAGTCCTCCAGAGACTGGATCGTCCTTTCGGACTGTCCATCCGTTTGTGGATGATATGCTGAACTCCATCTGAGTTTCATTCCTAGTGACTCTTGTAAACTCTGCCAGAATCTTAATGTAAACCTCGGATCACGAACTGAAATAATACTTGAAGGTACTCCATGTAATCTGACAATTTCTCCAATATATAACTGAGTCAATCTCTCCATTGAATACTTTATGTTGATGGGCAAAAAGTAACCTGACTTGGTTAGTCGATCAATGATTACCCATATTGCGTCATGTCCCTTCCGAGTCTTTGGTAAACTCGTCACGAAATCCATCACGATACCATCCCATTTCCATTCTGGGATGTCCAAAGAATGTAACATTCCTGCCGGCCTTTGATGTTCTATCTTAGCCTTTTGACAGACTAAACACGATGCGACATATTCCATTACGTCTCTCTTCATCCCATACCACCAGTACAACTCCTTTAAATTTTGGTACATCTTTGTGGCTCCTGGGTTAAACTCAATTTACTCTTGTGAGCTTCTTCCAGAATCAATTTCTTAAGTTCTGAATCGTTCGAAACACAAATCCTTTCACCGAACCTTAAAATTCCATCAGTTCCCTCTTTGAATTCCGATACAGCTCCTTTTCGTACTAATTCCCTTTCTCCTTGTAGGTACTGATCACTTTCTTGCTTCTCTCTTATTTGTTCCATTAACCCATTGGAAACAGTAATCATATTCAAGCAAAGTCTTCCCGGCTACATCTTGATCGTCAACCTCATATCTCGGAATTGTTCTATGAATTCTTGCTCTTTGGCCATCATTGCAGATGTATGTATTGATTTTCTACTCAGGGCATCCGCTACCACATTTGCCTTTCCAGGGTGATACTGCAATTGGAAATCGTAATCCTTCAGAAATTCTAACCAACTTCTTTGTCGCATGTTGAGTTCCTATTGGTCAAACAGGTACTTCAGGCTTTTGTGGTCGCTGAAGACATTGAAGGTTGCTCCATACAAATAATGTCTCCAGATCTTCAATGCAAAAACCATAGCCGCTAGTTCCAGGTCATGCGTAGGATAATTTCTCTCATGAGTATTCAAATGCCTGGAAGCATAATCTACTATGTGATGCTCCCAAAACTCAACCTCACTTTCTCTGATACCTTATAACACAGTCGAAAAAAAAAAGTTCACTTCAAAAGTTAAGCAGATAGGAACTTATTACAGTCCAAGATTGCACATCAGAGTTTCGCCTGGAAGCCATGGCATAAAAACAACAACAAAAAACATAGACACCCCACTGGCCGTGGTACAACTCACAAGAGACTCAAAGATACCTCTGAGGTCTCTCTCTCTCTACTCGAGAAGCGCTGATGCCAAACTTGTTACTCATGATAGAGTCCACCGCGAGTCAGCTTCACCGACTGCAGCTCTTCCGACAACCAACCAGCACCTCCGCCTTCGGATCACGACCCGAACAATGACATATATGTAAACATGGGGAAACAAGCATAGAAGCTAAGAAACGATACAGAATCATGCGAAGGGAGATCATGTAGCATATAACACATCAACATGCACAACAACAAACACAATTAGCAAGCACATCCATCTCTCGAGTTTATCACAACAGTCAACCTCCAAGTATCACAACTAGGGATTATCGCCTATTCTACATGCACAACTGAGTCTACATGATTAACCAATCTAAAGCATCACTATCCTTGCCCTCGGGAATGCTGTCCTTCAACTGTGATAGTAGCCATTTCCCATGGTATGAAGGTCACCCTCCAACTGTAAAGGCATCGAGTCGGTAGTCTAGGTTACTGGTTTCCCTTGTTCCCAAGAAAGTGCAACAGTGGTTCCTTCAACTATGAGAAGCACTGCCTCCCCGAACCCCTCCAGCTATGAGGAAGCCCGAGAAGTTCTCCAATTGTGAGAAAGCACTTGCGTCCCTCCAACTGCGAGTTCAGTGATCTTGGTCACTCCGGAACGTCCACCTCGACCTCGTGTGACAGTTACTCAAACTGCTGTTGCAACCGTACATACGGCTCCCTGTACACAACCACTCAAACTGTTGTTGCAGCTGTATACAGATACCAGCTTATATGATAACCACTCAAACTGATGTTGCAGCTATTCATACAACTCCTTGTGACAACCACTCAAACTGCTGCTGAAGCTGTTCACAAGTCCCGACCTCGCGTGATAACTGCTCAAATGGTTGTTGCTGTAAATCTCGCGGCTTTCCACCACAACAATGCAAATGCTATGATTATGCATCTATCCTCTTAACAACAACTGAACTAACGCCTCAAGGTCTACATCCTCCAACTGTGAGGATGCCACTCTCCAACTATGAGAGTCACTTACAACTTAGGTCCACATCCTTATTTTACTAGTCCGATATCCTCAATAATCCTATAACCCTAACAACATTTCAATCGTCTCCAAAGTCAACCAAGATCATATCAGTCACAAACACTTCACATGTCATAGTATAGTAACAGATCATCATTATGGCATGTCTGGACAGCAACTAAACACGTTATCACAACAAACATCTCATCAAGCATGTTATCATATATGACATCATTTAATCGTGTTATCAATTACCAAAAATAAGCAGACATCCTCAATCAACATATATCATAGATCGATCCTAATGTTGAGCAAAAGACTCTCTTTGTTTTCGATGTGGAAAACCAGGACACATCGCTCGCGATTGTAGACAGAAGGCAGTATTAAAGCCTAATGATGATGAAGGACAAGAAAATAGGGCAGAGAGAATTCCTACAACGGGACGCGTGTTTGCAATACGGGGAGCTAGGACTTTTCGACCATGAGCAGAAGCTATAAATGTACGTCTTTGGGTAACATTTTGTGACATCCTTTTCAGGATGATCTTTAGTTGGATGTACTGAAAGAATATGAATATTGGAATGTTAAGTAAAAAGACTGCATCACCGTCTGTATAGATGTCCCAAACTGATGTATCAAGTATAT
The DNA here is from genome assembly GCA_039655645.1 of Ammopiptanthus mongolicus. NCBI lineage: Eukaryota > Viridiplantae > Streptophyta > Magnoliopsida > Fabales > Fabaceae > Ammopiptanthus > Ammopiptanthus mongolicus. Next base: position 32,186,032 of record CM077348.1, on the reverse strand, counting down.
GTTTTCAACGAAAGTTGTAATGTGCGTTTGCCCTATGTTGGATGAAGTTAGTATAATCTATACGCATATCTGCTGCCGAATTTTGAGGACGAAATTCTTTTTAAGGGGGGTGGTAATTTAACACCCTGATTTTCACGGACGGGTAAATTATATAAATAAGTTATTATACTTTATTCGGGCGTAAAATCTTAAATCGAGTGAACAACAGAGTTGATTATGGGATTACTAGAATCCGCTAATGGATAAGCATCAAGTCCCTCTCAAGGACAACTCACCAACGACAACTCATCATGGTTATGATGAGTTTAAATGAGTCACCTAGGTGAGTCATCAAGTAATGATGGCTTACTAGGTGAGTCACCACCAAGTAATGATGACTTAGTGAGTCACCAAGTAATGATGGCTTAGGGGGTGAGTCATGTGAGTCATGTAGATGACTCACCAAGTAATGATGAGTTAATAGGTGATTCATGTAGGTGACTCGCCATAAGTATTGATGACTTACGATTTTCACGAACTGATAATTTATATGCATAAGTTTATATTTTAGCCGAGACTTAGAAAATGATTTTGAATAAACCCAGATCATATTTATATTCTACGTTATCATAGAAAGTTTTGGCTAAATTTTGGATTGACAATTCAGACGAAACCCGGTCTGAATACGGCATTGCCGGAACCGGTAATGGATAAACATCAAGTCTTTTTCAAGACACCTCACCATGGACATCTCACTAAGTAGTCATGACTAGTGACTCACCTAGGTGAGTCATCAAGTAATGATGACTTAGGGGTGAGTCACATAGGTGACTCACCATGGGTAATGATGGCTTAGTAGAATAGGACAAAACTTTTGGTGAAATTCCAATTTTGTCCCTAAGTGAAATTACCTTTTTGTCCCTAAAAGAAACAAAGTTGGACACCCTTGTCCCTTATACTTCCCACGTCTATAAAAACCCCCAAGGCCATCCATTCTCTTTGTCTCACATCTTCACCATTCTCACATCTTGACCAAAACTCTTCCATTTTCTCATTTTTTCTCAAAGTGAAACTTAGACCAAATTGTGAAGGAAGTAATATAATGGAATGAGAGACAAAAACATAAGCTTCATCTTCTATATTTTCGTGAGCTAGAAGAAAGAGAAGGCAAGGTGAAATAAAAAGTGAAACCATTGTTGGAAGCTTTGAAGCTTGATTGAAGTAGTCTCAGTAAGATCGTTGCAATAAGTGCATCAACCGTTGGATCATACTCAAACTTGGTAAGGAGATTCAGAACGTGTGGTCCTTCAGTTTCACCATTCGGATTTTCGGTTCAAGGTCTAGAGTGGGAGATATTCAGCTTACACCGTGGTTCTAGAGTGTGAGAAACTCATCCCGTATATCACCTAACCTGTCACAGTAAAACCATCGCTAGAGATTCGTTAAACGTTGGATAGGGCTGAAATATGGGAAGTAGGTTTAGGACGAGTTGTTATTCATCTTCACCGTTCAGATTTCCAAGAAGAAGGTTGTAACTTGAGATATGGAGCTCGCACCGTATCCTTTTTTTGGGTACCATTTCCCTAGATTCTTGAGCTAACTTTTGAATCTGCCTTCGCCTAAGTCCAACTGCTGTTCTCTATCTTTGGCAGTGTTGAGGAGCTGTGTGGTGAACTCGTAGTGGTTGTGGTTGTGCTCGTCGTGTTCGTGAGGTCGAGGGTCAAGACTGTACGTGGATACAAGATTGTACGGGAATGAATTACCAGGTGAGGAGGAAAAAACCACATATATTTGGAATCGAGGGCGTAGTATATAATTTTTAACATGTGTAGAGCTCCTCAAACCCTACTAGTGGTTGAGCCCCGATAAAGTACCTAAATCCTAGGTTGTGCTCCTCCACATTTGAAGCATCTAAACTTTCCTTGTCCTTCTTCTCCCGCTGCCACAGTTTGTGGTCTAGGACGGTCATACGGTTTTTGCTCTTGCTGAGACCTCTCCTCTCTGTCCCTCTGTTTAGTTCTTATCGGTCCTTTATCCTTCTTTTGTTGATGTGCCTCCATCCGCCTATCAAGATTTTTCGAGGCAGTACATCTTTCGAGCATCTCTGGGAACCTGGTAAATCCTAAAGGTAATATGTGACACCCGGGGCTGACAAGGGCGGGGAGTGATCGCCAGTGCATGAGACACAGACAAGGAGCAACTCCTGGCAGGATTTTAGGCGGAGGGATACATGAATGAACCGATTCACACCGGAATGAGAGGGATCCTAAGACTGTGCAGGTATGGGACTGTACAGTTGAAGGAAGGCTTATAAGAATTGATTTGTACTACCTATACCAACAAGATGCATCTTCTTTTCGGGAGCCTAGAACATAAGAACTCCATAGTTAAGCATGCTTGACTTGGAGTAACTGTGGGATGGGTGACCTTCTGGGAAGTTTTCCAGAAAGCTTGTGAGTGAGGACAAAGCACGCTGAAATGACTCGTGTAGGTTTGTGGGGACAGTTGGCAATCCTGAAAGCAGTCCGGGCCGTTACTAATGGTATCAGAGCGGACCTCTCCCAGTACGGTGTGGTTCGGGGACGAACCAAGCAGAAGCTGGTGGGCATGTGACACCTGGGGCTGACGAGGGCAGGGAGTGATCGCCGGTGCATGAGGCACGAACAAGGAGCGGCTCCTAACAGGCTTCTAGGCGGAGGGACACATGAATGAATCGATTCACACCGGAATGAGAGGGATCCTGAGACTGTGCAGGTATGGGACTGTACAGTTGAAGGAAGGCTTATAAGAATTAATTTGTACTACCTATACCAACAAGATGAATCTTCTTTTCAGGAGCCCAGAACATAAGAACTCCATAGTTAAGCGTGCTTGACTTGGAGTAACTGTGGGATGGGTGAAGCAGTCTGGGCCGTTACTAATGGTATCAGAGCGGACCTCTCCCAGTACGGTGTGGTTCGGGGATGAACCAAGCGGAAGCTGGTGGGCATGTGACATCCGGGGCTGACGAGGGCGGGGAGTGATCGCCGGTGCATGAGGCACAGACAAGGAGCGGCTCCTGGCAGGCTTCTAGGCGAAGGGACACATGAATGAACCGATTCACACCGGAATGAGAGAGATCCTAAGACTGTGGAGGTATGGGACTGTACAGTTGAAGGAAGGCTTATAAGAATTGATTGGTTCTACCTATACCAACAAGATGCATCTTCTTTTCGGTAGCCCATCACTTAAGAACTCCAAAGTTAAGCGTGCTTGACTTGGATTAATTCTTGGATGGGTGACCTCCTAGGAAGTTTTCCTAGGAAGTGTGTGAGTGAGGACAAAGCACGTTGAAGAGACTCGTGTTGGTTTGTAGGGACAGTCGACAATCCTTAAAGCAATCCAGGCCATTACATAACACTGCCCTTTGCAGCTCATGCCTTAGCCCATCCTCAAACCTTCTACATATCCAGTCCTCATCCGGACGCACTTGATAAAACTTGGAAAACTTGAGTAAGGACTCAAACTTCATCGCATACTCGCCCACCGACATGTTCCCTTGCTTCAGGCCAAGGAATTCTTTTTCCTTCTCATGTCTGAGTGTTTCAGGGAAGTACTTCTCCATAAAGCTTGCCATGAACAGTTCCCATGTAATCTTCTTCCATCTGCCTCCAGCATTCTCTGACGATTCTTCCACCAGGATTCTGTCCCTCCAACCAGCATGAAAGATGCGTAGGTGACTTTCTGATCTTCCCTACAGTGCATTGCCAAAAAGATCTTTTCGACTTCCTGTATCCATAACTCTGCTCCTTCTGGGTTGTATTCTCTGTGAAACTGAGGTGGCTTTCCTTTCATAAATGCAACCAATCCTGCATTTACTACTCCCTCTTCGCTTTCTTAATTTTGCATCCTCTGTAGGAATTCTTGTTGCTTCTGCATTAGCTGTGTATTCTGTCGTGATTGTTGCAACATAGCTGCCGCCATATCCCTCAAAGTGTTCATAACTTCAGAATCTCCTTCTTTAGTCCTAGGAGGTCCAATGATCTCAACACCAGCATCCTAGTCCCTATCGCTCCCTGCTCTGCGAGTCCTTCGAACCATCGCTTCCTGGTAAACGGAACCGGTAACTCATATTCATAAGATGTATAACATAATCAACAAGTAAATACAGATCTTATGAATAGTTGAGACAGTTATCATTGCTTCTCAACCTAGAAACAATAGACAACTCGCGAAGCGGACACTTTACCCAACTTCTCAACTTAGTCGATACCTTGTGCGGGTTCAACTAGACACAGCCAGTCCCAATAACATTACCTCACAGTCCGGATAGAACCGAACTGCTCTGATACCACCTAATGTGACGTTCCCAAAACTCAACCTCACTTTCTCTAATACCTTAAAACACAGTCGAAAAAAAAAGTTCACTTCAAAAGTTAAGTAGATAGGAACTTATTACAGTTCAAGATTGCACATCAGAGTTTCGCCTGGAAGCCATGGCGTAAAAACAACAACAACAAACATAGACGACCCACTGGCCGTGGTACAACTCACAAGAGACTCAAAGATACCTCTGAGGTCTCTCTCTACTCGAGAAGCGCTGACGCCAAACTTGTTACTCACGATAGAGTCCACCGCGAGTCAGCTTCACCCGCTGCAGCACTTCCGACAACCAACCAGCACCTCCGCCTTCGGATCACGACTCGAACAATGACATACATGTAAACATGATGAAACATGCATAGGAGGTAAGAAACGCTACAATATCATGCGAAGGGAGATCACGTAGCATATAACACATCAACATGCACAACAGCAAACACAGTCAGCAAGCACATCCATCTCTCGAGTTCATCACAACAGTCAACCTCCAAGTATCACAACTAGGGACCATCGCCTATTCTACATGCACAACTGAGTCTACATGATTGACCAATCTACAACATCACTATCCTTGCCTTCGGGAATGCTGTTCTTCAACTGTGATAGTAGCCATTTCTCAAGGTAGGAAGGTCACCCTCCAACTGTAAGGGCATCGAGTCGGTATTCCAGGTTACTGGTTTCCCTTATTCCCAAGAAAGTGCAACAGTGGTTCCTCCAACTATGAGAAGCACTGCCTCCCCGAACCCCTCCATCTGTGAGGAAGCCCGAGAAGTTCTCCAACTGCGAGAAAGCACTTGCGTCCCTCCAACTGCGAGTTCAGTGATCTTGGTCAATCCGGAACGTCCACCTCGACCTCGTGTGACAGTTACTCAAACTGCTGTTGCAACCGTACACACGGCTTCCTGTACACAACCACTCAAACTGCTATTGCAGCTGTATACAAATTCCATCTTATATGATAGCCACTTAAACTGTTGTTGCAGCTATTCATACAGTTCCTTGTGACAACCATTCAAACTGCTGTTGCAGTTGTTCACAAGTCCGGACCTCGCGTGATAACTGCTCAAACGGCTGTTGCAATAAATCCCGTGGCTTTCCACCACAACAATGCAAATGCTATGATTATCCATCCATCCTCTTAACAACAACTGAACTAACGCCTCAAGTTCTATATCCTCCAACTGTGAGGATGCCACTCTCCAACTATGAGAGTCACTTACAACTTAGGTCCACATCCTTATTTTAGTAGTCGGATATCCTCAATAATCCTATAACCCTAACAGCATTTCAATCGTCTCCAAAGTCAACCAAGATCATATCAATCACAAACACATCACATGTCATAGTATAGTGACAGATCATCATTACGGCATGTCAGGATAGCAACTAAACATATTATCACCACAAACATCTCATCTAGCATCTTATCATATATGACATCATTTAATCATGTTATCAATCACCACAAATAAGCACACATCCTCAATCAACATATATCATAGGTCGATCCTACAGCGATAGCCTAAAGTAAATTAAACCTAGGGTTTAGGTACTTTATCGGGGCTCAACCACTAGTAGGGTTTGAGGAGCCCTACACATGTTAACCATTATATACTACGCCTACGATTCCCAAATATATATGTGGTTTCTTCCTCCTCACCTGGTAATTCGTTCCCGTACACTCTTGTATCCACGTACAGTCTTGACCTTCGACCTCACGAACACGACGAGCAAAACCACAACCACTACGAGTTCACCACACTGCTCCTCAACACTGCCAAAGATAGAGAACAGCTGCTGGACTTAGGCAAAGTAAGATTCAAAAGTTAGCTCAAGAATCTAGGGAAATGGTACAAAAAAAGGATACGGTGCGAGCTCGATATCTCAAGCTACAGATTTCTTCTTGGAAATCCGAACGGTGAAGATGAATAAAAACTCGTCCTAAACCTAGTTTCCAAATATCCGCTTGATCCAACGGTTAACGAATCTTCAACAATGATTTTACTGTGATAGGTTAGGTGATATATGGGATGAGTTTCTCACACTCTAGGACCACGGTGTAAGCTGAATATCTCCCACTCTAGACCTTGAACCGAAAATCCGAACGGTGAAATTGAATAACCACACATTCTAAATCTCATTACCAAGTTTGAGCATGATCCAACGGTTGATGAACTTATGGCAAAGATCTTACTGAGACTGCTTCAATCAAGCTTCAAAGCTTCCAACAATGGTTTCACTTTTGCTTTCACCTTGCCTTCTCTTTCTTCTAGCTCACGAAAATATAGAAGATGAAGCTTATGTTTTTGTCTCTCATTCCATTATATTACTTCCTTCACAATTTTGTCTAAGTTTCACTTTGAGAGAAAATGAGAAAATAGAAGAGTTTTGGTGAAGATGTGAGGATGGTGAAGATGTGAGAAAAAGAGAATGGATGGCCTAGGGGGTTTTTATAGGCGTGGGAAGTATAAGGGACAAGGGTGTCCAACTTTGTTTCTTTTAGGGACAAAAAGGTAATTTCACTTAGAGACAAAATTGGAATTTCACCAAAAATTTTGTCCTATTCTACTAAGCCATCATTACACTAGTGCAAAATATGGATTCTACAACAGGTTTCTAGATCGGTTGAAAAGGAACCGATTTAAAAAAAGAGGCGGTGGCAATTTTGAAAATAAGTTCAAAATTATTTACATCGGTTCAGAAAGAAACCGATGTATAAAACATTTAACATCGGTTACATAGTTCAACCGATGAAAACAATTTAAATAAAAAACTATTTATTTATTCCCGCCAAGTATTTACATCGGTTATTACACAACCGATCTCATTAGTAAACTTTCAAACTCGGTTATTTGACAACCGATCTCATTATTAAACTTTCAAAATCGGTTCTATTAACTAACGGATTTCAAATCTTCATTAAAACCATTTCTCGTTCCAACGTTCTTTCATATCTTTCCCTCCTCATTGTTTGCCCTCTCTCTCTCGTTTGCTCCTTCTCCTTCATCTTTCACCACCGTAACCTAGCACCATCCTTCATCCTTCTCCTTCTCCTCACAAATCGTTGCTGCTCCTTCATCGCTGATACACTGCCCAGTCGCGCACGGCTTCATCCTCTCCTCTGAACCTCTGTACCAAACTTTGCCCACGGCTTCACCCTCTCCTCGGTGGAGAACTTTGCCCAGGTTCTCTTTCTTTCTCTCTACATTTTTGTTGTTGTCTGCTACCTGTTACTTTGGTTTTGCTATGTAACTTGATTAGTTTTACAGTATGGCATGTAACTTGATTAGTTTTATAGTATGGCATGTAACTTGGCAGGAAATCCATACGTGACATTCTAATGAAGAAAAACACTTCTCCTTCTGATTAGATTTTCTTATGAAATTAAAGGGAGAAAGGAAGAGAAAAAGTATTAATGTATTAGAATTTACTATTTTGTTTGAAAATGTGGTTGATTCAACTTGAGTAAATATGCAAGGAAACATAAAACTATAAACTACAAAAATGTTTGACTAATTTAAAGAAAGGTGATGCGCTAATTTAGATCTGGCAGTGATACTTAGGCAAGCATAGAGGAGACCATGGTCCAATCAAGCCCATTATAAGCTATTAAGTCAATTCTGGATGATAAAAGCAATTGTGCATATCCACTGATGCAATTTTTTACAGCAGGGACCTTTCATGCTTCTTGCATTTAACCAAAAAAACCTGCGCATCCTCTAAGTTGTGGCGTCTGGTTCATCGAAGGTATTCATATAATCATTCAATAAGTTTAGTTTTTTTTTTATTTACAATTGAAATAACCTAACCGTGTTTACTAATGTTCTATATTTGCTGTTTAGGGTATTGACAAGGATGTTGAACTTGATGCTCTGGAACGTCTCGCATTAGCTGCCGTGAAACTTGGGAAGGAGTCCGCTTTTATAAATTTGGAACACGATGGCAAGCCCGACACTTTCTATATCCCCCAGAGGGACATTATGGAGATATGCATTGATAGTGAAATGCTTTGCATGACAGTTGTCTCATTATGGTGCACGTATGTTATGTTATTTCAACTAATTAATTTGTAAGTTAACTAATTAAGTTTTTAACTATTATAACTAATATTTATTTCAATATCTTAGGTATCTGCATCGCCTGTGTATTGATAGGGGTAACCTCCATCTTTATGGATTCCTTGACCCTCAACTAATTCAGGGTGAGACACTTAGGTTAGATGAGATTACTGCGTACATGCGACGTGTGCTTGATGAAGCCAAAAAACAGTTCTACCTAGCACCTTACCTCCATCTGTAAGTACAAGTTTTACTAGTGATTTATAATTATATGTGACTTGTCTCTAACTGTTTCCAAATGCAGTAAACATTGGCAATTATTGATCATCTGTCGTGGTATGAGTGTTGTGGTCTTCTTTTGTTCGTTGGGAAGGAAGCCGACGAAAGAAATCAAGCTTATTATTGAAACGTAAGCTTTTAATTAATTTAATTTGTACTACATTTGCTTTATTAATTACTCTGAAATATATAACATACTTTAAATTCATATTTTCTTAATTATGATAGAGCTATCAACGCAAGTCGTGTTTTGGATGGTGGTAGGCCTAGGCCTATTAGGTGGATTTACCCTAATGTAAGTAGTTTATTAATTAGTACCCGAGATTCAATTGCAGTGTAAAATAGTTACTATTATGTTTTTACTCATTATATATTCAAATTGTGTATTCATTTGTAGTGTCATAGGCAACGTGGCGGCTGGGAGTGCGGATATTATGTCATGAAGTGGATGTTCAACATTGTCTCCGCGAGTATTACAAATCGATGGAAGGAGGTAATTAACTAATAACATTTGTAAATAGTTATAGATTAATTATGTATAGTTATAGTTGATTAGTTATAATTAATGTACAGATTTTCGACAATCCGGAAGCATTCTCTGAAGAGGACATTAAGGACATCAAGGAGCGTCGGGCAAACTTCTTTCTTGAGATGACTTCTGAACATTAATTTATGGATGACATTTTATTTCTTTAATTAGTTTAATTTGTTATATTTCTTTGTTGTTTCTTTGTTATGTATTTAATTAATTAGTTTGAATTTATTACATTATATAATTAGTTGAGTTTGTTGAATCAAAAGCTGACTTTTGCATAATCAATAAAGTATAGTTTGGCTTACTTAGTATATAGTGATTTGGATTCTGTTATTGTTGGGATTCTATTTTGGCTGGGATTGTTCTGGTTGTACATATATGAAACAGGGTTAAGGATTGCCACTGGTTTAAAACAGAGTATTTAAAAAAAATTGGACTATCAACATCGGTTACAATAGAGAACCGATGTTGAACTATCAATTTCAATCGGTTCTGAGTTACAACCGATGTGAAAAGATACTTTCAACATCGGTTACATGACCAAACCGATGTTGAACTATATTATAACCGATATGAAAATATCTTTTTCAATAATTATTAATCTGTTGAATGAGCACTTTCAAAATCGGTTTGGTTTATAACCGATGTTGAAAGTTAACTTTCAACATCGGTTAAAAACCGATGTTAAAAGGTCTTACATTCTACATCATCTGTTTCTACATCGGTTCCATAACCGATTTAGAATGATATTTTTAATCGATTTTAAACATGTTTATTGCACAAGTAATTACCCATGGTGAGTAGTCACCTATGTGACTCACCCCTAAGTCATCATTACTTGGTGACTCACCTAGGTGAGTTACTAGTCATGATTACTTAGTGAGGTGTCCATGGTGAGGTGTCTTGAAAAAGACTTGATGTTTATCCATTACCGATTCCGGCAATGCCGTATTCAGACCGGATTTCGTTTGAATTGTCAATCCAAAATTTAGCCAAAACTTTCTACGAAAATGTAGAGCATAAATATGATATGGGTTTATTCAAAATCATTTTCTAAGTCTCGGTTAAAATATAAACTTGTGCATATAAATTACCGATTCGTGAAAATCGTAAGTCATCATTACTTATGGTGAGTCACCTACATGAATCACTTACTAACTCATCATTACTTTGTGAGTCATCTACATTACTCATCCCCTAAGCCATCATTACTTGGTGACTCACTAAGTCATCATTACGTGGTGGTGACTCACCTAGTAAGCCATCATTATTTGATGACTCACCTAGGTGACTCACTTAAACTCATCATGACCATGATGAGTTGTCCTTGGTGAGTTGTCCTTGAGAGGGACCTGATACTTATCCATTAGCGGGTTATAGTAATCCCGTACTCAACTCCGTTGTTCACTCGATTTAAGATTTTACGCTCGAATATAGTATACTAACTTATTTATATAATTTACCGGTCCATGAAAATCGGGGTGTTACATACTACGTTCCTGTTTTACATCAACACACAACCCAACCCTTGATGCGAAGCATCATAGTATACCTCAAAAGGTTCCTTGGGATCGGGTAATTCCAACATCGGTGAAGTAGTCAATCTTCTTTTTAATTTCTGGAAACTTTCTTCGCACGTTTCGGTCCAGACAAAGTCTTGATCCTTCCGAGTTAGTTGGGTAAAGGTCCGACTATCCTGGAGAATCCCTCAATGAATCTCCTATAGTATCCAGCTAAACCGCGAAACTACGGATTTCCATTACCGTCTTGGGTCTCTCCCATTGCAACACAACTTCAACCTTTGATGGATCCACTGCGATTCCTTCACTTAAGATGACGTGTCCCAAAAATTGAACTTTTGGTCTAACCAAAATTCACACTTTTCAGGTTTCCCATATAACTGTTTCTCCTTTAAGATTTGAAGAACCATACTGAGATGTTCAGCATGTTTTTCTTCATTGAGAGAATAGATTAGAATGTCATCTATGAAGACAACGACAAACTTATCTGGATAAGGATGAAAAATCCTATTCATGTAATCCATGAATATAGCAGGAGCATTCGTCACTCCGAACGGCATCACAAGACATTCATAATGCCCATAGCGTGTTCGAAACACTGTTTTCGGAACATCCTCTACTTTCACACGAATCTGATGATAGCTCGACCGTATTCTATCTTCGAGAAAATGACCACTCCACGTAACTGGTCTATCAAATCGTCGATCCTTGGAAGAGGTTACTTGTTCTTGATCGTTACTTTGTTCAATTGACAAAAATCTACACATAAGCGAGAACTTCCGTCTTTCTTCCTTACCAGTAAAACTGGAGCTCCCCACGGTGATTCACTCGGTCTAATAAGTTCCTTTTCTATCAGTTCCACCAATTGGTTTTTCAAGACCTCTAACTCTGATGGCGACATATGATATGGTGCCATGGATATTGGTCCAGTGCCTGGTACTAGATCAATCGCGAACTCAATGTCTCGAGCAGGCGGTAACCCTGGTAATTCCTCAAAAAATACCTCTGGAAACTCATTGACGACTGGTATGGACCGTAGATCTAACTCACTCTCTACGTTTAAGGAAAACAATAACATGGATCCTTGTGCTCCTTCTTTAAAAGAAGCCCTTACTTGGTTAGCAGATAAAAATCCAGAAATCTGATCCTTAGGAAGAATAAGGTTTTTTTTGAGTACAGTCTATGAGAATATGGTTGGAAGATAACCAATCTATGCCTAAAATTACATCTAATTGTATTAAAGGCAAATAGATCAGATCAACAAGAAAATGCCTACCCTAAATAAGAAGAGGATAATTCAAGCATATAGAATTGGCAATAACTGGTTTAGCAGTTGGAGTTGAAACAATCAGATTATAAGATAACGAAGAGACAGGTAGTTTCAACAGTTTCACACAATCCATCAAAATCGTCGGAGTTTGAAGCTTCAGCGCCACTCATTGTGTAAACTCTCCTCGTCGTCGTCGGTTTATTGGTCTTCGCGTGGTTGACAGCAGGTCCACGCTTTGGAGCATTACAGTCCTTTGCGAAGTGTCCTATTTGATTACAATTGAAACACCGAATCTTTATCAGTGGACAGGTGTCATCCATATGGTTCTGATCTCCACATTTGAAGCATTTCCTACCTTGGCCTTGGCTTTGGCCTACACTCCCTGATGCAGCAGCATTTGGACGAAATGGTTGTTGACTTGAGTTACTCCCTTGAGGTTGGAAATATGGTTTCCTCTGTTGTTGCATCCCCCTTTGACTCTAAGCTTGAAACGGGCTCTTAAACCGAGAGGGTCCTCCAGCATTCCCTCTATTATCTCTTCCTTTCCTCATCTTCTCCGCCTTGCGGCACATCTCAACTAGAGCTTGAAAATTCCTAATCTACAAGGGCAGCACAGATTCTTTGATCTCAAACCTTAATCCTGCTTCGAATCTGTCACATTTGCAGCTTTCATTAGGCTGAGTCTGAAAGAAACGGAAGTATTTAGCAAGCGATTCAAACTTCGCTGCATACTCCCCAACAGAAAGATCCCTTTGCAGCAGACAGAGAAATTCTCGTTCCTTCTAGACGCTAGCACTCTCAGGAAAGTACTTGTCCAAAAATGTACTTCAGAACATCTCCCAAGTAATCTCCTGATTGTCAGCTTCTATTAGTCGTCTGGTGCCTTTCCACCAATACTCTGCATCTCCCATCAGTAGGAAAGCAGCATACTGAACTTTAACTCCTAATGGACTCAAGACAAGCTCAAAAATCTTCTCCATTTCCTGTATCCATAGACCACCTTCTCAGGTTCAGCATCCCCGCGAAACTGTGGAGGGTTCTAACGTCGAAATGCAGTTAGACCTCTACCTTCAGTAGCTTGCTGGTTCTGAGCAGTCACAACAGCTGTCTGTAGTGCAATAGCAACTGCAACATTCTCCATTGCTTGTGCAGTATAGTCCATTGCACCCTCATATTACTCATCAATATGATCAGGGCCTTCGACAGGACCACCTCGACGACCCCTAACACGACCGCGTCCACGGCCACGTCCGCGTCCACGTTCTAGTCCACGTCCACCTTCTAGTTCCATAACTGACCTGCAAGACAAACTCAGTTAAATGGCAACCAGAAACATGGAACGTGTGATCACTAGTTAACACTCATTACTTCTAAGAAGTAATTCAAATAATTCTCAATCAGAGAACACACAACAACAACACAATAGACCTATTTCCCAAAGATTCCCAAAAGACTCGACCAGCTCTGATGCCACTAATGTGACACCCCCTTCTAGGACACCACATGGTTACCCGTAATGGAAAATAAACTTTAATTAATTGTGCTGGTTACTTTCGGAAAATAAGATTTTCTAAGTATTTAACTTATTGTGAAAATCTGTGATAAATTTTTCCTCTAACTTAAACATGTAGGTAAATAAATATCAAACAGAGTACACATAATAAAATACCATAATAGAATACATAGGCCTTATACATACGGCCATCCAAAACAGTCATGGCTTTCAGTAGTCAGAGCAACTAACTAACTGTTGTTCAAAATAATAGGACATATCCAATAGCTAATCTTATTACTAAAACACTGTGACTTCTCGTACGTCATCCTCCTATGCACTCAAGCGTCAGAGAATTGATTGCCAAATGTTCCGATGGCATCTTGGAATTCATCTAAAGATGTAAGGGTGATATACCAATATATGGATTCACACACAATAACAACATGTATTACACATCAATAGCATATAAGCACAGGTAATCATTATGCATAAAGTTCTACTGGATAAACAAGTAGTATATCATAGGGTCTCATACCCGACAGTCATCATTATTTTCAAAAGAGATGCATGACACTTCAATGTTGATCATCTAATTCTTTACTTAATCTCCAGAGAATTCCAACACCGTTGTGTAAAAACTAAGCTGATCAGGCTCAAGGTACATTGGCCCCAGGCAACAATGACCAACACCTAAGTGCTTATTCTAAAGTACATGAACACCATGACATTACGCGATTACATGGAATTACATTCAGCGGTACTTGATAAATCGTAAATGGTCATACTATATTGTCCAACTCAAGGAACCATATTCGTCAGCCGTATGTACACCATTGTCCATCAAGGCACAATGTTAAGCTATGACTTAAAGTCATCACAGGGTTCCCTGCCCTCAAGGTTCCCCATCCAGATGGCACATCTGCCTAAAAACAAATGCATGAGAAAAATGTTTCAAGTCTTGCCACTTCTTTGTGTTTGTTCTTTCGTTGTCCTAGCTCAAGGCTCCCGACTATTCATAATTTACACTGTTTTAAAACCTTTCACCGTTAACACAGGACGAAACATCCGAGTGCTCAATCACGAAACCCTAGACCGATGCACCAGCCCTAGGTCTGTGGTAATAGAAAACATCATCCACCTTTAATCGCGTTTCCTCATAACAAGAGGATGTTTCCCCATAATAATAGGAGGACATATAGTCCATAGTACACAGTCCATAACATCATTGCACAACTTCTCGTGCTATTTTGACAGAGCACTAGCACCTGACGTCTCATATGCTAGGTTCATGTTTTCATCGTTTATTACCGTTTTTCGTTCTGTGAAACACAAATCCAAATCGAAAACTCCGCAACTCATCCAAGTTATCGGATTTTACACTGTTGGGAAAACTCATTTTACAGAAAAAATTTTCTGTTTGAAAACTGTTTTGTAAACCATTGACTTTATGATAAAACTCATCTTTTGTTGATAGTCTCTTCCCAAAAACCAATTTTTGAAAGGAAACAGCTGAGACCAAAAACTTCATTCCAGAACAGCATTACTGTTTTTCGAAAACATTTTTTGTAAATCTTTTTGGAATTAAAACATCATTTTAGCGTTAAAAACGTCCTAAGTTCCAAAGACTTGACTTTTTCCTCTTAATGTGACATTTTCCAAATAAAGATTAATTTATTCATAAAAGCTAACTTTTCCTACTAACTTCATAAATTACTTTTGGATTCACTTTTTCCTTTAGAAAAACAGAGTTGTTGAAAATACCCAACGTTTCCCAAATAAATATTTGGCATTTAATTCAAAGCTTTTTAAAGCTTTTATCCCTGTTCATTATTTGAGCACTGACCACAGTCATGCTTCCCAATCAACGATCAACATCATAATATGTTTACAGCAAATAATACAGTTAAATTGCATATTCAACTACTATAACACATATTAACCAACAATTATCAACAAATCAAATAATTGCCCGTAGTAAATAAATCAACCACCACACAATTTAATAACATACATACAGACCAAATATGATGACATGTAGTCATCTGGAGAATCCCTCAGGCATTTCCCCCTTACCTCTTGAAGTTCGCGGTAAGCGCAAAGTTGTCCGATCGGTTCGGAAGTCGCCTGGTTTCTCGTCCGATTACTCATCGGCAACTACACACAATCAATCAATTAATACAACTTTAAATCACAAAATTTTCTCCTAATTCCCCCCTCCTAGCTTCAGCCATGTGTAAGAAAATATGGCTAGGGAGTTCCAAAAATTCCCATCTCTTGAATTCCATCCTTACTAGGTGTGGTAAGACTAGATCAAAGTCTATTACACCAAAACTTGAACCAAAACTCCCCCCACTCATCAATGAAGGTTTCGGCCCTTTTTTCTTAATTAAGCTAGAGACCTCTTTTGGTTTCCAACTCTTGGATTATAGTAGACAATCATGAACTAGGTTCAAAGAAATTGATTTGATATTAAAATGATTTTTCTACAATTTCTTATAGATTTTTGAAGTTCTAGGTTCAAAAACTAAACCTCCATGAAAGTTGAGATTAAGAGATGAAAGTTGAGGGTGATACCTCCTAGATGACAAAGCTTGTGAAGAAATCAACAAAAGTCACACAAAAGCTTGAAGACTTGTGAAGAAAAGCTTGAAAAAAATGAGAAATGGTGAGAGAAAAATGGAGGAGAAGAAGGAAGAAGATGAAGAGAAAAGAGAGAGTGAGGGGCATGAGAAATGAGAAGAAGAAAATGTGAGGTGAGATATTTTCATTTATATTATGACAAACTTGTAATTAAGTGCAAGGGTATTTTGGTCATTTCACTCAACGTCCTATAAATATCTAGATATTTTTTTTGATGTAATGATGGTGATGATAAGGTGATGTGTCTTCAACCTTATCTGTAGCGGGTCCTGGTAAAACTTGTATTCAACTCCGTTGTAATAACGTATAACGACTTATTTATTTTGAAAATTTTCAAAATAACCAATATCGTTGGAAATAAAATTTAAAACCTAACTGTTTCATTCATGAGTCAAAATTAGGTCGTCTGGGCAGTAAAATCATACTGTCAGTGTAAAACGCAGACCGGGCTCCGTCTGAGTTTTGGACCAAAATTTAACCATAGCTTCCTACAATAGCATAGAGCGTGACTATGGTCTCGGGTTGTTTTATTAAACTCTCTAGACCCCCAATAAAATACAAACGGATAAATACAGTTTAATTAAAACAAAAAGCTCAAAAGCTTGAAAAAATCGGGGTGTTACATCCTACCTCATACAATCCATATGGGTGCATTTCGAAGAGCTTATAGAGAGCTTATAAGAATAACTTATGGAATTAAACTTATACAAATAGTTTATGAAAATAGTCTAGCGTCTTTCCTTAACCTCTTTTTAGCTTATTTCCATAAGCTTGTAAGAGAAGCTTATGAAAATAAGTTGTTTTTAGTCTATTTTAAAAAATAGCTTATTGTGCTTAATTAAATTGTTTACCCAAACACACAAACATTGCTCAAATAGAAGCAAAACAAACTTAAAATGAGAGAAGGAAAGAAAATTTCATGTCAGAGAAATTCATTGCAATAGCTCTGATTTAAAAGAAGAAATTCTTTACTATTTCCTACAATAGTTTATTCTGAAGTCTCTGTTGGTTATTATACTGATTGAAAGATGAAAATAGCATTATTTCTTATATTTATGGCTTGAAAAACCATCAACCCTTGATGTATGAAATTGTTGTTTACCACAGTATTTTAGATTTGTGCCTGTCATGAGTAACTAACTCCTCAACAAGGAGTTCATTGAGACATATATATGAGCGAAAAAAGAGAGAGAGATATGAACCTTTCGTGTGGGCAACCGAATTTCTATTTCTTCTTTCACAGCCATTACAGTCCATTTTCACCTTGATTTCAACCGTCTATAACACACAGACACACACACATAGAGGGAAATGGGCTATTAAGGATAGAGAAGTGATGAAAACCTGCATTGGCTTGCGTTTCTTGCCATGGGAGGGTGAAACTGAAAAATAATCTGAAAGATAATCAAGAACACCCATTTGTGGTTTTCTTCGACCAAAGAAAAGAACAGAGTACTTAACAGAGAGGGAGGACAAGGTTCTATACAGTCTAGGACAAAATTTTGGGGTACCAAAGTGTACGTTTAAAAGGAAAGCGGCTCCCCTTACATATAGAGAACAAAGTGGTGTGCCTAAATTGTGCAAAACTTTAATATAAAAAAAAAAATGCTTAGATGATGACTTATGTCTCTCTAATCAGGCCCCTCTCGTAAATATCATGGTGGACGACTTGGGTTCTAGCTATAGGCTCTTACGTGATAAGAATACATGAGTGAGTAAATTTATTCACATTATTTTATGTTTGTATAATTTTTCCTTTGGATAAACTGGATAGATGGAGGATAATTAGAGTTTTTTTGCCACCCTTAGTGGGAAGGTCCTGATCACTGCCCATACTTGATTTGGGGCCAATGGATCTGACTTACTTTTATTGAGATTCTTGCTTCATGGATTGATGCTTCCATAAAAGAAAATACAATGGAAGTATGAAGGTATAACAATAGCAATAAAATTATTTTTCCACTGCATGGACCAGCTTCATGGATTCAACAATATCATTTTGTTTAATCATAAACCATATTTTTCTTTCAGAACCTTGGATTCTCGTTGATCAATTTCCTCTAACTTTTTGGAGAAGGCTGAAGCTTAAAGTTTTTGCTCTAAATGAAAGGCGTGGTTTGACTCCTAATCTTTGGGGGGTTTGCTCTCAAAACTTGAATCCTCAAATTTTGGCAACTTCACATCAACATATTTCCTTTTCTTTTGTTTGGCAAAGTCAGCAATTATTTTGTTCAGCTATCTATGCCTCAACTTCATATGTTATTAGAAGAAATTTGTGGCTAGAATTGGCTACTTTGCAGCAATCTAGACATGGTCCTTGGTGTTACATTGGAGATTTTAATGCCGTGATTGGATCTTATGAGAAAAAAGGGGGTAGACTTCCTATTGCTGCTTCCTGTGAAGAGTTTAAAGCTTGGACAGACAGTTGTTGTGTGACTCATATTATGATCAGAGGTGCTGAATTTACTTGGTCCAATGGTAGAGGAACTAATAGAATTGAATTGAGACTTGACAGGGCAATTTGTAATGATGCTTGGTTTTCTTTTTGGGATTCTACGGCCTGTTGTACTCTTACAAAAAGTCACTCTGACCATTATCCTATCTTGCTTGTTCTGAAGAAAGGTGTAACTTTTCATCCAACTCCTTTTAAATTTCATAGCATGTGGTGTGATCATCTAGACTGCAAGAGGTTAGTTTCCGAAGTTTGGAATAAAAAGTTTTGGGGATGTCCAATGTATATTCTCATTCAAAAACTTAAAGCTTTAAAGTTAGATTTAAAGAGGTGGAACATAGATGTTTTTGGCAATGTTCATAAAAATGTGGAAAAAGCCTTGGCTAGAGTGGATGGTATTCAATTGCATATTGATAGTTTTGGATATTCTGATTCTCTGCATAGTTTGGAAGTAGCTGCCCAACATGATTTAGATCAGGCCCTTAGTTTTCAGGAATTATTTTGGAAAGAACAAGCTAGACTTAATTGGTTTACTTCTGGAGATAGAAACACCTTTTTCTTTCACAAGGTTATTAAGATTAGACATGTTTTAAACAGGTATCCATTTTGAAGAATGGTGAAGATCTTTTGGAATCTGCAGTGGATATAGAGAATCGTATTCTTGATTATTACAAGTCTCTTTATGCCTCGGATATTTCTAGTCTTGATAATGGGTTAATTGAATCTGTCATTCCCTCTTTGGTAACAAGATCTGATAATGTTATGTTAATCAACATTCCTACAATGGAGGAAGTTAAAGCCGCAGTGTTTTCTTTAGATAGAAATAGTGCTCCCGGGCCAGATGGCTTTGGTGGTAGCTTCTATCAAACCTTCTGGGATATTATTGGGAAAGATGTCTTTAACTCTGTGCTTCAGTTTTTCACTCAAGGCTGGATATATCCAAACTTAAATTCCAATGTTGTGGTATTGATTCCTAAGGTTGCTGGTGCAGATAGAGTTGAAAGCTTCAGGCCGATTGCTTTCGCAAATTTCCAATTCAAAGTTATAACTAAAATTCTAGCTGATCGGTTGTCAATTATAGCTCCTAAGATCATATCTGAACAGAAAAGGGGTTTTATAAAAAGAAGACATATTTCTGACTGCACTTGTATTGCATCTGAGGCAATAAACATGTTAGACAAAAAATGTTTTGGTGGAAATATAGCCTTGAAATTTGACATCAAGAAGGCCTTTGACACTCTTGACTAGAAGTTCTTGTTAAAAGTGTTGTCTTCTTTTAGGTTTGACCCAATTTTTTGTAATTGGATTCATGTAATCCTCCAATCTGCTCATCTTTCAGTCTCTGTAAATGGTCATTATGCTGGTTATTTTAGCTGCAAACATGGAGTTAGACAAGGAGATCCATTATCTCCATTGCTTTTTTGTTTAGCAGAGGAAGTTCTTAGCCGAGGTATATCACAATTAATGCTCTCTGGGAGGCTGCAATCAATGACTAGTCCTAGGGGTTTTGTCACCCCTAGTCATATTCTATATGCGGATGACATCTTGGTCTTTTGTAAAGGGAACAAATCCAGTTTAACAAGTTTGATGCAGCTGTTTAAGCTCTATGGTGAGGCTTCAGGACAATTACTGAGCTTGGATAAATGCAGATTTTATGTTGGTTCCATGACTAACAAGAGAATTTCTGAAATCAGGAATTTGCTTGGGTTTGCCGCAGGTCAACTTCCCTTTACATAATTAGGAGTTCATTTATTTAAAGGAAAACCAAAGAAAAGGCATCTCCAACCCATTGCAGATAAAATTAAAAGCAAGCTCTCTTCTTGGAAAGGTTCTTTACACTCTATTATGGGTAGAGTGCAATTGGTGAAATCTGTTATTCATGGTATTCTATCTTACAGTTTTCATACACATTCTTGGCCGATCTCATTACTTAAGCAAGTGGACTGTTGGATTCGAAATTTCATTTGGTCTGGTGATATCAGTGTTAGAAAACATGTTACAATTGCTTGGCATAGGTTATGTGCTTCTATTGAAGATGGAGGTCTTGGTCTCAGATCAATTCGATCAATCAATGAATTATCTATGTTGAAGCTTTGCTGGGATTTGATCTCATCTTCTGAGCAGTGGGCTAGCTTTTTAAGAGCATGATATCTAAGGAATTTGAAACCTATTGGATATCATGTGAGTTCAGCTATTTGGCTTTCTTTTAAAAAAATGGTTTTCGAAGATTTTTGATCATATGCTTTGGCAGATTGGTAATGGTGAGTCAGTAAATTTTTGGACTGATAGATGGCTAGAGGAACCTATTGTTGATTTGATGAATGTTCCTTCATCTTGGCAAAGCTCTCTGAAGGCAACTGTCAGTGACTTCATTTGTAACAATGCTTGACAGATTCCAAATTTAATTTCACAAAGGCATCCTGCTATTGTTGCTAAGATCCTTCAAATTTCTGTTCCAGTTCAGGCATGTCAGGACAAGTTTATTTGTAACCTTTCAATCTCAGGAATCTTATCTTTCAAAGAGGCTTTTGTATTCTTAAATCCTATTAAATATTCTGCAGTTTGGAACAAGGATTTATGGAGTAGGTTTATCCCTCCATCTAGATCTTTTCTGGTTTGGAGACTCTTTCATTGCAAAATGCCAACAGACGAAAATTGGTTATATCTCAGCTTCAATGTGCAGTCTATGTGGAGCTTCTGAAGAGACTTCTATGCATCTATTTCTTCAGCGTCCTTTTGCTGTTGATCTTTGGCGATGGCTTAGCTCTATTTTTAACAAAACCATTGACATCATCTTTTCAGAATTTGTTCTTTGCCAGTATTAATCAATGGAGTTCTCAAATGAAGCATGTATTTACTGCTGCTATTGTTCATGTTATTTGGATTTTGTGGGTTAGTAGAAACAAGATAAGATTTGATAACATTAGCATCAACCTATTTCGAGCAAAATCTATGGTTATAGCTGCCACATCTGCCTCGGGTAACTTATCAAATGGTAACATGCTCAATTCTGTTGAAGAGTTATCTGTCTTTAAATTTTTTAAGGTAACAAGACATCGGTGTAAGGCACTAGTCATTAAGCAAGTGGATTGGCATCCTCCTATCTGCAATTGGGTGAAATGTAACATTGATGGTGCTGCTCGAGGGTTCCCTGGAATGGCAGCCTGTGGAGGGATCTTTAGTGATTATCACACAACTGCTTTAGGATGCTTTGCTTCTAATCTTGGTATCTCGACTTCTTTATCTACTGAATTAACTGTAGCAATGTTTGCTATTGAGATTGCTAGTAAAAGAGGTTGGTCTAGACTTTGGCTGGAGAGTGATTCAAAGTTAGTTGTTCAAGCATTTTCTTCTATTGAATTGATTCCTTGGAAATTACACAATAAGTGCATCAATTGCATGCATCTTGTTAAGCAGATGAATTTCCGAGTGTCTCACATCTACATAGAGGGTAACACTTGTGCTGACAAACCTGCTAATCATTGTATTCACCATTTGGGGTTTGTTTGGTGGGATTCCATTCCATCTTTTATCAGTGAGGATTTTAGTCAATATAGACTTGGTTTTTCTAGTTATAAATTTAAATGATTTTTCTTCTTTAATTTTTTTTCATGGGTTTTGGTTTATGTCCCCCGTGTTTTTTGTTTTTATTCTTTTAATCTTTATTAATAATATTGTAGTTTGCTGCATATGATTGATAGGGTTAGTGGTGTCAACCTAGTTGGGACGACTTTTCTTGATGCTTTAGCACTCTACTTTTATATATAAAAAAAAAGGTCATTTAAATTTAAATCTATTTTGATAGTCTTACATGTTATTTTTTTGATCTCTTTCTATTATTGTGAAACTTGAAAAACTCACCCCAAAATATGTATTACTCTACCACTCAGTTACAAGGAATAGGCCTTTTAGAAAACTTAATTTTGACTTGTCTATAAAATATGTCAAGTTTATGTAATCCAAAAATGGGT
The DNA here is from genome assembly GCA_039655645.1 of Ammopiptanthus mongolicus. NCBI lineage: Eukaryota > Viridiplantae > Streptophyta > Magnoliopsida > Fabales > Fabaceae > Ammopiptanthus > Ammopiptanthus mongolicus. Next base: position 32,163,471 of record CM077348.1, on the reverse strand, counting down.
TACGCTATAAGCACCGACTATTTAACCTGTTTCCACCTTTAACTACCCAAAAAAATGCGGTAATGAAATTTAGTGGTGCTTTGGACATAATTCAATAATTTCCTTATGTATAAGGTTATTTTTGTTATTAAAACTGAGTGAAATATTATTAAAGTACAATTACTTTCCATTAACTATTACTCCCATGTCGTAACCATAGCCCTAATTGTTTTGGCCAAATTTTCTCGCAATTGCTTGCAGTAAATTTTTTCCCCGATAATTTGGGATTTTAGTCAAGGTATATATTTAGTTATTGTATCGCCATGGCAAACCTCCTCACCTTTTAGGAAAGGTTGAAGGAAACCACACTATCATTTGCTTTAGGTAATTGCAGTAAATATAACCATCACCATAACCACATGTTTAAAATCATGTGTACAATTAATAAATTTAAACATAGAAAGAAGACAAATCCGACGGTACAAGGTGATTATGATGTATAAGTATAACAATGGCGATTAAACAGAACATTCTCTTCTACTCATCAAGTCCAACACCAAAACTTGGTTCTAGGTCTTTTAAACATATCTTACGAGAAGTGTAATATTGCGTCAAAGTCATGTTATTACAATATTTGTAACACCCCGATTTTTCGTACTTTCTAAGAATGATAAACTCAATTAATGAGTTTATATTTTTATCTATGCTTTATAAAATGATTTTGGGAAAACTAAAATCATATTCATGCTTCATATAATTGTAGAAGCCTACGATTAAGTTTTGGGCCAAAAACTCAAACGGAGCCGATCTATATTTCATGGATGATAGTGTTTTTCTGTTATCAAGACCTCTTTTTGACTAACGGTCAGAACCATTAGTCTTAGAATTCAATCCTCTACCTTTTTGCTAAAATGTGTCCTGACGTCCAAAAATATAAATAATATTTTATATTCGGGCCGATAATTGATCGGGGAGACGATTCGAGCCATGTTACGGTTTTTCGAGACCCATGAGCCGATAATTTTCATATCAAGGCTATGCTAAGTCATTTGGGGGAATCATACCAGTGGCGTGAGGATTTTCAAAAATGTCGGGATATGAATTGACCAAATTGCCCTTGGTTAGTTTTTACTAATTACCTTTTACCATTTTACCTTAACTCCATTAGTAAGTAAAATAATAAATATCCTATCTTCACTCCTCCTCATCTCCCAAGATTTTCGACCAGCAGCCCCCTCCGAAACCCTCATCTTCTTCCTTTCTCTTCTTTCTCACTTTCTTGCCATTAAACTCCATTTTTGGAGCTTGATCTTTGAGCTTTTGTGAAGCAACCTTCACTTTTTCTTGAAGGAGATCATCCTAGAAGTTAGTTCCTCATCTCTATCTCTCTCAATCTCTCATTTCTCTCAACTAAATTTTCTTGATCATAGATGTTAGGGTTTTGTCCCTAAATCTTCAAAAATCCATGAAAAATTGTAGAAAAATCCTTTTAATACCAAACCAATTTCTATGGCCTAGGTTCATGACATACTTGCATGATCCAAGATCTTAGAGCCAATAAATCTCTCTAGGCTATTTAAACATAGAGAGACCGAGACCCCCTTGTGTGTAGGGTAGGGTTTTTGATGTTTTGAGTTGATATCTAGGGTTATCTCACGTAGTTAGGGTGTTATCCAAGAAATAAGAATTTTTGTAGCTCCCTGGCTATTTTTAAGGTCAAGGGCCGAACCCTAGAGGTATTGCAATAGGAGAAATTTTTGTATTTTTGAGTTAATGCCTTTATTGATTGTGTGTATATAGTGATCGGCAGTTAGTCGAGCAAGTTTTCAGATCGATCGGGTGTTCGCTGCTTACCCTTAGAACTTCAAGAGATAAGGGGATAAAACTGAGGAATTCAAATTTCGACAGCTATATTCTGTTTTGGGTGTTTGTAATGTAAATAAATGTTTGTATCTGATTATTGGTGGATTGATTTATTTACTGCAGTTGATTTGCTTATGCATAACATAACTGCTGATATATGTGGTTACATGTTATAATTGTTAAATAACTGTATGGATGTATCGTGTGCCTTGCTGTGGGATTTAAGGCGTTAGAGGACCTAATCTCGATTAGGATCCGATATCGTGTAACCTAAAAGCTTTAAAAACTTGAAAAGCTTGAAACATGGAATTGAGAAAAATTAATAATGTTTTATTGTTTCTCAATTTAATTTAAGAGAAAATAATTAATTATCTCTTTTGGAATAAAATAAAAATAAATAGCTGCTTTTAAGGAAAAGTTAACTTAAAAGAGCAAAGTTATGAAAATGTGTTTTAATAATGAAAAAATATGTTTTAAGATAAATAGTGTCTTTGGAAACCTTTATTAGTTTTTAAATTAATAAAGTTAATCGTTTAAGAAAAAGCGTTTTAAGAAACGTGATTTTCAAATTAATTGGTTTTATCCAAAAAAAAGGGTTTTTACAAGCTTTGTTTTAAGGTTTGTGTTTTATCAAAAAATGACGAAAGGAAAAGAAATGGTCTTGAACCACGTTTTGTTTTATGGAAAACTGATCCCGAGGACTTTGTGTAAGTATCAGAGATTTGGGTTTTTGGTTTTTGAGTTTTTAAGAAAAGTGGTTTTAAAGCTTAGAAACTAGAAACCGAGACACCGGGGTTCTAGGGTTCTGCAGCAACGCGTGGATCAAGGATCTGTGTTAGTTGTGGTCCTGTCGGCTTAGGGACGATCTTTGTGGTCCCGTAAGCTTGAGGATGCTTTTATGATCTTTAATCCAAAATTCTAAACTGGTGCATCAGTTAGGGATGTTTGGATTTGAGTTGTTTTGGACTAGATGTCCTGTTTTGAGAAAATGTTTTTGAGGCTTAAAGAGTCTAAAACATTGTGGTGGTTGTTAGCGTTGACGCTAAAACGAGGAAATATTGATGCAACAAAGATCAATTATCGGAAACTAAATAGTTTTCTCATGCATTTTATGTGGGGCAGACGTGCCGTGAAAACGGGGGACCTTGATAGGCAAGGAGAACCTGAGATGACTTATTGTCATTGTGTAACATTATGTCTTGATGGACAATGATATCATAGGTGCCGTGGGCTGTACGTATTGTGTCCTGAGTTGGACAATATAGTATGACTTATACATCATAAGTAGCATTGATATACGCACCCATGGATTATATATATCTGGGAGGTTAAGTACTTACGTTTGGGCCAATTTTGGTGATAATCATTATGGCCGGCGGGCCAATGATTTTAGGGCCTGATCAGCTCATTCTGATGTTGATGGGATTTCCGGAAATCTAGATTGAGTATTAGTTGAGATATATGGAAGTGTCATGTATACGTTTAGAGAATAACGTTGATTGTGGGGTATGAAGCCCTTGTGTATTTACTGCCGTTAGTACATGACTATATATGTTGTACTATGTGATGCATGATAATATTTGGTGAGATATATTGTATGAATCTGCTGTTTGTGTTTAGACATGTAGTTGTCGTTTTTGGATTCATATATTGGTTTCTCACCCATGCCTGTACATGTGGGACGCCCTGTTGTGTTTTTGGATGCACGTACAGATGTTTGTCAATAATCCTCTGGGTCATTTAGAGATTCAGCAGCTTGATCTGCTCGATGCTGAATGCGAAGAGGTGTGGACGGTCGAAGACGAGACTCAGTCTCAGGAATACAGCGTATGTTAGGTAGTGCGTCTTTTGTTAGTACTAGACCAGCTTAGGGTTTTCTTTTGAGGTAGTGCCTTTTGGCTAGTTTGTGAGCGGCTACTAATGGCCAGGGTTTTGGAGATACAATTCTCAGACCCATCGCTACCTAGTAATTGGACTAATAGCTTCTTGCTTATGTCAATATATTTCGGGAACAGACGAGTTGTAAGGTCCCTTTTTAATTATGTAGTTGACTAAAGATACATATAATTATGTAAACTAATTACATTGGTGTTTTCTTGAGCATTTTCTTATTACGGAAAAATTTTATTACTATTTTCCAAATAAGTAAGACCTAAGTAAAGGAATCTTTTTACGAAAGTGAACCAGCAAAATTTTATTTTCATACGTTATCTGTTTGGGGTTACGAAAGTGACACCCGAGTAGGAGGGGTGCTACAATAGTCCCCAAAATTGATCATGCACACAGCTAGAACCGTGTACATCTATATTAAAAATTGCAAGCCCTTGCTGTACATTACTGAAATTGATTTACATGATTGAACATGCGTTGGGGTTTTCATCACTGAAGAGGGAGGTGAGCTTCTTATCCAGTGCATTTGGGCTCAGTAGTGCTTGACCAGAGTTTTTCACATAACCGGCTGGTGCCTTCTTGTCATATACTTGTGCCTCATAAGGATAAGCTTCCAAATTGTATGGAATATCGGGCCAAAACTCTGCTCTTTTTCGTGTGTTCTGTACTTTCTTTAAGACCTTGTTTCGGTCCATGTAACCAGTAACAGTTAACTTGCTTTGCTTTCTGTTCACCACTACTTGCTTCACACCTGCATGAAAAATGAATCTCTTTTATGATTTCAACATCTCATTATGCATATTAGAAATAGAGCAATAGCAATAGCCCTATAATTTTGTTTCAGGTAAGTTAGCCCTACAAAAATTTAAGATAGATTAACCTTTTGGATCTATAATTTATATTTATTTTTTAATTTAGTCCTTAAAGTTTGTTTTAGATGAGTCTTTATAGTTACCAATGTGTGGTTGGATCGAGTGATAACGAGCTCAGACCCCTTAAGTAAGTGGTTAGGGGTTCGATTTCTGGTTCTTGTGTATGGAAAAAATTTGGTTGGGAGGGGACAACCCTTAAATGTCGTTCAGGTCCTGCGACGAAAATTAGTCACTGTTTATAATGATGGATATTTCGTACCAATAATACGATTATCCTAAAAAAAAAAAAAGATGAGCCTTTATAGTTATAAATATCTTCACACAAATCCCTCTTCGTTACTCTTAGCTATAACATCATTATAATATTAACTTGTATAATATATCTATTTGGCTTGAGACATAATATAGCAACCTAGCTACGGTATGCAGTCGACGCTTGCCATCTCAACAAAATATAAAAGTGTTAAAGCTAGAAGTAACAAAGAGGGATTCATTTAAAAGTTTATTATTATGAGAACTTATCTGAAAAGAAAAAAGTGTAGGCACCAAATTAAAAATAACCATTTTATTATTATTAGCATGTGAGAGTATGAGAAATAGAGTCATGCATGAATGCAGTTTGCATCTCTACCACGGATACAAATCTTTTATCACATTTTCCAGTTACATTCTCTGTTTTTTATGAATAACAATTTATCACTTAATAAAATAATATCATAACTCATTAATACCTATGCATATCTCCAACCTTTCATTGGTGAGGGACACTGAGACACTATCTTTTGGGACTGCAGAATTTTGTTCCTCTACCACTTTCTTTTCTAAGGTAAAAAATTATTACTTCTTTGATTTATTATAAAGTTGTGTTATTTGAACATCAGAATTTGGATATCGTATGTGACATCATATTTCTTTATTTCTATCTTGCATTTATTTTTTTTATCTTTTTTATATATACACATTTCAAAAATACATTAAAAAAGCAAAAGGATACCATATGTTATCCTTATTTGATTGTTCAAAAATCATTTCCATTTCTTATAATCCTAATGAAATGACTTTCCTACCTCATACAAGACTGTGATCTTGGCCATAAAACATTGCTCTGATAGAAGCAAAACAAACTTAAAATGAGAGAGAAGGAAAGGAAATTTCATGTCAGAGCAATTCATTGCAATAGCTCTGATGTAAAAGAAGATCAAATTCAAATAGTTTACTATTTCCTACAATAGTTTACTCTGAAGTCTCTGTTGGTTTGAAAGATGAAAATAGCATTATTTCTTATATTTATGGCTTGAAAAACCATCAATCCAGTGGTGGTCTTGAGCATGATTTGGTGGTGCGATCACACAAGGTGTCAATTTTTTTTACTTAGTATATATGTATATATTAAAATAAAAAAAAGTATATAATAAAAATTTTATATAATTAAAAATTTATATTTGAAACTTGAGGGCCCAATTGTTTTTTAAAATTCAGTGCTCAATCCTTTTAGTACTTATTTTAATCATTTTTAAAAAAAATATGTTAAGAGCCACAAAATGACTCTACGTTTTCGCTCCCTCACGTATCTGTATCTGCTTTTTGAGGTTTTTCCCTCATTTACTTTAACAATTTTTTATTAAAAAAATCAAAAGATTTGAGCAATATTGCACATATGAGAAGATTTTTAGCTTTTTGTTTAGTATTGAAAGACTTAGGTCATTCTTTGATAAAGACTTGAAATTATGTTGCAAAAATATTAAAACTTATCTAAAACATGATGATTCTTATGATCTTGATGGTGAAATTCTATTTGAAAAATTAAAAATCATTAGAGAAGTTTTAACAGTTGAATCAAAATCAAGTTTTATGATATTGAATTTTTTAAAGATATTTAATTGTTTTCTTAATGCATGCATAACTTATGAAATAATATTAACTATTCTTGTTACTGTTGCATCTGCTGAAATGAGTTTTTCTAAATTAAAATTGTTAAAATCTTATTTACGATCTACTATGTCACAAGATAGGATAAATAGTATTGCTTTGATTTCTATTGAAAATGACTTTTTAAATAACCTTGACTAAGAACAAATTATTAATGATTCTGCAGCAAAAAAATACAGGGAGGACAATATTCAAAGCAAGCTATCAATGGAGGATATTACTTGTGTAAGATGCTGTTACAACATGTTCGGATTAATAGATATAAGTATAACTAATTTTGCTATAATTCTATTGTAGTTTGTTACTGTAATCTTTTCTTTTCTTCGTTAATATTTTTTTTCCACTTGAAGTTGTGTTAAAATATATATATATATATATATATATATTTAGCTTGTAAAAAAATAAAGCACTAATTTCTCAGTTCACACAGGACACCCAAAATCTCAGGGACAGCCCGCATCAACCCTTGATATATGAAATTCTTGTTTACCACAGTATTTTAGATTTGTGCCTGTCATGAGTAACTAACTCCTCAACAAGGAGTTCATTGAGACAGATATATGAGAGAGAGATAAAAAAAGAGACAGATATGAACCTTTCATGTAGGCAACCGAATTTCTAACTCTTCTTTCACAGCCATCACCGTCCATTTTCACCTTGATTTCAACCGTCTATAACACAAAGAGTTGAAGCAAAAAAATAAGAGTTTAGTTGAGAGAGGAAGCACATCATAACACACAGACACACACACACACAGGGAAATGGGCTATTAAGGATAGAGAAGTGATGAAAACCTGCATTGGCTTGCGTTCCTTGCCATGGGAGGGTGAAACTGAGAAATAATCTGAAAGATAATCAAGAACACCCATTTGTGGTTTTCTTCGACCAAAGAAAAGAACAGAGTACTTAACAGAGAGGGAGGACAAGGTTCTATGTAGTCAAGGACAAAATTTTTGGGTACCGAAGTGTACGTTTATAAGGAACGCGGCTCCCCTTATATACAGAGAACAAAGTTGTGTGCCTAAATTGTGCAAAACTTTAATGGCCGTACGTGGTCAGGATAAGAGAGGTAGAATAAGATAAATCATCCTATCTTGTTTTAATTTGTAATTTGGTGAACCAGCAGCATAGGATAAGCTTATCCTATTAGCTTATCATATCTTGTTATTTAATTATAATTTTATCTTGAGGGTGGAGCTGGGTTAGAACCAACAAGATAGGATAAGAAAATGTTTTCTCTTTTATCTCTTACCTTTAATGTTGTTATTATTTAATTATGATTTCAAACCTAATTAGTCAACATTATTACTAAATAAAATATGTGGTTTAATTAGTAATTTTTATAAAAAGTGAAAAAAAGTTAATTTTTTATAATTTAAAAAATGGACTAATATATAATTAAAAAGCCAAAAATATATATTATCAAATATTTTTTTAATTTAAATGTATAAAAAAAATCACATAATATTAAATTTTATTTTTGAATAAAAAATATAATTTTGATATAAGGATAATTTTATTATTTGTGGATATTTTATATCATATCCTATCATTACCTGATACAAATCAAACATCGGACATGATAAGAGCTTATCATACTTATATCCTATCCTATCATTATCTAGCTCTCATATCATATTCATCCTTTTCCTATCTTTAGCACCAAACGAACTCTAATATAAAAAAAAATGCGTAGATGATGACTTATGTCTCTCAAATCAGGTCCCTCTCGTAAATGTCATGGTGGACAACTTGTGTTTCTAGCTATAGGCTCTTACGTGATAAGAATACATAAGTGAGTAAATTTATTCACATTATTTTATGTTTGTATAATTTTTGGTATTTAATTATACTTAGCCTTACCTCATTTTCTGTACAACTCCATCTTTTTTCTTTTTAATTCTATACATAGGGTGTTCGGAGATCGGTTTGAACCAATTTTGAACAAAAATATCATCCAATCCAAAAATAAAAACAAGTTGTGGATCGGTTTGATTCTTATATTAAATCTGCACCAATCCAATCCGATTAAAAACGGTTGGATTGGATGATTCGATTTTTACCAATACAATAAATTAAAAATAAGTCTAAATAATATTAACAAATTTAACATATAACATACTAAAAATTAAAATATTACAAACTAACTACCAATTTTATGTTTGGAACATTAAAAATAGTAAAAAAATATATCACACCAGACTAACAAATATTATTAGGTATATAAAACTAACGAATAATAAAATTAATAAGTATTAAATTGCGTAGAATAAGTATTTTGGATTTGAACACCCCTACCATACAACTCCATCTGATTATGTAAAATTGATATATGTAAGATATACATCACACAAGTGATATGTATTTAAGTTACTTGTATATCAGGAAGCACGAATATACGATGGGACATTGATACAATACGATATAGATACAAAGATATTACAGATTTTAAAATTTAGGCTTAATTAGTCTTTTTGTAGCTTACATTAATTGTTTTGTTCAATTTGGTCCACTGACTTTTATTTATGTAAAATTAGTATTCTTTGTTGACAAACGTTAACACTGTTACTACTTCCGTCAGTTTCTATCTAATATCGTCATAACTTTCGTTAAAACTCAATTAAAAAACATTATTTTTCTCTCTTATCTCCCTTTCTTTCACCATTTTTTCTCGGTGAGATCCACCTATTTTTCCGACGAAGGGAGCTAGACCATCGTCGCTCATCTTTGTTTCTTGTCCCCCTCTTTCTTCTTCTCTCTCTTCTTATTTCTCTTCTCTTTCTTCCCCCCAAAAAGGGGTGATCCCCTCCTTCACATACTCAAATGGCGGCGATTCTGGGTGGTTTAGCAACCAAATAAAATGGTAGTTTCACCTCCTTAATTTGCCATAAAAAATGGAGGATCTCATCAAAAATTGAGAGAAGAGAGAAGAGATGGAAACTGATGGAAAAGGTAACGATTAACGTATGTCAACATAGAGAACTAATTTGACACAAATAAAAGTTAAGGATAAAGTGGAACAAAAGAATTAAGATAAGAGACTAAAAAATTAATTTTACCTAAAATTTATAAGACACAAGATGCTATAAAATAAATATTTAAAATTATTATGAAACTAACATAAAAACACAAAATTCAAATTTAAAAATAAAAATGATGTTTTTAAAGTTAGCATGAATTATTATCGACATGATAAAAAAGCTAATATTTATTTAATTATTGTGATATTTTCATATATAATAGTATAAAAATTCAAATAAAAATAAAAAATGTAAAATGCAGCTAAAAAAGTATCTGAAAATGTTCCGTAATACGAACATAACTTTAAAGTGTTTGTACTTAATAGCTAGTATATATCTAGCTTGTTTGAACAAAATTTAAGAAATTGTTTTCGTGATGGTGTTGGTATCCTCAATGCATTGCTGTATAACTATTTTAAGTACAGATGTCTAACAGAAAAAAAAATGGATACCAAAATAATTCTTAGAAATTATTCAATGTAACCATCGAATTATTATTTGAGAAGTGTAAAAACTTCATTTGCAAGCCATAGCCTAGCTGTTTTTTGGGCAAATTCTAGGGTGAGCGACCTTGAAACATGTCGCTCTCCATGGAAGACCTCATTTTATTGGGTATAGAAGGTAACTCATCCCACTGCTGGTTACGTCTTGCTTTCTCATCCCCCTCTCCCTCCCCTCACCCCCACTCCCCACCCTCATCTCTTTCCCCTTCTACGTTTGCCACCCACCCCTACTTCCATCACGCAATAATCAAGGTTGCAAAACAAGTCTCAGTTTTCCACTTCCATTCTCAGTTCTATCAATTCCTTCGTAGAATTCCTCCTTCTTACTATTCCAATTATCTGAATCTGAACCCAAATCCAACCTTCGTCTCTCTTTCAAACCCACCGCCATTGGAACTGAATCCCCCACCCTCCGATGGCACAAAGTTCTTATTGGATACCCAACTATATGCTTAAGATTTAGAATCGAAAAGGCTCCTGCCCTTTCCCACCTCTGATTCTCAGACATGGTGGATTTCGTGGCAACAGTCGGATTATCAATTTCATCAGCAGGGTGTTAATTCCCTATCCTTAGGGCCAGACGAATCATTTCTCTCAAGTTCAACATAAGAGCCCCATCTGGAATTGGAAGTCTCATCACTACCAGAACTCCTGTGGCGAGCGTGGAGCGATGGAAGCATGATGAGATGTTCATGGGGTTTAGGGGTGAATCGGCGAGGGAGAGTGACTGAGGTTGCTTCTTCTTGGGCTTGCTGGCTGTAGCATCAGCGAGGGAATGGAATTTGGCAAAAGCATCATTATTGTAACAGTGTTGAAGAATGAATTGATTAAGAGCAATCCCCAAGCCACCCGTTGTTATCAAACAAGATAGTGAAGAATGAATCGATTCAAAACATATAAATGAATCGATTAAAATTTGGAAATCCCAAAGTTGAATCGATTATGTTAGCAAGTTGCCTGTTTTAATCTTTGTTGAGTCTCCAAATGTCTGATGTGCATTTACCATAGTTTTGATGAGATTAAAACAGTTATTCAATGATTTAATTGAACCCGTCTGTGGTATTTAACTCGTCTACTTATTGTGCAGATTAAAACATTAAGCGTCTATATGAACTGTTCACTCGTTTGAACTTAGATAAGTTTATCCGTCTGAACTAGCTAAGGTTCACTCATCTGAACAAAGAGAAGTTCACCTGTCTAATGAAGTCTTCAACCGTCTGATCAAAGGAAGACTCACCCGTCTAAAAGACTTTGCAACTGAAGTCATCTCTTTGTAAAAGAGTCAACCCGTCTAATGAAGTTACTCATCCGTCTAGTGACTAACTTTAAAGAATACATTGGATGAAAGCTGTCTCGACTCTGATAAGGAACTTCAACAAAGTGCTTTGCCTAAACACAACTGCATCTTACACCAAAAGGTAAAGTCTTGCTTCTGCAAACAAAAAGCACATATATAGACCTGCTGAGACCAAAGGTATATCAGAAGTCTGTATCACTCCGATGAAGGAGAACAAGCGAAGTTCCCTATGCTTTAATGGCTGACCAGAACGACTCTATTGCATTTATTGAAGATCTGCAAGAAGCAAAGCCTTCAAACTTTGTGTCTAACGGCTTTAAAATCTTGAAGCCTATTTAATGAAGAAGACTTTGAAGATTCAAGTAGACAAGAGAACGATTAAAGCCATCAAAGAGCAATTACTCTGTGCATTTATATCTTCATTCTTTCATTATTTATTCTTCAATCATTTGAAGTTATTACGCAGTCCTTTAGAACTTCACATTTAATACACTCGTCTGAGTGCTTGTGAAAGACTTGCAAATTATAATTACAACTTTTCTCAAACAAACCCGTCTGAGCCTGACGAGGCTAGGTGCGCAAATAATACTTGCCTGGAGCCTGGAGAGGCTAGTGTGAAAACAATACTCATCTGGAGCCTGAAGAGGCTAGGTATGAAAATAATACTTGTTTGTCCTGTAACCTAAATCAGTTATAGTGAGAAAACTTGGTGCTGCCAAGGACTGGACGTAGCCTCATTGTTAAGGGGTGAACCAGGATAAAACCTGCTGAGTGATCTCTTTCCCTTAACTCTTTAGTTTGATTATTTATCTTAACTATCATTTAACTAATGGGGTTTATAATTGTGCTTATCAAACCTTTTTTTCTTCTTGCATGATTGTATGTTTTCTATGAAAACCTTTAGACGAGTTATTAGTCTGATCGACCTGTCTAAGTTTGCTCGTCTACTATCACCCGTCTGTGCTTGCGAAAAAGTTTCTATATTCCTCATAAATTTGTCAAACATCATTCAACCCCCTTCTAGTGTTTGCATCTATCTATTTCAGTTGGTATCAGAGCTCAGCCTCTGGGTTGAGCACCTAACAGTGTAGAGAAAAGATCCTGAAGTATAGATAATGAATTCTGGAGCAAGCTCAAGTGGGAACCCCTAACCTGAAGGAGGCTCCATGACCAGACCTCCCTTTTTCAATTGTTCAAATTATAACTACTGGAAAGAAAGGTTTCAATGGTTCATCTTGTCAACAAGCTCTGATGTATGGGATGTCATCACTGATGGTCCTTACACTCCTCGAAATGATGATGGCTCTGACAAGCCAAAGGCTCAGTGGACACTTACAGAAAAGACAAGATGGGATCTAAACCATAAAGCCAGATATGCTATAATCTGTGCTCTCAGTCCAGAAGAGTTTGAAAAGGAATGTGCTTGTGATTCTGCTAAAGAAATGTGGGACTCCTTATCTGTCACACATGAAGGAACTGCAAAGGTAAAAGAATCTAAAATTTCTATTCTTGTTAGAAAATATGAATTGTTCACCATGGACGAAGGTGAATCTGTTGCTCAAATGATTGGTAGATTCCAAACTATTACTAATGGTTTAAAATCTCTTGTTCAAACATATACTAATGCTGAGAAAGTTGCTAAGATTCTCAGAAGTCTTCCAAGGCAGTGGAGACCTCTTGTCACTGCTATATCTCAAGCCAAGGATCTCACCTCCTTTACTATGGATGAACTTCTTGGCACACTCACTGTTCATGAGCAAGAGCTCAATGAAGATGTGTCAATCAAAAAGAGCAAAGCCATTGCTCTAAAAGTTGATCTAAAGGCAGCTATAGCCTTAAAAGCTTCAAAGGTAGACGAGTCTGACTGTGACATAGACGAGTCTGATGATGAGGATTCTGATGATGATGAAGAGACTTCTCTCATGACCAGAAAGATGAAAAAGCTCTGGAGAAAGAATGAAAAAGCTCTGGAGAAAGAAGAAGTTCAAAAAGGAGAAGCCTTTCAGAAAATCCCACAAAGAATCCACATCAACAGACAAGAGTTCAGTTGTCTGCTATGAGTACAAGAAGCCTGGTCATATCAAACCTGAATGCCCTCTTTTGAAGAAAGCTTCCAAAAAGAAGTTCTTCAGAAAGAAGAAGAAAGGAATGATGGCCACATGGGAAGATCTTGAATGTTCATCTTCTGAAGGAGAAGAGACAGAAGAGGAAGCCAATCTCTGTCTGATGGCCAACATAGATTCAGAACCTAAAACTGAGGTACATTCTGAACTTGAGGAATTGCATGATGCTTATGATGAGTTGGTAGAGGAATCCAAAGGCTTATATAAGGCCATCAAATCCCTCAAGAGAGATTATGTTAAACTCCTCAGTGAGCATAAACAAAAATCTCAAGAGTGTGAGATGTTGGCCAAAGAGAATAGCCAGCTGAGGACTGAAAAGTCTGATGAAGCTTCGATCTCAAATGAAACATCACATTCTGAAGAAGTGGTCACTTCAACAGAAAGTGAAGGAGCTCACTTTTGATCTTGCTAGATTTGTTAATGGCAGAGATAATCTGACAAAACTGCTAGGATGTCAGAGACACTCTCTTAACAAAGAAGGCATTGGATATGATCATCAAGCTGATCATAAAGTATCAACAAAATCTTCAACTGTCTATGTTAAACCCATTCCAGTTAGAATTAGACCCGTCTATAACTTCTGTGAAAAAGCTGGACATGTTATGTCTAAGTGTTTTCACAAGAAGAAGAGGAAGTCTTCACAGACTCCTAGAACTAACAGAAAAGGACCCAGAAAAATATGGGTACCTAAAGATAAAATAATTTCTGTTGCAGACATCCTTAATAGGACAAAGCAGACGCCTCTGCTGGTACCTGGACAGTGGATGCTCGCGACATATGATAGGAGAAATGTCTATGTTTCAAGACCTCCAGTCTAAAAATGGTGGATTTGTTGCCTTTGGAGGCAAAAAAAAAAAAGGAAGAGTAATTGGTGTTGATACAATTGGTTGTAAACCCCCTCTTCCCTCTATCTCAAATGTACTTATGGTTGAAGGACTAAGACACAATTTACTTAGCATAAGTCAATTATGTGATAGTGGATTTGATGTCTCCTTCACTAAGAATGAATGCATAGTCAAAGACTAGAGTGGCAAGACCCTCTTTTCAGCTAATAGACAGCAAAATCTTTATAAGATTGAGCTAACTGAACTCTTAGATCAAAGTGTAACCTGTTTGATGTCTAAAGAGGATGAAAGATGGTTATGGCATAAGAAACTAGGACATGCTAGTATGAAACTTATTTCGAAATTGAAAAAGGATAATCTTGTGAGAGGATTGCCTGCTATTAGTTTCAAGAAAGATGTTTTATGTGATGCATGTCAGAGAGGTTAACAAGTAAAATCAAGTTTCAAATCAAAAAACCTTGTATCAACCTCTAGACCTCTTCAGTTGTTACACATGGATCTGTTTGGCCCAGTTAGTGTTGCCAGTTTAGCTGGAAGGAAATATGGATTTGTCATTGTTGATGACTATTCTAGATTTACTTGGGTACTTTTCTTAACCCACAAGGATGAGTGTTTTAAGGCCTTCTCTATATTCTGTAAGAAAGTACAAAATGAGCAAGATTTCTGTATTTCTACCCTTAGAAGCGATCATGGGGGAGAATTTGAAAATGAGCAATTCAAACTGTTCTATGAAGAGAATGGAATCTCTCACAACTTCTCTGCACCTAGAACTCCACAACAAAATGGAGTGGTTGAGAAAAAGAACAGATCTCTGCAAAAGATGGCTAGATCAATGCTCAATGAAAATAATCTCCCTAAGTACTTCTGGGCTGAAGCAGTAAACACTGCATGTTATGTGCAAAATAGAATACTTATAAGGTCTATCCTAAAGAAGACTCCTTATGAATTGTGGAAAGGTAGAAAACCCAACATATCTTATTTCCATGCATTTGGATGTGAATGCTTCATCCTAAATACCGAGGATCAACTTGGAAAGTTTGATTCCAAGGTGGACAAAGGTATCTTCATTGGATATTCTGAAGTGTCTAAGGCATATAGAGTTTTTAACTCTAGAACCTCTGTTGTTGAGGAATCTATTCATGTAAAATTCAATGATAATCTAAAGACTGATAGGGAACTGTCAGATCTAGAAGATGATCTTGGAAGACTTGACCTTACCCAGCAGACGAGTCAACAGCCAGACGTATCAAAAATTGAATCTGCTGAGGAATCTGTCAGACAAGTGGAGCAGACGAGTCATCAGTCAAATCAACATCAAAATGATGATCTCAGAAGAGACTGGAAGTTCAAAGCTCATCATCCTGAAGATCTTATCATTGGAAGTCCCTCTGAAGGTGTTAGAACCAGATCTGTCTTAAGAGAGTCAAGCAATATGGCTTTTTTATCAGAAATTGAACCAAAGCAAATTGAGGAAGCTCTTGAAGATGAAAGTTGGATTCTTGCCATGCAAGAGGAACTTAATCAGTTCAAAAGGAATGATGTCTGGAAACTTGTCTCCAAACCAATAGACAAGTCTGTTATTGGAACAAGATGGGTTTTCAGAAACAAGCTAGATGAAGATGGCAAAGTCGTTAGAAATAAAGCAAGGTTAGTAGCTCAAGGCTACAACCAACAAGAAGGTATTGACTATACTGAGACTTTTGCACCTGTAGCTAGAATAGAAGCTATTCGCATACTCATGTCTTATTCTGCACAACATCAAATCACTTTATTTCAAATGGATGTAAAAAGTGCTTTTTTAAATGGAATAATTGAAGAAGAAGTCTATGTTAAACAACCTCCTAGTTTTGAAGATAATGAGAAACCAGATCATGTTTTCAAACTTAAAAAGGCTTTATATGGTTTAAAACAAGCGCCTAGAGCATGGTATGATAGACTTAGTTCTTTTCTTATGAATAATGGCTTTATAAGACGAAAAGTTGATACAACTTTGTTTAAAAAATGCTCAAAAGATAACTTCATAGTAGCTCAAATATATGTTGATGATATTATTTTTGGAGCTACTAATGAAAAATTGTGCAAAGAATTCTCTAAGTTGATGCAAGCAGAATTTGAAATGAGCATGATGGGAGAATTGAAGTTCTTCCTTGGACTGCAAATCAAGCATACGTGTGATGGAATCTACATCCATCAACAAAAATATATCAAGGAGATTCTAAAGAAGTACAAAATGGATAGCTCAAAGGTTATGAAAACTCCCAAGCAAACCAATGCTAATCTAAGCAAAGATGATGAAGGTAAAAAGGTAGACCAAACTGTCTACAGAGGTATGATTGGATCTCTTCTTTACTTAACATCTAGCAGACCTAATATTCAATTTATTGTCTGTATGTATGCTAGATTCCAATCTGATCCCAAAGAATCTCATCTTAAGGTTGTTAAAAGAATCTTTAGATATTTGCTTGGAACCACTAATCTTGGTTTAATGTATTTGAGAACACAAGATTACAGATTAGTTGGTTTTTGTGATGCTGACTTTGCTGGAGATAGACTTGAAAGGAAAAGCACTAGTGGAGGATGTCACTTCATTGGAGCAAACTTAGTCTCTTGGTCAAGCAAAAGACAGACGACTATCGCACTCTCAAATGCAGAAGCATAATATGTCTCTGCTGCAAGTTGCTGCTCACAGCCATTATGGGTAAAACATCAACTAGAAAATTACTCTATATTTGAGCATAATATATCTGTCTGGTGTGATAATTCAAGTGCTATTTGCCTAACTAAGAATCCCATACAACATTCTAAGGCTAAACACATAGAAATCAAACATCACTTCATAAGAGATTATGTAAAAAAAGGTGTATTTGATGTTAAGTTTGTTAAAACTGAAAATCAATGGTCTGATATTTTTACAAAACCATTAGCTGAGGATAGGTTTAAGTTTATAAGAGACAACTTGAATATACATTGCTTTGCTGAATAACCTGTCTGATGAGTGTTTACGATACTCGTCTATGTTTAATCGTCTGACCTTATGAGTCATTCGCTCTTCTTTTAAAAAATTCTTTTTAAATGGCTATTTTCTTTTAAGTATCGTTTCATTATCTGAGGCAAAATTTGTATGTGGCTGTTTTTGTCTTATTTTAAATCTGAACCGTTCTTTTTTCTTTTAAAATCTTCACCCGTACGTTTTTCAAAATCACTCTCTTTATTTCACTCTCGTTTCGTCTTCTTCCCTCTTCACTCACACTCTAACTCTCGAACTTCTCTAAACCTAACTTCTCTGTAATGGCACCCCCAAAGCAACTCTCTGCCGATGTCATTGCTAAGCGTTACAAACTCGATGTTGAAGCTGTTCACAAAATCATCCCAAAGAAACTTATTGACCTTTCAGCTCTAATTCGGTTGGGTTTAGATGTGCTTGAAGAGCTCAACTACTCCAACTGGACTCCATTCTTCGACTTGAAGGAGCCTGTGCATCCCAAGTTGGTCACTGACTTATGGACCAACGCCGTCATTCTTCACTCTCCAAGTGGCTTTCCCACGGAGATTCAAGCTCGTATTTCCAACCAACGCTTCTCCTTCTCCCTCAACACTCTGGAACTGGTAACTGGATGCCCTAGACATGGTGCTGGTTATGCAGACAACTAGGCAGATTCAGTAAGCCAGAGCGACATCAACATCGCCCTTTTTGGCAACCCTAACCCTACAAATCTCAAATCGAGTAACCTTATTCCCAAATGTCGCTTCTTGCTCAAACTTTTGCAAGAATGTGTGCTACCTAGGAAGGGCTCTAGAGACTACATCTCTAAGATGGATTCATTTGCCCTCTTTCATCTCATTCACAAAATCAAGGTAGACATCAATGACCTCATTTTCAAACATTTCGTGTCATTGATTAAGAGACCTAGCTCTCCTACTTATCCCAATGGCATGCTTCTGACCAAGCTCTTTAGAATCAAAATCTTTGTCCCTAAAGCAGTCACCTTTGTGGACATGGCTCGACCTTTAGCCAAACAGACTATCTCTTTAATGAGGCTCTCAACCCCTGCTCCATCCTCTTCAAATCAAGCATCTGAGGATCAGAAGGGTAAAACTCTTGCTGAATCAACTGATGAGTCTGAGGCCTCTGCATCTGAAAATATTTGCAAACCCTCTGGAAAGATTGCAAACCGAAGCCAGCCCCTTTCTTCCGAAGAAAGTGCTCCTATTCTCACCTTGAAGAAGAGGAAGCTGACTCCCAAGAGGCAAGCTATTGTTGTGGTGGATTCTGATACTGCCCCTTCTCAAATTATACTGAGTGAGACTGTCTCTAGTGAAGAGACTACACCTGCTCAGGGGGAGCATCTGTCAAAGCCTTTAGGACAAACCTTGGACCAACCAGCTTTCTGTCCTGGCATAATTCCTAAAAGGAAGAGATTTGGCATACCTGTTGTAGCTGCTGCCATAGAAGCCCCTCATGTTAGCCAACCTGCTATCTTTGTGGCTCCTAAACGCATCAAGCTCAGAATGTCAGAAAACTCTACTATTGGCAAGTATTCACCCTCATCCTCCTCATCTCATGATGAACCTCTGGCTTCACCCATTCAGGACAACTCCTATAACTCCTCTCTTTCTTCCTCTTTCATCATTGTGTCTGATTTATGTCATGTTTCAAGGGATTCAACTCCTAACAAAGCTGTTGGCAGTTCTTCTTTTTTGTTCAAATCTGATTTATAACATTTAATGTATGCTAGTGTCTCTAACCTTACTGTCATACCTCCTCCTCCATCTCACTTTACCAATACCTGTAGAGCTCTGTGTTTATTTGAACCTGTTGTTATCATGTTTCATCACCCTGATCCTTACATGACCCATCCTAACTCTGTAGTTATTCTTCCTAACTATTCGAGACCTTGTTTCATTCTAATTACTAGATCATATTCCTTCATGGAATATCTTGATTTGTTAATCCCTGATTATCCCTCACTCTATGTTGAACCTTTACCCGCATCTTTTCATCCATCTCTTCTCTCTATTATGTCCTCTGTTTTTCCCTCACCTCCAGAAGATAACTCCTCTGATGATTCTTTCCATAGGATCATCTTTCTACCTTTTATCTTTTATAGAAATCTTCACTTTCGCTTCTTTCCCCGGATTTCGAAAGCCTTCTCTATCCCTTCTGCACCACCTGTCTATGCTCTTCCCTGGCATTCTGATGACGCTACTGATCACATTCCTGTGCCCAGACGAGTTCTTCAAGCTTTGCATTTTGAAGTAGCATCACTCAGGAACTTGGTAGAAGCTGCTCACCAAGATCTTGCTGCAGAAAGAAGAGCTAGAACTATTTTAGAAGCTAGAGTATACGCTCTTTTTGATCTTTTTAACACTTATTTGTAATTTTTTCTTTTAAAGTACCTTGTATACAACCAATGATGGTTAAATACAATTACCTCCTCTGTTTCTCTTTTTTGATTATGACAAAAGAGGGAGAAAGTTAAACGAAAAATGTTTTAATGTTACAACTGTCTGATATGAACAATTGTTTATCTGTCTGATATGGAAATATGATGTATCTTTTCTTTTCTCTCTGTCTATGTTCTAGTGCTTTTGATAATGTCAAAAGGGCGAGAAAATACTAAGATAAGACTAAGATAAAAAGTTCAATGCTTGTCTGTCTGAGTAAGTTGTAAAAATGGAACAATGTTTTAATCTGTCTGATCATGTTACAATTGTCTGATACATACACATGATTGCTTTATGTGAATTTTCTTAAGTTCATTAAATCATTTAACATGTTTTGTCATCATCAAAAAGGGGGAGATTGTTGAGTCTCCAAATGTCTGATGTGCATTTACCATTGTTTTGATGAGATTAAAACAGTTATTCAATGATTTAATTGAACCCGTCTGTGGTATTTAACTCGTCTACTTAGTGTGCAGATTAAAACATTAAGCGTCTATATGAACTGTTCACTCGTCTGAACTTAGATAAGTTCACCCGTCTGAACTAACTTAAGTTCACACGTCTGAATTAACTAAAGTTCACTCGTCTGAACAGAGATAAGTTCACTTGTCTGAACTAGCTAAGGTTCACTCGTCTGAACTAAGAGAAGTTCACCCGTCTAATGAAGTCTTCAACCGTCTGATCAAAAGAAGACTCACCTGTCTAAAAGACTTTGCAACTAACGTCATCTCTTTGTTAAAGAGTCAACCCGTCTAATGCAGTTACTCACCCGTCTAGTGACTAGCGTTAAAGAATACATTGGATGAAAGCTGTCTCGACTCTGATAAGGAACTTCAACAAAGTGCTTTGCCTGAACACAACTGCATCTTACACCAAAAGGGAAAGTCTTCCCTCTGCAAACAAAAAGCACGTATACAGACCTGCTGAGACCAAAGGTATATCAGAAGTCTGTATCACTCTGATGAAAGAGATTAAGCGAAGTTCCCTATGCTTTAATGGCTGACCAGAACGACTCTATTGCATATATTGAATATCTGCAAGAAGCCAAGCCTTCAAACTTTGTGTCTAACGGCTTTAAAATCTTGAAGCCTATTTAATGAAGAAGACTTTGAAGATTCAAGTAGGCAAGAGAACGATCACAGCAATCAAAGAGCAATTACTCTGTGCATTTATATCTTCATTCTTTCATTATTTATTCTTCAATCATTTGAAGTTATTACGCAGTCCTTTAGAACTTCACATTTAATACACTTGTCTGAGTGCTTGTGAAAGACTTGCAAATTGTAATTACAACTTCTCTCAAACAAACCCGGCTGAGCCTGAAGAGGCTAGGTGTGCAAACAATACTTGTCTAGAGCCTGGAGAGGCTAGGTGTGAAAACAATACTCATCTGGAGCCTGAAGAGGCTAGGTGTGAAAATAATACTTGTCTGTCTTGTAACCTAAATCAGTTATAGTGAGACAACTTGGTGCTGCCAAGGACTGGACGTAGCCTCATTGTTAAGGGGCGAACCAGGATCAAACCTGCTGAGTGATCTCTCTCTTTCCCTTAACTCTTTAGTTTGATTATTTATTTTAACTATCATCTAACTAAAGGGGTTTATAATTGTGTTTATCAAACCTTTTTTTCATCTTGCATAATTGTATGTTTTCTGTGAAAACCTTCAGACGAGTTATTAGTCTGATCGACCTGTCTAAGTTTACTCATCTACTATCACCCGTCTGTGCTTGCGAAAAAGTTTCTATATTCCACATAAATTTGTCAAACATCATTCAACCCCCCTTCTAGTGTTTGCATCTGTCTATTTCAATCTTGACCGTTCAAATTTTTTTTTTTTTAAATCCAACGATTTTATCTTGTTTCTAACCGTGAGCAACATGCTAAGCTCGCTCACAGTAGAAGCCGCCTTGTTTTCTTTTGCCCTAAGAAAGGGGAATTGTTGTAAAGATTCCCTTTCCTTTGATTTGTTTTGCAGAATGGCCTACATCATAGTATGACATCTGTAATACAGAGATTTGACTTCAAAGCCCGCGGTTTATTCTAAATTGAATTTAGAACTCGTTCTTGAGATGCTGATTAACATTGCAGCAATAATATCTTAATATCATCACAATACCACTAATTACGGCAAGTGAATGAAAACGATATCACAAAGAGATCATGGTTGTTCTAATTAATTAATTAATTAAGCACACCATTTGGGATATGTTGTGACAGCCAAGGTGCCACGGTGCACAAAATGGGATGGCTCACCTCATCGGTTTGAGTTTGAATTTTAATTTTATTGATAAAAAATATATAATTTAATAGAAAATCGTTTAAGTTGATACAGGACGTTTCTCCCTTTCTCTCGTCTCCCTCACAATTTCACAAACAGTGGTAGGGGTAATTTTAGGCCTTCTTTTCTTTTCATAAGTGAGTTTTTCACATAGATCTGATTCTGTTGTGTGGGTTTTCCACATAGATTTGGATCTTTTTGTGTTTTTTCTTGTTCTTCGTAGTCTTGGTGTGGCTTTGTTTGGTTTCTCATCTTGATGCGGTGCTATTTGATTTCCGTCTTAGTGCGATGTTCGTTTGTTTCAGATTGACAGATCTGCTTCGATCCATCATAGATTTGATCAAGACTTGGATCTCAATGCTACAGATCTGGAAGCATGGATATTCCGGTGACTTTGATGGTGTCACTTTCGTAGGCAATTTGACTTTGCTGTATGATGTTTTTAATCTGGATGCTGTGAGTTTGTTCGCAGTTTCATTCTTTTCGATTTTTAGCAATTTTGGATCTGTATTGTTATCAATGTACTCTATCCATTTGAATGAAGTAATTTCTTTTCTTGTCAAAAAATAAATAAATAGAAAATCGTGTAGTTTGCCCTGACTTTAATATGCAAAAAAAAAAAAAAAAAGTATTCCACGTTTTAACATTTGTTTAAAATAATAATAATAATAATAATAATAATAATAATCATAATAAAGAACCTTTAAGCTATTGCACCCTTGTCTTTCCATTTTTGGCAAATTACAAGAGGTAGATATGCATAATATAAGCGTTATTTTTATTAGATATTTTTGTTCTAAATTTGTAATGACCAACTTTTTTTTTATTAACTACGTAAGAAATTTTATAGTTCTATCCAATAATTATACTTTTCATATATTCGAGAGTTGTCCACTTATCAAGTCATCATTACAAGAAACAAACAATTTTTGGTTGTTATTTCACTTGATGCCTCTTCACTTTCAATCGGAGTTTGAACTCTAACAACATTCTAACTTTGCAATATTTCTGTTCAAACTCAATGAATCAAAATAAAAACGCCATATCTTCCTGTCCAACCCGAAGAAAAAGGACTACCAAATGATTTCATTATTGCAAACCTTTTGTTGCATCCATGAATGTCATGCATCATATTGAAGGGTCACTCTTGCAATCTAAATGGTGGGAAACCACGTATATCTATGTTGAATTGTATTTTTGTTGGGATGTTTGTTTGAAACCATTGTAGCATGTGTCTTTGTTATGGAGTAGCTTGCTTAAGTCAATATGAGTTGTACGTAATGGTGCCAATAGCAAGATCCAGCTAGTAGAGCCCTTTGGTTTGCTGCTTTAACAGTTTGCTTACGCGCATTGTTGGTTGTTATTATGCCAAATGCTTCTGTAATATAAAAACATCAAAACAATGCCCAGTTGGTGCTGAATTGCTGATTTAAAGCTAAAGTGGGTAAAACGTATTTGATTCCTTGGTGGGGGCTTTAATTTGGCTCTATTTTGCAATTGAATGGGTAAATATCAAATTTTATATAAAAAATTCAAGATGGACTTTCAAACCAAGGTGATGATGGCTAGCTATTTTTTTAGTTTTACTAATTTGGTGAGAGGATTTCCAACTAATTTGCTAATTTTGTTAAGCATTGACAATTCGGATATTATAAAATAAACTAGATATATACCCACGCGTTGTGCGGTAGGAAAAAACATGGCATGTAACGCACTTGGAGGCGAATTAGCCCTTGACTTGTTGATGCTTTGTAGCCAGTCTGGTTGTCTCTTGTAGTTCGAGTAGTAGTTGCAGTAGTAGAGGTTGACTCTGCTGTCGGACTTTGAAGAATAAGAACAGTTTTGGAATCAGCGTAAGTAGAATTGGTCACTATATATATATATATATATATATATATGTGTGTGTGTGTGTGTGTGTGTAATATGAACAAGTAGCGAGATGTAACCAAATATATATAGATGTAACCAAAATCTTCCTATTTTTCAATGAAAATTTTCTTTTAGCAAAATCAAAAAATGGTTTAATTTTTATGTCTAAATTGAGTGGAATGTAAAAAATATTTGAGCTAAAGATCATATTTTAAAATGGGTTTGTTGCAAAATACAAGTAGATTGACATTATTAAAATAATGGATTATTATATGAAAATACTATCTTTGGCTAGCTCACTTCACAGTGAAGGATCATATTTTAATAATTCAATTAGTTATGAATTTAACGTACCTTTACATGGGGAGGGAATTTTTTTTCAAAAGAAAATGACGAATATAAAACTACTATTAATTTTAAAATAATACACCTGGTGTTATATTTTTTGTGCACATTCACGTCATATCAAATTTTAACTCTTTTCTCTTTTTATAACTGATGCAAACCTTTTAAATGATGAATATAAAACTACTATTAATTTTAAAATAATACACCTGATGTCATAATTTTTGTACACATTCACATCAAAAATCAAATCTTAAAAAAACTACTATCAAATTTTAACTCTCTTCTCTTTTTATAACTGATGCAAACCTTTTAAATAGCAACGATCTAAATGTAACGGCGGTCCATTAATTATGGTTATAAAACTGGTTGGAAGAAATTAACATGAGAGAAATGAAAGGGAATCCATTCATCAAAAAAATGAAAGGAAATGCTTTTTATGTTGACAACTCAACATATTTGTGAGGTGACATAATTGGAATCATGTGGCATATAAAAAGTTGAGGTGTCATCGTCAAGACTTGTGGGTCTATTTTAATATATTATAATAGATAATAGATAATAGATTCTCAATTTCATTGAATATTGTAGTGAATTAATACCGAATGAATTGATTGATAGAATTAGTGTACACTTTGTATTTATACATGTAGCTAGGAGTCTAGACTAGCAACTAACTCATAATAGATTTTGTAACTAAGTAACTAACTGTTGTTCTCAGCTTTGTACATTAAGCCTAATACCCCTTCAAGCTGGAGAATGTATGTTAAGCACTCCGAGCTTGGAAAGAAAACCAGAAAACAAATATGGTTCTAGGGGTTCTGTAAAGAAATTTGCTAACTGGTGAGAAGAAGGAACCGACCGTAGATGAAATACCCGTGACTGGAGCTTCAGGCGAACAATGTGACATTTAATGTCTATATGTTTCGTGTGTTCATGGAAGCTAGGATTGGAAGTAATGTGTCTAGCCGATTGGCTATCACAATAAAGCATGGTTGGGGAGTAGAAAGAGACGTTGAGGTCTTGAAGGAGATAAGTCAGCCACTGAAGCTCCCAAGTGGTGGAGGCAAGTGCACGATATTCGGCCACTGTAGAGGATCGGGAGACGGTGTTTTGTTTCTTGGATCTCCATCAGATTAAGGAAGAGACAGGGAAAATGTGAAACCTGGTGATGGAACGTCTTGTGGTGAGACAAGAAAGCCCATTATGAATAGCTAAACGCTTTCAACTGTAAGGCTGAAGTAGAGGGAAAAAATAACCCTTGAGCAAGTGCATTCTTGACATATTTGAGGATTCTGGTGACAACTTCAAAATGATAAGTAGTTGGGGAATGCATGAACTTCTTAAGCTGCTGTATAGCAAAGCTTTTGTCGGGTCTGGTGGTTGTTAAGTAAAGAAGACGACCTATTAGTCGTTTGTACTCAGCTAGGTCATGGGGAGGAGCATTTGTCTAAAAGAGTAGCTTGTTTCTCTTGATCATAGCAGTGTTGCATAGTTTGGACTCTAATAGACCTGCATCAGAGAGGATGTCCAAGGCGTATTTTTATTGACAACCGTGGATACCTTCCTTGATTTTGAAGGTGGAGTGGAGAAATTGCTTGACTGAGTCAATCTTTTGAAGAGGATTCTCAATTAGTATCACATTGTCCACGTAAATTAACAATATAGTGAATGAGTCCCCTTGCTTTTTGATAAACAAAGAATGATCATGCTGGGAGTGAATGAACCCGAGAGTGATCAATGTAGAGGAAAGTTTTGCAAACCATTGACTGCTGGCTTGCTTCTAGCCATATAGAGATTTGTTGAGACGACATACTTGATTAGGAGTGGAAGAAATTACCTCTAGAGGAAGGTCCATGTACACCTCCTCATTAAGCTCCCCGTGTAAGAAAACATTATCCACATCCAACTGCTTCAGGTGCCAATTCTGAATTACTACAATGGCAAGGGGCAGTTTGACAGTGGTAAGTTTGGCCACTGGGTATCAAGAAAATCCAACGCCTTTTTTTATGTGTATCCTATTGCTACAAGGCGAGCTTTGTAGTGTCGCACCGTGCCATCAGTCTTGTATTTGATCCGATAGACCCACCTACAACCAATTGGAACCTTGCCTGGGGGCAAGTCCATTAAATGGCAAGTGTGATTTGCCTCAAGGGCATTCAGTTCAGCCTTCATAGCACTCACCTATTCTAGTGTATGAAAGAACTGAGGATAAAGGATGTGCTGGAATACCTGATATTGAAGGGTGAGTGGTACTTGCTGAGTGAAATTGTTTACAGTGGAACTCTTTCAAATACTCAGGGGCTTTGTGAGGCCTAGTAGATCTGCGAACAGGTTTGAGGGATCTTGTGGTGAGGGTTTATGTATGTGTTGTAGGATGGAGTGGCGCTAGCCGTTTATTCGGCTAATCCTCCAACAGTGATTCCCCTTTTTGATCTTTAAACGTTAGGAAAGGGATTATGTTTCCTAACTTAGTGGGTTCCTAAACTACTCCAAAGAGTGTTTAGTGTGAAAGTGAAAGTGAAGAAGAACTAAGCACAAAAACTATGAACTCGAAATGAATAATGTAAAGTTCGCAAGTTGCATTTGATTGATTGTGTTTTTCATTAGAAATGTACAATTCATATTTATACTCAAAATTGTAACTCTACGCTAAAGCCTCTTCTACTGGGCACTAACCCCTATTTTTCAGCAACTAAGATACATCATGGCTGACAAAAGACACTTTAGTACATAGGCAGTTACAAAACCAACGGCTAACCATGACTAACAAAGTTTCCTATATTTTAGGCACATCTTCACAATCATCCTAGTTAGTCAATCTCCTCAGCATAACATCAATCTTCAAAACGGCAGACCCTCTAGCGTTTAGCCTTCAAATGGTCTCTTTTTTTTTTTTTTTTTTTTACCCAAATCCCACTTTTGTAGGCATAAGCGGTTAGCACTCCTAAATACACGGCTTCACTTGATCTTCGACTAATCAACTTAGTTCAAATATTAATTATGTAAATTTCTTCATATAATCCAATCAAATTACTTGAACCAACTAAGCCACTAACCAACTATCATTGTAACTCAGTATCAAAACGGCTACCAATTTTTTACCATTAACTCGGCTGCCATTAATAATACTACTTCGGCTGCCTAGAATAATATATATACTCAACTGCCTTTATTCTTACTCATTCGGCTCTTCTCATTCGACTGTTGCCTAACCATGCTCACCCGGCTGACCATTAATCAACATCTACCGAGTGATCATTTTTGTGGAGATAACACTTGCCCCTTTGCATCCTTTATTCTAGCCGTTAGACAGAATGAAGGATGTAACCGTTTTCTCAAGCTCCACAAAATACTCCTTGCCCCTACAACTTCGCAACAGTCATATCACTAGGTAACGACTCTTTTCCTGCGTAACTACTCCGCTATAAAATCAACTGCGTACCCGCTTCAGCCAATAACTGTTACTCTTGCAATCATTCTTCTTTCTCCTCAACATCTTCTTCCTTTCGTCAACCAAGAAAATCATCACCCCAATTTCTGATTCTAACTCCAACCGTAGCCACTACTCTTATGGCGGTGGTGAGGAAATTCAAGAATCTTCATCCAAAACCTCCTCATTCCAAGAATCGTCCCAAGAATCTGAAAGCCCACCAATCGAAAACACCACCACTTTCCTTCGTGTTCGCCAGAATTTGTAGACCCTAAAACCCTGTACCTCTGATATTAATGAGGGAAAACTCTTTCTGGAACACGTTCTTGCTCCTAGTACTTTTTCTCTCCCTATCGCATGCGACTGGTTCACTATCCATAGATGCCCTTCAGATTTCGGCACATGGCCCCATCTGACTCAATCTTACTCTAACTGGCTTGAAAGAGTATCGAACAGCAGATAAAAAGAGTGGAAATCTTGGGGAATTTACAACATCATGATGCTTTCTCAGTACGATATCCCCCTTAATTCTGAGCTAACCTTTGGCTTTATGGGTTTCTGAGCAACATCAATGAACGGATTCATATTCCCCTTTGGTATGGCTAGCCCAACTTTGATGGATGTAGCTGCCATTACCGGCCTACCAATGCAAGGCGATGAACTTCCCTCTCTTCATCTCTCTACTGTTCCTGACTTGGGAATCAAATTTTCTCACAGGGAAGCAACTTACTCCACCTTCTTTTCGGCTAACGCCCAATCGACTGGAGCAGTCTCGGATAAAGAGCATAATGCTTTTTTTACTCTATCGGTTTTGTAGGTACTTCATATGTACTAACTCCTGCCAAATAGTGCAAGAATATTATGCCTTCGTATCTTACATTATTTCAGGGAATCGGCTAGCCTTGGGCCCTTTATTCCTTTCTTTGTTATACCGAGGATTGTTTGTTCTTCGTGAACGGCTGATGAAGAAAGGCAACCCAGATAACAACCCTGGCCTGTTGTTGTCCCTTCAACTGTGGATTCTTCATTACTTCACCGAATTTATTGACCCCACTTTCAATCCAACAACTTTTCCTGCTCGTCCTGCCATCTTGGGTCAACATTTACAACTAATACCTCCTGTCCCCAAATCAACCTTTGATATAGCCAATATACTTCTCACTACCACCTGATCCTCATCAGAACTCAATAAAGCCTTCCCAACAAAGATTGGTCCTAAATGGATGTTCACCATCCCAGACAACATCTTTAATGATTCCCTGAGACAAGAAGTCGTATCGGAATGGAGCAACATTTTAACGGCAAGAGACCTTCTTTGTGGAGCAAAGCCAACTTCCAGGAACAACAAATCTTCTGTTGAACCCTCCAACCCCCAATGTTTTGCCCAACAGTTTGGTCTTTTTCAAAGTATTCCTCGCACCTATGAATCAAAAGCCTCTCCTTACAGCATGCCAGCTCTATCAGCCAAACAAGTAGCCGATATTACTTCGGATAACATAGAGCTCATGTTGGCATTCACATATATCTCCTTTGATCGGCAGCTAGGAGAAACGTCATCTATATTAACTGGTGGCCATCCATTCCTCAAAAACTCCTCTCTGACGATTTATCCAAATACATGGCCAAACTGATAGATAATAGGCAACCAGAACCACCTTCTCCACCAATGCCAGAAGCAACACCTTCCTCCAGTAAGAAAACCCCAACCACCAAACCTCCTCCCAAATCCAGAGGTAAACCAAATATTTTCATGTTTAATTCTTTCTATTTATTTCCAAGAATTCCCCGACTAATTCGGCTCTTCAACGTGATGTGGATGAAATGCCAGACTCTGCTCTTCTTACGACTGCTAGGAAGAGAACCAGACAAACAAGGCTAGTGATTCAGCCTCAAGAAAGTTCCAGGCCATCAACCAAGCCTTCTGCGGCTGAGAAATCGGCTAAGGTAAAGAACCATCTTCTCTTCTCAATACCTTTGCCGAATCACTCTTCTATTTATCTCAAAACCTCTTTCTTGTCTTTTGATCTCAGAAAGCAAAAGCAACAAGAAGTGTTCAGATCAGGTCCTCACCAAAAATTCATACTGAGGCTTCCCCAACCGAGACTCCTCCTCCACTTATCAGAAAGAAGAAATTGCGCCTTTCAAGTTCAGCCGTCCAGGTATATTCACTTCACCTCCCTTACTTCCATTTTTTATTTTGTACTAATTTAAATGGCTAACCTTGCTCTTTCTTTTCATCAGTCGGCTGTACTTCCTGAGGTTCAGCCAAGTGCCCTTGCAACGATTGGCACTCCAGACACGGCTGGCGTTCCTCAATCAACCAATGTTCCTGAAACGGCTGCCATTCCAACCCATCAGGAACCATCAACACAGCAACTGATTAGAGAAGCAGAAGTTCAAACCATGCTAACTTGTCCAACTGAAAAAAAAAATGAGGAGTCTATTCTTGAAGAAGAACTTTCTGGTTATTTTCAAATGGCTATTCCTCTGGGTCCACTTCCGATTCCCAGCTCTCCCATAGAAGAACGCATCTCCCGCATTGAAGAACAACTTCACAAAGATATCCCTGTGGATGGAGCAGCAATTACAGAGCTAAGAGTGGCTCTTTCATCGGCTATTTATATCAGAGGCATTTCTGATCCACAAAAGGAAGCTCTCAATCGCATAGCTGCTAAAGTAGGTGACATCTCCTTCAACTATGTGGCTCACGAAGTCATCATCAGAAGATTTTGAACAATGTCAATCGGCTAGCCCAACTTGAGGAGCAGAAAATCAATTTCCAGACCTCTTTCCAATCAATCGAAGCAGAAAGGCAAGTGGATTTAGCTGAAAATCAACAGCTTTTTGCTCTGCTGAAGCACCTGATAGCCGAAAGGGAAAGAATAGACAAGGAGATAGCTATGACTAAGCCCAAGCTGGAGCAAATAGAGAAGAAACTTGCAGCCAACGCAAAGACCAGAATCCAAATCTATCATCAATCCAAGTCTTTGGATACTGAGCTTGTCCCTTTGGCTCAGTAAATGGAAGTTTTGAAAGAAGATATGGCCACAGTTGAGCGTGACATGGCTACAGCTCAAGAAGACTGGGAAAACTTGAAACTCCTTATAGCTGAAATCAAATCACCTATGGCTGCCCCCAAGCCTACTGACGCACCTACTGCGGCTGACATTGTTGAAGAAGAAGCAATGCCTAAACCTACCGAAACAAACGTGACTGAGGTTGATGTGATTAATCCTACTATGCCTTTTGAGGAAGAACTCCGATCATCTGACTTTGCTTCTCCTCCAACCCAAACCGACGAAAGAACAGAAGAAGTCCCTGCCCCCGAGCATATACCTCCTTTGCCTTCAGCTGACACAACCACCAAGTCATCTGCCGAAGAGGATAAAGGTGACCAGGCCCAACTAACTAAGAAATTTCCTTCGGCTGAAACACAAATGGTTGGAACAACCTCAGCCGAAGGAATCAAATTCAAACCCAAGCTCTCAAGTTCAGCAGCAAGACCTTCACGTAGCTATTAGGATTTGAATGTTGTATTTTTCTTATATTTTCTTTTAAAGAACAATTTATATGAAAGGCCTTAGTCCTTTTTATTTTGAATCCCTTGCTTCCCAAACAGAAGGATAATATGACTTCAAATATTTCTCGTTTATACTTCGATTAAATTCTTCTCCTTGCATATTGACTAGTCGATAAGCACCCCTAGGAATAACTTGACTAATAATAAACGGATCTTCCCAATTTGGTGACCATTTCCCATATTTAGGATCCTTAATCCCAATAGGCAAAACGGTTTTCCAAACTAAGTCCCCCTCGGCGAAACGCTTACTTTTTACTTTCTTATTGTAAGCCTTAGCAACTTTTGCTTGTTCAGCCGAATATTTTCTGAGGCCATTAATCTATCTTCATCAGCCGATTCTAATTCCATCATCATTGCTTGACAATAATCATAAAAAATCAGCCCATGTTGTTTAACCACTCCAAAGGATAAACCTTCAATTCCAATGGCAAAACAACATCATGACCAAAGGTCAGCCGATAAGGTGTGAAACCGGTTGCAGTGGACTTTGAGTTCCTATACGCCCACAAAACTTCAGACAAAGCTTCATGCCACCTTCTGGGCTTGTCCTCAAGAGTCTTTTTAGTCATGGCAATCAATACCTTATTGGTAGCCTCAGCCTGCCCATTCGCCAGAGCATAGTAAGGAGAAGAGTGGATTAATTTAATTCCATACTCCTGAGCAAAGGCCACCATTTTATCCCCTATAAACATGGTACCCTGGTCTGTTGTGATCGATTCAGGAATACCTTATCTGTGGATGATATGTTGCTTCATAAAGTTAATCACATATTGCTGTGTAACATTCACCATCGGCTGTGCTTCCACCCATTTGGTGAAATAATCAGTGGCTACAATAATAAAGGCATGCCGTTTAGAAGATGAAGGGTATATTTTTCCAATTAGATCCATTGCCCATCCCCTGAAAGGCCAAGGTTTAACAATGTCATGGATCTCTTCGGCTGGGACTCTCTGAATAGGACCATGCTTCTGACAAGCTTCACAACCTTTAGCATAAGCATGACAATAAGCCGTAATAGTAGGCCAATAATACCCCATTCGATGCTAAGTCCACCTCATAACTGCTGCAGCTCTATGAGCCCCACAAATCCTTTCATGGACTTCCTTCATCATTTCCAATGAATCATTTTGATCTACACATCTGAGAAGAACACCCTCTATTCCCCTCTTATACAAGTCATTATCCACAATGGCATACTTCAAGGCCCTTTGTTTAATCTTAGAATCAACTTTAGCCGATGGATCCTTCAAGTAATCTAACAATTCATTCCTCCAATCATCGGCTGATTGATTCTCAACATTCATGATTTCTGGAATACAATCATTAAATTGGCCTTCTCCTAATTTTAATTCCCTACATCCAAAAGCATGTTCGGCCAAATCATTAGCTTCATCATTTTCTCTTTGTGGAATGTGCATGATTGCGACATCAGCACACTCTCGTAACAAAGAGCTAGCCGTTTCACAACATCCTAAGAGTACAGGGTTGTTGCACTTATACTCCCCCATTAGCTGTTTCACAACAAGTTGCGAATCACCCATAATACAGATATATTGAGCCTTCATAGAGATCAGGATTCTCAATCCTATTATCAATGCCTCATACTCGGCTTGATTATTGGAATATTTTGATTGCAGCTGACACATGAATCTCCAATCCTACCCTGTCGGGCTAGTTATAGCAACTCCAGCCCCTACTCCTTTCTGAGTTTTGGATCCATCAAACCTCAGGATCCATGGTTGCAAACTAATGCAACTATTAACTTCTGAAAAGGGGTCCTTCACCTCTACTGAAGGATGTTGAGCCACGAAATCGGCTACAGCCCGCCCCTTAACTGCCCTTAAGGGCACATACACTAGTGCAAATGCACTCAACTTAATGGCCCACTTCATTAATCTTCCTTGTAAGACAAGCCTATTAAGTAAATATTTAACTATGTCAATCTTGCATAAAACCAAAACTTCTCGTGGCATTAAATAATATTCAAGTTTGGTACAAGCAAAAAATAAAGACAAACATAGTTTTTCTATAGGAGAATATCTAGACTTAGCATCGTTTAACAAACGGCGAAGATAATAAATTGCTCTCTCTATACCATCCTCGGCTCCCTGTGCATGCAAGCAGCCGATTGACTCCTCAGCCGCAGAGATGTATAACCTCAATGGCTTTCCAGCAATTGGAGATACCAACACCGGAGGGTTGGCTAAAGCTTGTTTGATTTGTTCAAAAGCTTGCTGCTGCTCTTCTCCCCATATGAATTCTTCTGCCTCTTTAAGTTTGAGCAATGGAGAGAAAAACTTCATCTTGCCAGCCAAATTTGCAATAAATCTTCTCAAAAAGTTGATCTTACCTATCAAACTTTGTAATTCCTTTTTGTTTCTTGGAGGCCTGGCTTCCAACACTACTTTGGCTTTATTTCTGTCTATTTCAATGCCATGCTGATGTACAAGAAATTTCCAACCGAGACCCCAAAGGAACATTTCTCTGGATTCATCTTCAAGTTATGAACCCTCATCCTCTACAAAGCCATTTCCAAGTCAATCAAATGCTGATCAAAATCCTTAGAGTTGACCATCACATCATCAATATACACTTCCATACTTTTCCCAATCAACTCATGGTAAATAGCATTCATTGCTCTTTGGTATGTGGCCCCTGTATTTTTCAACCCAAACGGCATCACCACCCACTCAAAAATCCCAATAGCTCTTGGGCATCTAAAGGCAGTCTTATGAGCATCCCCCTCGGCTATATATATCTGATTATACCCCGAATGTCCATCCATGACAGTTAGGATACCATTGCTAACCACAGCATCGACTAACATGTCGACGATAGGCATAACATAATCATAATTGGGTGTTGCCAAATTTAAATTTCTGTGATCAGTGCAGATTCTTAACTTTCCATTCTTCTTAAACATAGGCACAATAGTGCGAATAAAATCAGCTTTTAACAACCCCTCCATTTCTGCCTTAATCTTTGGTAGCAACTTAGGATTAAACCTTCTGGGAGGTTGCTTATACGGCTTAAACCCTTACTTAATCGGCAATCGATGTTCCACCAGACTCCTAGATAAACCAAGCATGTCGTGGTAATCCCATGCAAAACAGTCATTATATTGCTTGATGAGTTTGATCAATTTGATCTTGTATGTCTCGGCTAACAACCCACTAACCTTAGTTAATTCTGGCCTGTCAGCCGAACCCAGATTAACCTTTAACAAAAGGTCTTGAGCCTCGAAAACAGACACCTTTTTGCCAACAGTCCCTTGCAATTCTTCCTTCTCTGGGCTCTGCCCCCAGGTCTGACCATCTCCTTCCTCCGAGATTTCCTCCTCGACTGACCCTACCTCAATAACTTTGTTTTCCGTTGTAAACGAAGCCAGCCGTTGAACCAAATCCCTTCTAAAGTGGGCCTTATCAATCATCAAAAACATTTTCAAAAGGTCGTGATTCGGCCTGCAATGTGATGATAAACCCCTGTTAAGTCAAATTGCACGATTCACAGGCACCTTCTTCATAATCTTCAGTCACATGGATGGGTTCCATGTGGGGAGAATAATACATGGCCTCAGCCATTCGCACGTCAGCCGTAAAAGGATTCTTATCGGCTAACACAGTCTCCATCTTATCTCCATTCCACATGATGAGCATCTGATGTAAGTTGGAAGGTACACATCGGCTAGAGTGTATCCAATCTCTACCCAGGAGAATAGCATAGGTAGTTGTGGCATTAACTACAAAGAAAGTAGAAGTGGTGGTCTTAGAGCCTACAGCAACATCGGCAACCAACACACCCAACGCAGTCGTAGCTTCCCCAGTGAAATTGGTCATCTTCATGTTGGTAGGACATAAGACTTCTGTCGTCTTGCCCAGTTTTTTCATAGTGCTAACTGGCATAACGTTGAAGACTGCCCCTCCATCCATAAGCACACGGCTAACTGTCTTGCCGTTCAATTGAGCCTTAATATACAAAGGCTTTCAATGCTTAGCCATCTCTTCAGTGGGCTTTTCAAACACTACTCCCTGGGAATTTAAAATAGTTTCATCAACTAGGATTGCCCACTCTACCTCTTTAGCACATACATCTCCTTCCAGTACACTCGGATGACGATCATCTTCCCGGAATTCACTAGGAAGGATTCCCACTACGTCAACTTCAGCCGAGTCAAACTCTTCCTCCCCCATGAGGGTTTACAATATGGATTCCTCCAGAAAGGACAACATATCAGTTTCTACCCCATCTAATACATCTTCAGCCTTGCCATTTTCCTCATGGAACTGATCATCTAACTCAATGATAGGATATAAATGTTCCCCCACAGAAGCATCAAATTCTTCATTCATCACACTATCTTCTTTTTTCTCCTCTGGTTGGGTATCTGATCCATTCTGCTGAAGGTCCTTCTGTCCCTCTTTTCTTCCTGCCTTAGGGGACCCGAATGCAACATCTAATGCCTCGGCTACCTTAGGAGAAGAAATCTTATCCCTTGTCACCTTCTTGGCCTCAGTTAACATCTGTAGCGTTTGCTTCATTTTCTGCACCTGGGCCATTCTTTGCTTTCTCCTTTTCTGGGTTTGTGTTAACTGAATACCTACAGGATCAATTGGCTTCAAATTCTTTGCACACTTATTCAGGAACCATTGTCCCTCCTGAACATTAGCAGTGGACTTGACCATTCTCTGCGGCTTTATTTCTTCATCATTGCACACAACGATCCTTAAAGAAGTCACACCCTCCTTTTCACTGAACTCTATAACACGCCTTTTTCCTTCTGGGATAGGACTCTCATCCACCATTAGCATCCTCCCCTTCTCTTCTCTAGTTGGCGTTTGAATAGGATTGTTTTGAACAGCCTTACCATTGCCTTAGTGAAAATCAGATCTGCCCCTTGCCCAATAGTTAGGCCTCCTCGACAAAAGAGCTTGTCGTTCAAACTAACTCCTCAAAGCCTACTTTTTCCTGATTAGGTTCCAATAATTTGGCTGCCAATCCCTTCAAGTGGTCGAATGTTTCAGGTCTAGGGAAACCCTGGGGACCATACTTTCTCTGCTGTTGCTCTAGCCTGTGAAAAATACTAGGTCTTGCATTAACATGACTCGACCGGGATGCCTCTGACCTCTGCACAGCCATAACCCTAGGAGTTCCTAGTCTTGCAAAGACATCTGGTTTCTTCTCCATCTGGCTTTGTTTCTTAGCCATGGCAATTTCATCCCTTTTCTTTCCTTCCGAAACTTCTCCTTTTCTACTCCATTGCTGCTGGATCGGCTGTTTCCACCATTTGTGTGGAGAACCCGATTGTCCAGAAAAGGAGACCATACCAATGGTAATGGTGGGGAGTGGGTCAATATCAACTCCCATTTCAGCCACTGCCTTATCAGCCAATTTAAATCTGCCATCCTTAACAACCTTTTGGATGGCCTTTCTGAAAACCACACAGTTCACAGTAGCATGACTATAGGAATTACGCCATTTACAGTATTTCTTGTTTTTTAGTACCTCGGCAGAGGGAATCTTGTGTCCTTCGGACAGCCGAATCTGTTGATCTTTCAGCAGATAGTCAAATACCTGGTCTGCCTTGAAAATTTCAAATGGTACTCCACCTTGTTCTTTGAAATAGTTGTCTCCTTACCCTTAGGAGGTCTCAATGCAGGGCATGAGTATGGTTTACCCCTCAGAATTTCAGCTGCCATAATGTCAGTCGTGGGATCGGCTTGGCATTCGATTGCCTCATCTGAGTCTCCATTTTCAATGATAGAAACCGTATGTGGCCCCCTTCCTCGGCTGGCCCTCTTTTGTTCCCTCTCGATGATGTACTGCTCAATTCTTGTGGCCTTGGAAGCTAACTGGCTCAAATCACAGCAATCTTGCTCCACCAACTTCTTTCGTAATTAGGGATGCATATTCCCAATGCCATACTTGCATATTCTGCCCCAGGGAATTGCACACTACACCTACTTCTCAATTTCCTGAATCTCTCAATGAAATCTGCAACGGGTTCATCCACTTGCTGCTTGAGATTCATAACATCAGCCACTGTTACCTCAGGCTGTGGCTTATAAAGCCTATCATGGAAGCACCTTTCCATGCCTGCTCAATTCTGAACAGAATTAGGGGGCAACGCTGAATACCACGTGAATGATGTTCCCGTTAAGGACAATGGGAACAATTGCAATTTGTAGAATTCATTTTAGTTAGCGTCCCCACACTGAGCCATGAATCTACCAATATGCTCCATGGTCGACTTGCCATCATCCCCAGAAAAAGTAGCAAAATCAGGAGTCTTAAACCCCTAGGTAAGGGCATCATCTTATCAACCCATTCTGGATATGGCTTCCTGTAGACTGGCCTGTCCAACGGCTTCAGCTGCACACCAAAACACCTCCTGATAGTCTCAGCGATCATGTTGGGATCAAATCAGCTAAGGTCCAAAAGGCCTGCCATCGGTTGCCAACCCGTGAGGGTAGGTCCCCGCAGGTGCAATGGTTGGATGCTTGATAGGCATAGGTGCCCCTGGTATTGATTCTGATGCCCAAGATCAAGTGTGCAGAAGTTCCCAGTTTGGCCACTCGGTTGAGGTGGGTGCATAACCCATTGCTGCTCAGTCATGTAACCACCAGGAACCCTGTGTCGATATCCCTGAGCGGCTGCGTAACTACCAGAGAGGTGGGCACATGCCCCATGGCTGCTCCCCTGAGTATTCCTCAGCCGTTCTACACAAGACTCCTCTTGGAGGAGCCGAACCTGTTTGACCAAAAGGTGGTTGTTCTGGTACAGACAGAAGGAATGGCATGTTATTTGAGGCAGGTGGACACACATTCCATGGCTGCTGCCTCGTATAATTACCAGGTTGATGTGCCTGCATAACTTCATAGCCCGTGGATGATCCTGTTCCTTGGGTTTTATGGCTGACCTGCGCGTTGGCACCATGAGCCGAAGCACTTGGTTCCAATTGCAGCATACTTATATGTCTCATTGTTCCTGCTGGCCTTCTAGCCATAGAAACCTGTCCAAACTGTAGGTTAGACTGAGATTCATTATATGTTCCAGGGAAACTTAAAGGATATTGGTTAGAAATGACAACATTAGAATAAATAGGTGTAGGCAATGGTACCTGCTGCATGTTGTTCGGCTGCACCACGGGCAGGGGCCTTGCCTGAACTGGTGGTATACCAAAGCCAAAGTGATTTCCACTTGGGAAAGTCTTATACTGCTGACTCGGCTGTCCTGGTTGCCCCAGGTTAGCCGAATCTGCAGAATGCTCAACAGAACCTTGTCTAAGCTCTGCTTGTTGGGCCTGCTGTATCTCATTATGTACCAATGGCTTCACTATATCAGCTAGTTGCCTGGACATCTGATACATCAACTCGGTCAGTCCCGTGTCTATATACTGTTTTATAAAGGAAGTTGTCATTTGATACACCCTTCTTCTCTAGACGATTTTCCAACTCCACTAGTGCTTGATGTAGCAATATTGGAAACAGAGGTAGTTGGGGATGCCGGTGGAGAAGATGGCATTCACAAAGGTATAGAACCATCCCCTGTCTTCTTTCATGCATTTTTCTTAGGTGGTCGTGACTCCACGTTTCCTAGATCTCTTCCTGAGCGCAAGTGCATACGCCAAAAATAACCGTGACCAGGAGAAATGAACCTCCCAAATTGTTCACCTTCGTTGGTCCCACCGGGTGTGCCAATTTTGTTGTAGGATGGATTGGTGCTAGCCGTTTATTCGGATAATCCTCCAACAGTGATTCCCCTTTTTGATCTTTAAACGTTAGGAAAGGGATTCTGTTTCCTAACTTAGTGGGTTCCTAAACTACTCCAAATAGTGTTTCGTGTGAAAGTGAAAGTGAAGAAGAACTAAACACAAAAACTATGAACTCTAAATGAATAATGTAAAATTCGCAAGTTGTATTTGATTGATTGTGTTTTTCATTCGAAATGTACAACTCATATTTATACTCAAAATTATAACTCTACGCTAAAGCCTTTTCTATTGGCCACCAACCCCTATTTTTCAGCAACTAAGATACATCATGGCTGACAAAAGACACTTTAGTAAATAGACAGTTACAAAATCAACGGCTAACCATGACTAACAAAGTTTCCTATATTTTTGGCATATCTTCACGATCATCCTAGTTGGTCAATCTCCTCAGTGTAACATCAATCTTCAAAACGGCAGACCCTCTAGCGTTTAGCCTTCAAACGGTCTTTTTTTACCCAAATCCCACTTTTGTAGGCATAAGCGGTTAGCACTCCTAAATACACCGGCTTCACTTAAACTTCGACTAATCAACTTAGTTCAAATATTAATCATATAAATTTCTTCATATAATCCAATCAAAGTACTTGAACCAACTAAGCCACTAACCAACTATCATTGTAACTCAGTATCAAAATGGCTACCAATTTTTTACCATTAATTCGGCTGCCATTAATAATACTACTTCGCCTGCCTAGAATAATATATATACTCGTCTGCCTTTATTCTTACTCATTCGGCTCTTCTTATTCGACTATCGCCTAACCATGCTCACTCGGCTGACCATTAATCAACATCTACCGAGTGATCATTTTTGTGGATATAACAGTATGTCTGTGGAGCTTTATGTTGTGAGTGATCTTGTGTGGGTGGAGCTTGTAATGTTGGATTGGTAGGTTGAGGGAGTGGTGGGGGTTGTGGTATGAGTTCAAGGAGAAAATTAAAGGAATGTGGTGCAGTTTGATTGGGTGAAGATTGGTGATCGGAGAAGCATGGAAAAGTGTCTTCATGGAAAATCACATTGCGATAGATGAGTATCTCACAAGTATGAAGGTTATAAAAAATATAATCCTTGGTGCCAAACTTGAAGCCAAGGAAAATGCATTTCCTAGATCGTCGATCAAATTTGGTTCTATGCTGTTCTAGTGTGGATGCATAACATAATGAACCAAGAACCTTTAGACCAAGGTAAGTGGGAGGAATATTGTAAAAGAGGTCAAAAGGTGATTTGTTTTGAACTGGGGGTGATGGCAATATATTTATGAGGTGCACAACATGGATGATTGGATAAGACCAGAAGTATTTGGAAAGGTTATCATGGAACAAAAGACATCTAGCCACATTAAGAATATAGCGATGTTTTCTCTCTACAATGGAGTTTTGTTGTGGTGTTTCAACACATGAAATGTGGTGAACTATGCCAAATTGTGCATAGAGATCAGAGCAGCGGAATCACTCCCATTGTCAGAACTTATATCCTTAACAAAAGTATGAAAGTGAGTTTTAGCAAAAATAATGAAATTATAGATCTGTTTTCAAGCTTCTGACTTAGTTTTCATTACGAAAAGCCAATTATATCGTGTGAAATCATCGATATGGTGAGAAAAATATTTATGGCAATGCAGTGAAGGGATTGAAAGTGGTCCCCAAATATCAATGTGAATTAGATCAAATGCATGTGTAGTGACAGTGTGGCTAGATTTAAATGGAAGTTTAGTTTGTTTCGCTAAGTAGTAGAAATCACAAAATTTCTTGTTATTGTATTTGATGTAAGGAAAATTTGTACAAATGTGGTCAAAAACCTTGTTAGAGGGATGTAAAGTGTTTACCGATATAGTATATGGGTGTAAATGAGTTCTTGGATCTTTGAGGTGATAGAGTCCACTGTGACATTCAGCAAGCCCAATCATCTTCAATGTATTGGCATCCTGAATGTGACATAAAGATTTGGTAAAAGTCAGTTGGCAAGTTAAAGAAGGGATTAACTGTTGAATTGAAATTATATTGAAGTGGAATTCATGAGTCTATAAAACATTGAAAAACTGGAATGCATCAGAAAATTAAACATGTCCAAAATACTTTGCAATTAGCACCGAACCATTAGGTAAGGTTACATTGATGAGTTTGATTTGGTGAAAACTAACAACATGGGACTTGGTATGAGTGACATGGTCAGTGGCACTAGTGTCCAATATCCAAGAATCTGAGTTGGAATGAGGGTTACCTGAGTTGGGGCTTGAATTTTGCAAATGTGGGGATGACTCACCAACAAAGGAAGAGCTAGCCTGATTAACACTGTGAGGTTGGGTGACTTGTGATTGCTGCAACATGCTTAGCAGTTGTTGCACTTGCTCAAGATTGATAGGACTATGTGGGGCATCAACTGGACTTGTTTAAGGCATGGAATTCTTAGCTGTTTTTTAGTTTGATCTTTCATCAGACACAAGATTGTCGACACTTTGGTTATTCTTGTTCTTGTAATCGGGAGTGAATCCAGGAGCGAATCCATGTTTGAAGTGGCAATGTTCAACTGTGTGGCTCAATTTGTTACAGAAGGTGCACTGTTTAGAGGTGTTCATCCCTCTGCCTTTTCCATTATCTCTGTCCTCTTTCAACTTATTTTGATTTTCAATGGAATTGAGCATAACCTTGGATTCTCCAATCATGCCAATAGTGAGTTGTGGTTCTTGTTGCAATGCAAGAGAGAAAACCTTGTTCATGGTGGGTAATGGTTCCATCATCAAGATTTGAGTTTCCACAGTACCATAAATTTCACCGAGGCCTTTTAGGAAACACATAACTTGCTCAGATTCACTATGATGTTTGACAGTTGTGAAAAGTTTGCACTTGCATTGTAATAAGTTTGCACTTGCATTGAAATCTTGTCATTCACAAAACTGAGTTTATTCTTGGATAGCAAAGCTCTTTGCATGGCTCTACTCCATGAATGATAGTTTGCTCCATTCGTCGGTGGTGTGACAAGGATCATGTTGGGGTTTCAAGAGGGATAATTTTTAAAAACAATTTTCAAAAACCTCTTGAGCGAAAAAACCCCTTTACTAAAGGACCACATATCGCACATGAATCACAAGGATATTGTGTTTACCTCTTGAAGCGTAGCTTCACCATGAACATTATGAGCACGTCAGCAGCACTGATGAATTACGAACACTGCTACGGAGTGAATGACAACTTGATCTACACAGCTACAGCACTGCAGATCCGAGGAATACTGCTGCTATCACCACTAAGAGAAAGGTTCTTCTATTTCCAGTATTGCAAGGTAGCAATACCTCTACTCAATCCACGCGAGCAAACTAACGTCAGAGATAGCATAGTGCTAGCTATCAGGATTGGGAGAGGCGCAACACATAGAGAGAAAAGAGGGCGCACCTGTCAAGACTGTACAACGGCCGTTATGAGTGCTCTGTATTGTGTGTCACTTAAGTGACATGCACAACTTACTAATAGTAACCTAACCCAGTTGAGCTACTGTACGCTATAGACCCAATGTTTAATTATTAATTAAATCTTATTTAATTAACCAATTAAATTAAATTAATTCTCTGAACATTTGCTCTATGCGTGTGACTCTATAGGTTCTCAATTAATTGGCAATAATGTTA
This sequence comes from Ammopiptanthus mongolicus, assembly GCA_039655645.1. Classification (NCBI taxonomy): domain Eukaryota; kingdom Viridiplantae; phylum Streptophyta; class Magnoliopsida; order Fabales; family Fabaceae; genus Ammopiptanthus; species Ammopiptanthus mongolicus. The sequence goes on along the minus strand of CM077348.1, from coordinate 32,120,806 downwards.
ATTATTATTAATCATATTAATAATTAATTAATTAATATTATAAACAATGAGCGGCATCTAGCAATACATCATTGCTACCCAATTAATTAAAATATTGGTGATACAATAAAAACCATATTATAACCATTTATAATGTGAAGTCATCGTCCTTTCGTCTCAATGTCTTAATTGAACACAAGGCATAAATGTGTCATCCTTATTAAGTCCAATTATTTATTTCTTGATCGAGTAATTGACGTACGATCATGTAGGCCCAGTTTTTCATATTGTCCCACCTTAGCATGGCTATGTATTTCTATATTGCATACCATCAAGAGGCCTATAGACATTACCCCTATTATGTAGGAGAGACGAATCATATTTACACCACTCACATTCCTCAACATGTTTTATTGCAGGCCAAATAACTATCTTTATAGTTGTTCTGTTACAAACAACGTTTAATAGTATCAAAGTCTACAACTACATATGTTAGGAATCGTAGTGACTTCAAGTCCCAGGACTACTTCACTATGGTCACCATGAGAATCACTTATCACACTTACATAAATATTATACATCATTCTCATAGCGGGTCACTCCAGTATAAATATTCCACTAATATTTATACCTATGTGAAGATTTGATATCTTTATATCTATGTTCCGTGAGATATGGTCATCAGTACACTCATATAATAGTCTCAATGAATTATTATTGTCCTTATTAATAATAATACTTGACTATGGATATTTAAGAATATTGTTCAATAATTTAATAGTATCTCACGGTCAAGTCATACTTGACATTCTATTAAATGAACTACCTATTCTAAGGACTTTATTATGCTATAAATATGATCATCAAATACAACATAATAAAAGAATGCATCATATATATAAAATATATAAAATAAAGTCATGATACAATATATATATAAATCCAATATATATATTGGCCACTAGGGCTTACACCAACAATCTCCCACTAGCACTAGTGCCAATCAGGCATAAATCTAATACCCATCGACCTAGTATGAGCATCATGCTTCTGCTGAGCAAGAGGCTTGGTTAGCGGATCAGCAACATTGTCTAGTGTATCAACTCTGCATATCTTAACATCTCCTTTATCGATGATCTCTCGAATGAGATGGAAATGCCTGAGTATGTGTTTGGATCGCTGGTGAGATCTAGGTTCCTCGGCTTCCGCGATTGCTCCATTGTTATCGCAATAGAGGTCAATCGGGTCCGCAATGCTAGGACCAGAACCAAGTTCAGAGATGAACTTCTTGATCCAAACAGCCTCCTTTGCTGCCTTGGATGCAGCAATATACTCGACCTCTATTGTAGAATCGACAATTGTCTCCTGCTTTGACCTCTTCCAGCTCACAATGCCTCCATTAAGGCAAAACACGAATCCTGATTGTGATATGGAATCATCCTTATCAGTTTGGAAGCTAGCATCAGCGTAATCTTTTACAACGAGCTCTTCCTCACCTCCATAGACCAAGAATGTATCCTTAGTTCTTCTCAAGTACTTGAGGATACTCTTGACTACTGTCCAGTGACTTTCACCGGGATCAGATTGGTACCTGCTCGTCATTCTCAATGCATACGAAACATCTGGTCCAGTACATATCATAGCGTACATGATAGATCCAATTGCCGAAGCGTATGGAACCTTATTCATGCGTTCCCTCTCATCAAATGTAGTAGGGAACTGTTCCTTGGATAAGTATATGCCATATGACATAGGCAAGAGACCCTTCTTGGAATCATGCATATTGAAGCGCCTAAGCACTTTGTCAATATATGTATCTTGACTAAGGCCTAATAATTTGAGTGATCTATCCCTATAGGAATGTCATTTCCGATGAGTAGTATGTCATCCACATACAATATGAGTAATGCTCCCACTAACCTTCTTGTACACACAAGGTTCATCCTCATTCTTGATGAATCCAAACTGTCTCACAGCTTCATCAAAACGAAGATTCCAACTTCTGAAAACTTGCTTGAGTCCATAAATGGACCTATGCAATTTGCACACCTTTCCAGCATCCTTTGAATCGACAAAACCCTCAGGTTGTGTCAAGTACACATCCTCGAGGAGATTCCCGTTAAGGAATGCAGTTTTGACGTCCATCTGCAAGATTTCATAATCATGGTATGCGGCAATAGCAAGTAGGATCTGAACAGATTTAATCATTACAACTGGAGCGAAAGTTTCATCATAGTCTACACCATGAACTTGCTTGAAACCTTTCGCAACCAGTCGCGCTTTCAAGGTATTATCATTTCCAACCATGTCAATCTTCTTTTTAAAGACCCATTTGCACCCTATGGGTTTTACCTCTTCGGGTGGCTCCACTAAGGTCCAAACTTGGTTTGTGTACATGGATTCCATTTTGGATCCCAGGGCTTCTAGCCACTTCTTAGATTCAGGGCCAGCTATGGCCTCCTGGTAGGTAACAAGCTCATCTTGATCCATGAGTAGTAAATCACCGTCTTGAGTTAGGAGAAGTCCAAATCTCTCAGGTTGTGTACGTGATCTGTTTGACCTACGCGGTTCTTGTGTAACTTGAACCGGTGCTTGAACCACAACATCTTGTGGATTCGATTCTTGTTCCGTTGCAGGCGAGTCAATACTTTGTGGTGCTTGGATTTCTCCAAGTTCTACTGTTCTCCCATTGTCTACTTGGATATCATTTAATAGGATAGAGAGTAGAGATGAGAGGAGATATGCTTGTAATTAGGATCAATGGGTTTAAGAGAAAATAGAGTGTGAAAGATATACTTGGGGAATTGTTATATGTTCATCTTGGGATGGGACATGGTGTAGCAACAAGGACCAAGGGTTTTCTATTGTTCTCTTGAATGGAGAAAGGCTAGAAAGTGCTTAGGAATAGAAACTACAATCTTGAGTAGATTCTTGGAGGCATATGGGAAGCACATGGTGTGTGTACAAGGATGGAAGGTTGTGGGGAGGTTTCTATTGGAAAGACTTGGTGTAACCTTTTCTTGATCATAATGGAATCGCTGCTCTCTCCCGTGGATGTAGGTCGCATTGACCGAACCATTTAAAACCCGGTGTTCATCTTTCTTTACTTGTTTTGTTTCTTGTTATTCGATTGTTCTTTGATCTAGCTATTTGCATTCTTCTTGGTGTGTTTTGTTTTCTATGTGCAAGGAAGCTTTATGGCCCTAATTTCCTAACAAGTGGCGTCGCCTGTGGGAACAACAAAGCAATGCGATGGAGAATTTAAAGCAACAAGGAAGAGGAGAAAGAGAAAATCAAGAACTGAGAAAAAGAAGGAAATCAATTGGGTCTAAAGGCAAGAAAGGGAAACTAGAAGAAGCAAAATAGAAGCCTTTGTAGAGAAGGAACGGTGGTTGTGTTTTGTGCACAGATCAAGTGTTTTCAATTGCTATGTCTTCTAGTCTAGTTTTGATTTTCTTTTGATTGGCTGCTGTGTACGCTTTCCCGATTGGAACATGTCTTGGTGATGGTATGTATGGCACAAACCAAGTTCTGCGACAGCTGGTTACTGGAGGTGCGCGGCGGTGGGACTGTGCAGGGGCAGTCACGTGGTGCAGCAGCATATGGTGGCTCTGTGCAGTGGTCCTATGCACAAACGGCAGCACTTCGCAAGGCTTATGCGAGGTACAAGACATCAGTTGTGACGACAGAGCAGGTGGAGCATGGATGAGAGAAGCAGAGGGTTTCGCGATGTCTCATGGGGGTGCTCTTCTTGGTGCTTCCGGAGAAGAAACACTAAAAGATTGAAGTCTCTGTGGAGAAGGAACAAGATCTGGGAAAAAGAAAAAGAAAGAAGCCATTGTTGTTGTTTCTGGTCTGGGAAGAAGAACGCGAAGAAGACGAAACTGTTTGTTTGAAGAAAGGATTTCGTTCAAGATAAATAGTTTTCGCGGTTGGAAATTTGCATCAATAGCTGTCATAGTCTGGTGGCTTAATGCTCACTGTGCAATCTATAGGTCACGTGTTTGAGTCTAGTTTTGGAGCTTTTTGAATGATTAAAGCTTCAATTTGTTTTCCAAAATTAAATCGGTGTAAAAGCAAAAGTGCATCTGGTGGGGATCAAAAAAAGGACGCGATGCTTAGAGCCCTGAGGTGGTGACCACCAAGCTAGCATGCTGGTTGTGCTATTGGATAACATTTGCAAATTCTTAAGGTTTTGGCAATTCTCAGAAGGTAGAAAAACAGAGGTTCAAAGATTGATTGGACTTGGTTAGTCTCTTTGATGCATATTCCAGAAGTGGGAGAGCAGCACTACAGCAGGAAGATTTCATATTCTCGGTGTTGGGGTCAATGTGGAGTATTATATTCAAGGTGGAGTGTGAAGATTTGTGATTTAGAGTCAAGGCGGAGAATGACACAAAATCACAAGTTTCTGTCAGAATAATTCGCTAAGCGAATTGGAGCTAGCCCGCTAATCGAGACAGAGATTTTTCAGGTATTCATCTCTATCTCGATTTCGTTAAACGAATAAAATTTAGCCAAGCAAAACTACCAGTAATAGAGTCAATCAAGACTGTTAGAAATCAATTGTGGAAGTTAGAGAACTTCCAGATTCACATGGATTGGAACTTCACAAGGATCAATGATTTCACTTGAATTGATGACTCACCAAGGAACTATTAGTGATTGTTGGTATATATGTACATATCATGTAATGGAGAATAGAGAAGAGATGAGAGGAGATATGCTTGTAATTTGGATCAATGGGTTTGAGAGAAAATAGAGTGTGAAAGAAATACATGGGGAATTGTTGTATGTTCATCTTGGGATGGGACATGGTGTAGCAACAAGGACCAATGGTTCTCTATTGTTCTCTTGAATGGAGAAAGGCTAGAAAGTGCTTAGGAATAGAAACTACAATCTTGGGTAGAATCTTGGAGGTATGTGGGAAGCACATGGAGAATCAATAATGGAAGGTTGTGGGAAGGTTTCTATTGGAAAGACTTGATGTAACCTCTTTTTTGTTGATCATAATGGAATCGCTGGTTTCTCCCGTGGATGTAGGTGGCATTGCCTGAACCATGTAAAACCCGGTATTCATCTTTGTTTACTTGTTTTGTTTCTTGTTATTCGATTGTTCTTTGATCTAGTTATTTGCATTCTTCTTGGTGTGTTTTGTTTTCTATGCGCAAGGAAACTTTGTGACCCAAATTTCCTAACAAGGCATATGGTCTGTGAGGAATATATTGGAGGGAAATGAGGAGAACCAAATGATAGTTGCTGAATTGGAGCTTCAAGGATCTGCTGATGTCCTTGAAATTGCTGCACTTGGTCTTCGAATGGAGGTTGATTAGAGAACTAGACGTGCAAAGCTTGTAAACGTCCCATGAAAGATCAGTATGATGAATTCTTGATAGGATGAAGGTATTGGGAAGCTTCATGCCAAACGGTTACAAGATCCTACAAGGAAGCTGCGGAAATTAAAGAGCAAATTATTTTGATGAGTTAGCTCATTAAAATTCAATGAATGGAGAAGACAAATGCATGGTGCTTGACCGTTCTTGTTAATTTTTGAATTAATATCCTTTTGTTAATATTGGTCTTAAATTTATCATTTGTCTTCTTAATTTGTCCATTAATCTGGGTTACACAGTGAGAGGTGACTCTCCCTTCCCTAAACGGCTATTAGAAATAAGGAGCTTTCAGAAAAGCTACTCCAAGGAGTTTGTTTTTACTTGTACGGGCCTTATTCCCTTTTACCCCTCTTCGATCGGTAGCCCTCCCTTTTTCCTTTGTTTATATGCAATTGCAAATGGTTCTTCTTTGTGCTGTTGCTGTTGATCCTCCTTCTCACTCTCCCTCTCTCCTTCCCTAGCTATTGTTCTGTTCTTCGGCCAGCTCCTCAGTGTGCAGCCCTATATCCCACCATAACCACCACACACACGGCTCTCTTGAAGGATTGCATGGTGATCATATCAGCAGCGGAACAAGCAATCCAAAAAAAAAAAAATCTTTTTGAGTTTAAAGTGTATTTCTACAATAAGATGTTAATCGAAATACTTGGTAAGGGTTTGCTGACACTTTTAAAATTTATTTTCGATTATACGAAGACTGTATGCATATCCATATCAAGACCAAGTCTTGCTATCAACCACTTTGAAACCTGGAACTTATACGATATAACTGAAGAAAAATATAATAATTCCTGAAGAAAAACATTGTTCACTTCTTGCTGATTTATATAGATATCGTCCATATCAGATCAAGTCACCTAGTGTACGATGAATAGCTATGCCATTCAATAGCCATAAAGGCTAATAGCTATAAAAGCTAATTGCATGCCGTATTCTATTCAAAACTGAATAGGTATGAAAGCTCTATTCATTCTAAATGAATAGTCACAGTAAAGTTGGGCTTGCACACTTGAATAACTATATTGTCTATTCAATAATTAAGGATATGTTTGATTTACCGTTCCAAACATATGTTTGTCCCAAAAAAATTCTATAGATATTTTATCTCAAACGTACGTTTGAAATTTTCCATCGGTAAACCAAACATACACTAATTCTAAATAAATAGAAATGCAACCAGACGTTGGCTATGTACACTTATTCAATCCGTTAATTCTAAACTAATGAATAGGCAAGTTGCATACGTAATAGGAGATTATTGGTGACTTGTCATATACCACCATAAAGTATAACCGTTGTTGATATCATGTATACAACGTTAACTTTAAATTAGGAAACTTTTGACTTTCTATTTCAAATAGAATTTTTTCAGATAATTGTATCATGTATTAATTATACTCTAAGTGCTAGGAAAGAATATAATAATATTTCATTTGAATTAAAAATTTATTTATTTTATTAAATTAAATTCTCTAATTTAATTCATCAAATAACAAATTAAATAATCCCTTAGCAAAGACTGGAACACTCATTAGTGTGTGACCCCATAGGTTCAATATTAAGCCGGTAGTAAATTAGTCAAAACCAAATTACTAATCAAGGTTAGCGTCTAGCAACACTTCTTAACGACCGGATAGCATGAACTAATATCTTCAAGAACTTTTAGAAGAATAATGCAATATTTCCTTCCATCATTCCAGCTCCGAGTTAACCTTAGAGTATGGCATAATTGTCAAAGCTCTAATAGGTAAACTCTTTTATATTTTTTAACCAACTAGTGAATGACTGAAGAAACTCATTTCTTCATTTATTCAATTGCCTTGGCCAAGGTCTTTAACTTTGTTGTTATAATCATAGAGCTCAAACTCATTAACGAGAGTTGATGGATTCCTTCTTGACATATCTTAATCCTACAAGTACTTAGTCATACACAATATCCTTTCAACTAGCACCCTGAGACATTAGGTGTCAAGAATCAAAGTATAACAAGTAGTTTGTTAATTACTATGATAGTCTCAGGTCAAGGAAATATTTGCATCATGTTCTTTATGAGAATATCCTATTGACAATATAACGGTAATATAAATCGTTAGGATTCCTCATTTGAGTCAGTTCAATGATCATATCTCCATATACATCATCTATATATGTGAATTAATAAATGAGATCTATTAATCTCTACCCAATAGAGATCATCACATACATATTGATCTATCCGGATTACTGATGTCCTATTCTCAATAATCCTATGATCAAGAACACTTTAGATTAAATCATCAAAGACTTGTCTCTCATTATCATGATCTCTATCATGATGACAAATATCTGATTTAATCAAGGACTTTGTCATATCATTTAAATAATTAAATAATAAATATAACAAATAAAACCATTTAATGGAATGCAAAATTATTTTATCAAAATAAAATAATTCTAATGCATTACCCAATAGATTGGATCTGGGGCATACCACTTATTCCCTAACATCCCTCTCTCCACCGCTGCTCCACCACCATTTCTCTCCTCCCCTCGCGGCCTCCCTTCCCGGTCATTACTGCCGTGAGTTCTTCCTTAGTATCTCTGTTCTTCTGCCTTTCCCTTTAAGGTAATTTTTTATTTTTTTTAACTGATTTTCGTTTGTTATCTTCATTCTCTTCTTTTGGGTTGATGCTACCATTTTTGAATGTTATCATCTGTGTCTGCCGTGCTCTACAATGTGCGAAATTGGGGAGGTTGAATTTTTTTTTTTTGGTTGATGGCTGCTTAGGGTTGCATTAGTATTGCTTCTGATTTTGCATTATTAGAATGAACAATTTTTCATCTTGCTAGTTGGATTTACAATGTCATGCAATGAGTCCTACATTGATTTGATTTGAGTCTTTGTTCCTAAGCTAGCATCTGCAAGGTGAGAATGTGTTAAACACTAAGCAAACCCCAAATATTATAAAGAATAATGTTACACTCATACATTTACACATTGATTATAGTTGGTCTCACGGGAGTGATGTGAGGGCATGGTATGTACACCTATTATTTTTCTTTTATAATAGCTTGAGGCTAGGAACTACTGTACAGCATGCAATAGCATATGGCTGCCTTATGCGTATAAATTTCTGATTTTTGTTTCAGGGTGTATTTACTGGCAAATGTGGGACAAACTTAGACCATGGTGTAGTTGTTGGATATGGTACTAAAAATGGTGTGGATTATTGGCTGTTGAGGAACTCATGGGGTAGTGGCTGGGGTGAGGATGGCTACATCAAGATAGAGCATAATGTGGTAAGCACCTCCACATGGAAATGTGGAATCGTAATGGAGGCCTCATACCAAGTGAAGGATGGCAAAAACTCAGTCCCCAATTCAGCTTATGAAAGCCCTGGAATGTATATTAGCATTGCTTGAACACCTTTATCATTGCTTTGGGACTGCTAATTGGAACCACTTCTATGCTTGCAAGAAATTGATGTTTCTGTTACCTAAGATATACATAGATTTCTTCATGTGAAAACTGTACCTGAATATCAATTTGTACTGATTTTTACTCATTGTTATCCAATTTGAATGTTAAATATGAAATCCTTAATTATTTTCATGTGCTAGTTATATTTCTGCTCATAGATATTGAGTGTTTGCCAAGAGTCTAAGCCCCTGCACCTCATTTGTTCTTCAAGATGAAAAAATGGCCCTACTATTATAAATTCTCTAAAATCAGCTCCTTCTGGTACATGCCTTGATACCTGGAAAATGTCAAGACCCAAATTTTGCTAATTGCTTATTCATTGTGCCATTCAAAATTGATAATTTAATATTGAATTCTATTTAAAGAATTTCTCTTTTGTTTTTTTATAAATTTCATTCATTAGTTACATAAACGTTTATAATTATTCATTGTGCCATTCAAAATTGATAATTTAATACTGAATTCCCTTTAAAGAATTTCTCTTTCATTTTTTTAAAAAATCATTCATTATTAATATAAAAGTTTATAATTAAATACCCTCTACGATAATTTTAAATAAAATCAAAACTTTTATAAAATATTTTACGGCTTTCTTTAATATGGTTGTTTGTGAATTTTTACTTATACAATAAAAAATTTCTGTCTTATATTGGAGCAATCTATATTTCTTATAATATTTTCACACAAAGCAAGATTACATTTTTATAGGTGTTTTTTTGCTTAGGATATGTCTGCAGTGTTACAAATATGGTTATATATTTCAGTATGATAAACAGCGTTTTTTTTTTTTAACTTACATAGTGTAATTTCATTCTTATATTACGGATCTAGTGTAGTTTTAAAAAAAATTATAGATTTACGATAAGTCGTACATTGTATCTACGAGACTACATAGCAAGTTGTATTTCATATATGCGACTTTATATCATATTCATTACTCTAGGAAGTCATGGTCCACAAACACGACTTGTACTTTTCATATTTTTTATTGAAGGTATGCGAGATATTTACTTTAATCTTTTTCTTTTAAGAAAAAATTGAAGAAATCGTGTCCTATAAACACAACTTCCTTGTTTGATTTTTTTTTTTTTTTTTAAAGAAAAAGGACAAGTCGTGACCAACAAGAACGACTTGCCTTAAACCTTTATGCAATTCTTGTTTGCTGCAAGGCTTCACGTAAGGCTGTAGGTCACCAAGAGTGATGACATACATCACTCTTTGGTGTCACATATTGAAAGGGTTTGGGGTTTTGATGATGTCAAGAAAACTAGGTTTTTGTTTCAGCTATACTCAATATTAATTTATAAACATCATGTGAGTTGGTATGGTTTTTTTTCACGATTTGGTGCTGCCCGGTTTGTTCTGGTATGCTGCAGTATTACTTTCAAACTGTGGAACCTTGATGGTGATTTGGTCTGCATGATGTATGGTGTTTTTCGAAGAATACTGCATAATTTTGCAGGCTTTGGTTTTGCGATGGTTTGCTTGCTGGATTATCAAAGGGAAGGTCTTGGTGCATTGCCTCTAGATTTTTTTGATGGCGTTTATTGTTGCTGATGCATAAGGTGTTGTTGGACAACTTGGTTGAAGTATAGAGTAGGATTTGGTTATGTTTTGGGAGGTTAAATAATGTCTTGTGGTTATTGGATGTTTTAGCTGTATTAATTAGTTGGTGCTTTTGGGATGGGTTTGGCTTAGTACCTTATCTTGTACCTATGTTCTTTCTTGGTACCCCTTACCCTTTTAATAATATCTTTTGCTATTAAAAAAAAAACCAACATAGCCGTTACAATTATATTTGTCAAGACGCAGAAAAAGAGGAATACAATGTGTGCACAAGTCCCCTAACTGAGGTAAAGAAACATTGTTATCACTATGAGTGGAAAAAAACACTTGCGGTTAAGCATCTACCAAAACATGAAAGAAACAAAAATACTCTAGGATACTGTAATGTGGTTGTCCAAAACAAGTAACATACCGGGCTTTGACAATTTCTCACACAGTATGAGCATATTATCGGAGCCTTTCTTTTAATCTCTCTATAGCCATGATTCCAAACAACATTACCGGTTTAGTTTCAATGCATTATCAATTTCAGCCTTACTTCACTTCCCAAATTCCAACAAATACTCTTATTATATTATTATATATCTTTCATTATAGCTTTATTAATTTGCCACACCGCTTCATGTACACTGCTTATGTATGTCACTATCTTGTTTTTCTCATAGACTAATTTTGCCAAGGAACCTTGCTAAAAGAATTTGAAAAATCAAGATGATATGGATTATCTCTTAAAAATTCTCGCAGAGGTATCTGCAATTAGAAACATTTTTTACTATCTGTGTTTGCAGAGCTACTAGGACCAATATCACGAAATGGCCACGTTAATGCATGTATGAAAATTGAAGTGAAGCTTTTTCTATCCCATGGATCGCTGGCATCACGAGGTGGAAGAGGACGATGATGAAGATGACTAGAAGGATATTGATGCAGGAGTTGTTGGAAAGGTTGTGGTGATAGCGGTGGTGGATAATGGTGACAGACTGTGGGGTGATGGGAGTTGTCTTGTGTTCACTAGTACAGAAAGCACTTTTTACATCGGTTAAAAAATACTTTTAACATCGGTTATAGTGGCGACGTTAATTAAAGGGATGTTAAAAGTGTGACTTTTAACATCGGTTGTAAACCGATGTTAAAAGTTTAATTTTAACATCGGTTAATAAAAAATCGGATGTTAAAAGTAAACTTTAAACATCGGTTATATTAACACCCGATGTTAAAAGTGTGGTCTCAGTCAGAGATGTGCTCTGTTCAGTACACTTTTAACATCCATTGTATCTGAAACCGATGTTAAAAGTACTTATAACATCGGTTTTAGGAACACACGATGTTAAAAGTTTACTTTTAACATCGGTTATTAGAACAACCGATGTTAAAATTAAATTTTTTTTTTTAAATGGCCTGTTACATTTATAGTTCTTTCCCACCCTGCATATCAATCAGTATATCATCCACAATTCAGTACACAACATAATGCCAGAAATAGATTCAAACATGTAACTCATATAGATTGCTGCTCCGGAATTACAATATATATTACAGTACTAGTTACACAAGTCCAGAATAATTAAACTATATTATAATGACATTACATATATACAGTGTTATAAGTGCAATAACCTAAAGTCCAAAATGTGTCACATGCAATACATACAAGTGCAAAAATCATATACAATCTACATTATGCTGCCTAGTATACTCATAAAAGAAATTAGCAAAACGATCCCTCAGGTCTTTTATCTCTTCTTTATCAAGTGGAGTTTGATCGTCAAAAGCCTGCACAAGTTTAAATAAACTCAATATTAAATCATCAACCAAAACAAAATATAATTTAACTTGTGCAAAACTTTATATTTATTACCCAGCCGCCAGCTTGTCTACGAGACTACAAGACAATACGAAATTGAATATCAAGTACATTACTAATATAATAATAATTACTGTTGTAATTTTTTTGTAAGAAATAATAAACTACTTACGAGTGGGATAATCCATTCAGGCTTTCTTTTTGACTTGGATGGCCTACTTTTGCCATCTGCACAAGCCATGCTACTTGCAACCATAGCTCTATGATTAAAAATAATAATATCAATTATGTTCATGTAACAAAGCAAAAGCAATTTGAATTACAAATTAAATTAAAGCTTACATGTCAATCGCGTCCTTCAATTCAGATGTCGGACTATAGTGCAACGAGCATGAGAAGACAACACGATGCTGGCTAGGATGAAGTATGAGCAACTGCCAATGACCACTCCTAAGTATTGGTGCTAAATAAATATCTTTCTTTGTTTGACCAAATAGCTTCAGGATGTATGTCTTCATCGCATCCCCATTAGTGCAGTAATTTCCCTGAATTACGCTTGGGTCTACGAATCCATACGTATTCTGGTTGCCTCTTTCCATACATAAGCGATGAAGATACCTAAGATATTAGAATAAAATAATGTTAAATACCTAAGACATTGAAATAAGTTATAGAATTAAAATACCTAAGATGCATGTCAACAGTGTACTTACGTGCACCACATACTCAGAACGGTATTGGCTAGCCAATTACCCGGCAGACATATGTCACCTATATCCTTCCCAGAGAAAAAAAAGGCTGGCAAGTCGCAAGCGCCTTCGTGTTCCAAGGGAATAGCATACTCTTTATCCGGCGCATCCGCAGTAAATGCGGCCAAATGAGCTACATTCGATCTTAGCTTTTTATCAATGTTCTAAGAAACAAAGGTAAGGCATTAGTTAAGTAATGTCATTTGTAAATAAATAAGACATAAGTAATTAAATGATTAATATGAAATTAATATGCATACTTGGGATAAAGGCATCTCAACTGGCTTATGTGCATCCTTACAGCTCCCAACGGTGCTCACATGCTGAGAAGGTTGGCTCATTGGGCTTGGTTGGGAAATTGTAACCCCCCTAGATGACATCTCCTTTATGAATGATTCCATAAGCTCCGGAAACATCTCTCTTTTAAGCTCCTCCTTAATGCTTTCCCGCTCGTGGCTGCTGATTCGGCTTCCAACATGGACTCGTCGTCCATGATATTGCCGAATGCCCACTAGCCCTCCAACACCATTTACAAAGCCAGGGTGGTCATCTTTACCTAGGGCAGTGCTCAGGATATCCCTACGTCCATGTTGAACGAATGATCCTTGCGAGCTTTGTTCCACCAGCGATGTCTACAAGGGGGAAATTCACAAAATATGTGTAAGATAGTGTTGACTTAACTGTATTAATTACAAGTAGAAGTAATCTATTAATTACTTACAATCTTTTCAGCGACAATGCATGTGGGCTAGGCTTTAAAAGCTCCCGATTTTGTCTTTCGGGCTTCCATCCATGTTTCATGGCGTTCGGGTGGAGATGGAGGATTAACAACTATTTCTCCATCGGCTTCGGCTTCTCCATCAGCTCCACCTTCTTCTTGCTTCTTTTTGGCCTCTTCTTGCTTCTTTTTCATCTTCTCATTCATAATTTTCTGCCGAACCATACGATAGCCACCACGAGACATATGGTGTGGGTGTACATTGTTTTTCTGGAATTCCTTGGCCTTTTTCCTTTTCTCCTGTTACAAATAACACGTACTCAATTCAATTAAATAAATAAATTAGATAGGCCTATTATAAAAAATATAACGGGAAACTAACCAGAAAGGCAGGGTCTTGTCGGCTCACAACAAACCTATCCCACGTCTACTTATCAATGAAAGAGTATGTGTCAAGTGGAGATTTGTCGTCTTTCTTCTCAAAAATATATCTATTGCCCAAATAGGTCTTGAACCCCATCCACCGCTTCGCGGCAAAAGAAAGCCATTTCTTCTTACATTCAGGAGTATTCGGGACATCAAAGGTCAACTATAGTACAAAACAAAATGGAGGAAATATATTAGAGTATGATAATAATATAAGTAAATACAATTTAGATACAAATAGAGAGGATAAAAGTAAAATACCAAGATTGAAGACCAAATTTGATCCTTCACCATACTCGGTACCTGAGCCCATTCCTCAATCAGAATGATAACCCTGTTTCGAGCTTCCAGGGCCACAAAATCGGTGAATTTGTCAGCATTCGGCCCTATGGCCCCCCATATGTATCAAACTCAACCGGAAGCCTCTGATCACCACAACGACTCAGGGCCAACGATCGTAACTTTGTGGCTGCTCTACCCTTTTTTTTGGGGCGTGCACCACCTGACCCGCTATGTGAAGGAGAAGGAGGAATGCCTGCTGGATCAGTCATGTATGCCTATTTAGACAAAAAGTAATAAATTAGGTCAGTATATAAGAATGGATAAAAAAAAAAGTCTACTATAACATGGATAAAAAAGCCTACTTTAACATGGTTAAATAAAAATAAGTCTAACTTAACATGGAGAAATAAAAATAAGTCTACTTTAACATGGATAAATAAAAAAAGTCTACTTTAATTTAAACATAACTTACACTATGGTCAAGTTTAGATCAATATCCCTTCATGATGATCATCACGAGTGGCAAGTACATCGTCCACTACATTTTCCTCGACGAAAATAGGCATCTGTGTTGAGAAAGAAGGAGTTTCTAGAATATCAAGAGTTGAATCTTGATTTTCATGGATACCATTATGCATGCTTTTTCCTTGGAGAACAACTGACCACCTTTTTTTAGAAGGATCATTGATATAAAACACTTGTTTTGCTTGTGAAGCCATGATGAAAGGCTCTTCCGTGTGACCTACTTTGTCAAGGTCTACCAATGTAAATCCTAATTCTTCAATTTGTACACCACTGTTACTGTCAGCCCACTTACACTTAAAAACAGGCACTTGAACTTTAGTGTAATCGACCTCCCAAATCTCTTCAATGACTCCAAAGTAAGATTTCGATGCCATAATGGGATTTGTATCTTTTGAACTAAAGAAGTGCATCGACTCAGATACGATCATAACCCCACTGTTTTGCATGGTACTCTTGTCATCTTGGGACTTTGTATAGAAGGAAAACATATTGGTATCATATCCACTCCAACATATGACTTCAAGACGTGGCCCCTGTGCTAGCCATTGTAATGTATCGGAAGCAGTATGATCATTTGTAATTTTTTCTTTAAACCAGGCTACAAAAGTCTTGTTATGATAGTTCAACAACCATTTTTCGTTCCTTCTAGGGTTTTCTTCCTTGACCTCTTGTTTGTGAGCACATAAGTAAGTTGCAACCTCATCAGTGTTATTCAAAATGTGCAAATGGGCTTGAAACACTTCCTCCTGAGCCTTGCTATTAACCTTTATACCTCGTGTACCCTTACCGGCACATCTTCCCTCATGACGAGGCTTAGGAATCCCTATAGCCTCCACTTCTGAAAGGTAGTCTTGACAAAACCTTCTTCTGCAACGTACCTTTGAACAATAGATGCTTCAGGACGGTGTGGATTCTTCACATACCCTTTCAAGATCTTCATGTATCGCTCAACTGGGTACATCCACCTTAAATAAACGGGGCCACATAATCTAATCTCCCTCACTAGATGAACAATTAAGTGAACCATGATGTCGAAAAATGAAGGAGGAAAATACATCTCCAATTGGCATAAGATTACAGCAGCCTCATCTTCCAACTCATCCAACTTCTGGAGGTCAATGACTTTGCTACATATAGCATTGAAGAATGAGCACAACCTAGTTATGACATGTCTAACATTTTTAGGAGCAATACCACGAATAGCCACTGATAGTAGTTGTTGCATCAAGACGTGGCAATCATGAGACTTTAAGCCAACCAATTTTAGATCATTTGAGACAAGTCTCTTGACATTTGAAGAGTAACCCTGTGGCACTTTGACGCCCCGTAGACACTCACAAAAACTTGTTCTCTCTGTTTTTGACAAGGTATGACATGTTGGAGGCAAATATGTCCGCTTACCATCCTTTGGTTATGTTGCTAACTGCTCTCATATACCCATCGCAACTAGATCTAGACGAGCATTCACACCGTCCTTTGTCTTACCCTGAATGTTGAGAAGCGTTCCAATTAGGCTATCACATACATTTTTCTCCACATGCATGACATCAATACAATGTCTGACATCAAGTTTGCACCAGTATGGAAGATCAAAGAAGATCGACTTCTTCTTCCATATGTTTTTCTCAATAGCCTTCTTTTGAGCCTTTCCGAACATAACATTAATGTCCTTCACCCTTTGATAAACTTTCTCTCCATTAGAGGCCGTCGGAGCAATTCCATTCTCTTGGAATCCATTGAAAGCTTTTTTCGGTCTACGATATGGGTTATCACGTCTGAGAAATCTCCGATGCCCAAGGTAAACTGTCTTCCTTCCATGTTGTAATTGTGTGAAACATGTGCCTTCTTCACATATTGGGCATGCTTTATGCCCCTTAACACTATACCCGGACAAGTTCCCGTATGCTGGAAAGTCATTGATGGTGCAAAATAACATGGCACGCATCTTGAAAGTCTCTTTGTAATGGCCATCAAACACATCAACGCCTTCCACCCACAGCTTTCTCAAGTCTTCAATCAAGGGACTTAGATAAACATCTAAGTCATTTCCTGGCTGTTTTGGGCCCGAAATCATCATAGATAACATCATGTATTTGCGTTTCATGCACAACCAAGGAGGTAGATTGTAAATTACGAGGAGAACAGGCCATGAACTATGGATACTATTTAAGGTACCATACGGATTCATTCCATCCGTAGCAAGTCCAAGCCTAAGGTTTCTTGGCTCATTTCCGAAATTCGGAAACAAACTATCAATTCTCTCCCATTGCACAGAATCAGCCGGATGGCGAAGCATTCCATCACGTTTCCTCTCATCTGCATGCCATCTAATGTTCTTTGCGTCATTTACATTAGCGAACAATCGCTTGAACCTTGGAATTATTGGAAGATACCACAACACCTTTGCAGGAGGACCCTTTGTGATCACATCACAACTAGAATCACCATCCTTCACTTTGTACCGCGATACCCCACACTTGGGGCAGTCGTGCATCCCTTCATACACACCCCTGTATAGTTTGCAATCATTAGGACATGCATGTATCTTCTTATACTCCATACCCATCGGACAAAGTATCTTCTTTGCCTCATAGTTACGATCTGGCAGTGTGTTGCCTTCTGGAAGCATGTTGTTCAACAACTCAAGCAATTCGGTGAAGCTTTTATCACTCCACCCATTTCTCGCCTTCACACTAAACAATTTTAAGACCGCCGACAACCTTGTATAAGTAGTGCACCCCGGATACAAAGGCATATCCGCATCACTGCACAAAGTATCATACACACGTGCTCGCTGAAATGACTCTTGTCCAATATCACGGATCATGTCCTCTAGTCGATCGTCCTCCATATCTACATCAACTTCTTCACTTTGGGACACACTTGGCATGTTTAACAAGTCTTCACCATGCCATATCCATCTTGTATAACTCTTGCAAATCCCTTCACAAATAAGATGATCACGTATTTGCTTAACTTCACATTTCCTCATATTCAAACATCTAACACAAGGACAATTTCTTCCATTACTATCAGGAAGATTTCTTTGAGCAAATTCTAGAAACTCTTCCGCTCCCTCCCGATATTCATCACTTGTGCGTTTACTAACCATCCAACTACGGTCCATATCCACGTTCTGTAGATTTACACATATTTATACAATATGAGCACAAGAGGGGAGACTCTCAAAGAGCAGTATTTGAAATTATAGGCCTAAACCTTAAGTCCTATAATAGAAACTAAACCCCTCGACTATTGATCAAACCAATCCAGATGACCTAACTTTTTAAAAGAACCCAAACCCCTTGACTACTGAGATTATAAGCAAAGCCTAAAAGTCTATGCTCAATATGTAACATCAAAGTGTTTAAGTTTAAAAAAAACTCAAAATGCATTTCATTATTTCATGAAATATTCAAATCATTAAAACAGAGACAATGCTAAACACTAACTAACAGAGAAGGATTACCAAGCAGAAGGGGAGTTGGGGCGGTTCAAATGCGGTGGTCAGTTGTAGAAGAGAGGGAGTTGGGGTGGTTCAATTGCGATGGTTCAGTTGTAAATGGTTCTGAGCAAATATTAGAAAAAATGGTATTTAGCAAATGAGGGTTTAAGCAAATAAAAATAGGGAAGAGAGAGTTACGTACCTTTACGAAGAGGAAGTTATGGTGGTGGTTCTACGGTGGCTCACGAACGGAGGAGAAGGAGGTCAGTGAAGAAAAGAGAAAAGTAGGTCGCGGGAGTGAGAACACTGTAACGTTGAAATGTAGGGCGCGAGACAGAGAAGGTTTGAGAAAGTTAACGTTATAGATTTTAATAACTTTTAACATCGGTTGTTAGAAAAAACCGATGTTAAAATTTATTTTAACATCGGTTATATAAAAAACCGATGTTAAAAAATTACTTTTAACATCAGTTAACTAAGAACCGATGTTAAAAAGTTAGCACCAGTAAATATGGAATGGAGGGAAGAAAATTTTAACATCGATTTTACCAGAAACGGATGTTAAAAATACATTTTAACATCAGGTTACTTATAACCGATGTTAAAAGTCTACTCCATACGCTATTTATTTACAAGTTTGCCACCGCGTCTATTTTTAACATCTGTTTTTCTTTAACAGGTGTTAAAAGCCTGACGTGAAAAGTATATTTTTCACTAGTGGTTTAACAATGCACTTGTCCCTTTATTTAAAAAAAATAAAAAATTAAAGGCTTAGTCGCAATTACGGATTAAGACTCCTATAGAAAAAAATCTAAAGTCGTATATCACATGTTCGATTCAATAAAAAATTGAAAAGTGAAAGTCATATTTGAGGTATACGACTTTCAATGCTTACTAGTACATACCAACTACCACTTACCCTATATTTGCAAATTTTTTAAAACTACAGCATATTAGTAATATTGGAACTAAATTGCACTATAATGGTAAACAAAGCCCATCTTGATCCAAACGAAGTTGATTCTTGAAACTATGCTTTCTTACACATACAAAGACACGAAAACACTACACTTCCTGATATGAATTTACATGATTGAACATGCATTTGGGTTATCATCATTAAAGAGCACCATAAGCTTCATC
Source organism: Ammopiptanthus mongolicus (assembly GCA_039655645.1). Taxonomy (NCBI): domain Eukaryota; kingdom Viridiplantae; phylum Streptophyta; class Magnoliopsida; order Fabales; family Fabaceae; genus Ammopiptanthus; species Ammopiptanthus mongolicus. The sequence goes on along the minus strand of CM077348.1, from coordinate 32,101,316 downwards.
TCTGGAGACTTAGGGTCACCAATTGCCTCAGGGACATTCCTCACAAAACCGGTAGGTGCTTTTATGTCATAAGCCCCACGTACAAATGGATAAGTCACTAAATTGTGGGGAACAAAGGGCCAAATGTCAGCTGTTTTTCCAGTGTTCTGCACTTCTTCCAGAACCGTCTTTGGATCTACATAACCTGTCACGGTTACTCTCTGTAGCTTTTGGTTTACATCCACTGATTCCACCCCTGAAACAAATCATTTTTTATTTCTTCACAAGAGTAACTACATGAACAAGACCATCTCGATTTAGTGTTGAATAGTTACATAGATTTTTGTTTTTGACGGGTTGTTACAATAATAGATAAACTTAAGAATTTATGAAATTGCACTTTTTTTGAAGGTCGTTGCTATGGTATCCTTGAAAAATAAAAGATTTGAATAACTTATATCCAATCAAAATGTGTCACTTCAATTAATTGAGTCATGTCAATATCGCATGGGACTAAGTTCTCACAATCTAATTGATCCACATAGGCAAGTAGGGATACCATAGAATCTTCCTTTTTTAAAATTATTGTCATAATTACCTGTTTTTTTAGTTTTTTGGTTAAGCATGATGACTTTGATATGTGAAAATACTTCTATATCTTAAAGTCAGATAATAAAGGATCGGAAGTTTCATAGAAGAAGATCAAGAGTTTGTTTAGAAAGCATATAAAAATGAAACAAACATGAGTGAGATTTCAACCATGTAAGGTTACTAGTTTAGGATGTTTCTCATGACCAAACATAAAAATGGGTGTCAGATAGTTAGAGGTTTAACATTTATTATTGCATTATAATATAGTGTGATAGTGCATGTATATTATTTTAGTAGTGAAGGTTATAAGTTCTTGTTTTTTTTAAAGGAACGTTATAAGTTCTTATTAAAGTATAAGATCTGACTTTCATAGGACTTTATATTACTAAGGGGTTAGTAGTAACAAAATCACCGTTGAGGAACCTATGGGATGCACAAGATGTGTTCTCCCCTCTCAACTAGATTTTTTCCATAAATAAAAATTAGGATTCGAACCCCAAACCACTTGTTTAAGATATCCGAGTCCCTTACCATTCGGACCAATCACATGTTAGTAGTGTGAATATTTTATTTGTTAAGGAAATCAAAATAAAAAGTTTTAATTAAATAAAAAACTATCCTATTTTCAATTTTTTAACAAGTGCTCTTCATAAAACTCATTCATTACTAATTCCGTCTTTCTTATAGACCAGAGAGTTCTCTGCCTTGTATTGGGTGAGAATACATTGTAGGGGCGTTAACAACGTAGCATTGAGGTGCTGGAGCGTTTTTGTTTTTCCGAGACTCGAGAGTCAAGACAAAAAAAGGACAAAATTTCTTGTCTAAAAAATTATAAAAGGGAAAACAACAACATGAATATAAGGTTATAGCAAACTTATTTTTGTTTAAATGATTATATTTTTTGACTGTACATGCATGAAAGATATTGGGTGTTATATAAATGCCTCTATGGTTTAGTCATGCATGATTAGTTTAGTAAGGCCTTTGGGATGGACTGAACAGGTTTTTACCAACATATAGTAGAAAGCAATAACCAAGAGAGTTTTATATATGAACCTTCCAAGTCTTCTACTGCATCTGTAACTTTTCTAACACAACCTTCACAGTCCATTTTCACCCTGATATTAACTGTCTAATATCATAAACAAACAAAATTCGAATGTCAGATTTGACATAGACAAGGTCAGGAGAGTAAATAGAGATGGATATAGGAGTAAATCTCTACTTTGGTCTTTAAATTGTCACACCATATCAAACTCGTCTTTGACATTAACAAAATTTCAAAAACGTTATCGAAATTGTTAAAAGTTAATCAATCTAGTTCTCAATCTCAATCAATCTAGTCCCTGATATTATTGACGAAAGGACTAGATTGATAATTTTTAACAACTTCGAAAAAGTTTTTATAATTTCGTTAATGTCAGCAGTGACGGATCTTGACTAAAAATTTTTGGAGAGCCACTAACTATTAACTAAAATAATGTAATTAAATTTCATATAAATTATATATAATTTTATCAAAGTTTTAAAATAACATATTAATACAAAGTAACAATAATTTTAAGAGGATATTGATATGAACCCCGTTTTGGATAAGCTCTTTCAACATTATCTTTTTTATTAACTAGATATTCCCAAATTTAGGAATGACGGGATCACGTCCAAAAAAATTAACATCAAATTCATCAATTATGACTTTTTGAAACTTGAAAAAAGTGCTCATTCGGTTAAACTATGTTATCATTAGAAGGATGCTTTTGAAGAGAAGATGAAGCTATATATTTTTCATCTTGATTGGAATTTTTCCTCTTAAAAAAATACATCAATTTTCTTAAGCTTAAATATTATTTTTTTCAAGAAAATTGTATAGCTATTAAAACATCTGAAATTAATTTCATGAAAATTTGTAAAAACTCTATAAATCATAAACCCAATGAAATAAAAAATGTATAAAACTAAAAAAAATGGATATTGTGATTTAAGAAACAACCCTCTACCCCATGGGGGATTTAATTTTACTGCTCTCTATGAGATAAACTCAATATCCATCGAGTATACAAATATACAGTAAATGAAAGGTGTTTTTGCCTATTTGATGGTGCCATTAAAAAAAATTATATAAAAAAGTAGCAAAAATTTTTTTTGGAGGGAGCCACAGCTCCCACCAACTCTCAAGATAATCCGCCACTAAATGTTAAGAACGAAGTTAATACGGTATTATAATTTCAAATATCAAAATGGAGATTTACTCTAGATATAGATTGAGAGACAGATACTGAAAGATGCCACATGAGTTAGATATACCTGCTTGGGCATGCGTGTCCCCTTTAATGGTGTAGAACAAGCTGTGAAGCATTCTTGTAGATGGTCAAGAAACCCCATTTGTGTAGCAAAATGGGGCAAGAAGAACGTTCCTTGGAGAGAGAACTTCGACAAGAAATTAACTTAATTGTTTTATCAACCTCACCATGGGCTTGGATATGATTAATTTGGTCTAATCCCAGGATATATATATAGTAGTCACATTGCACCACAATCATCCAACAAGTTTTCCTATCTTCAAATTTGTCAGTAATTTATTGTTACTTGCACGTCAACTTAGTGATGTACTTCGCTCTCGTCGTCAAAGAGAGAGAATTACTGGGAAGCATCATATCACATATTATTTTAAAAGATTTGAGTTGAATTTAGTTTTGGTAGTTGGAGGTAATAATTAATTTGGTCAAGATTTTTGGAGGGACGACAGAGAAGAGTAATAATGCTCAATGGAGTTAGCTTCCAAGAAAATGATTAATTAGTTTAATAAGTTAAAGGATTAATATGATAAACAAATTAAAAAATTATACCAAAAAATATATAAAAAAAATTAAAGTATTTTTATTGCTTTTTAAATGTATAAAAGTTTACAATCTCGTTATATATGAAAGTCGTGAGCATTTAAAATATAGGTAGACTACTACTGAAAAATAATGTTATGTTAATCAATTCTATGTCTTTAATATACTCATGTTGAAATACAAAATATTCTTATATAGCTTTCAAGTATTCAACCAATAATTTATAAATAAATAGTGAAATTATGATCAAGCTACTTAGAAATAATAATAAATTTTATCAATTCCTTTCTTGTCTTTTCTTTTTTCTCCTTCTTTCTTAAAACTTTCTCATTCATATGTTCATTTCATCTATTCACTTTTATGCACGCACAATTCTGATACAAGGCAAAATGGTCCTAACTCAATTGGGCCTCAAGCAGCACCTACTAGGCCTAAAAGGACATCGAAGAAGCTAACCTGTTTTGGAAGATTAGAAACCTGCAGAAGAAACCCGTCAAATATTAGTTAGTTGGTGGTTTATGTTTAAAAGAAAGTGTAATGTAAAAAGGAAGTGGACACTTGTCCTCCGATCCAACTAGTGAAGAAGTTAATTAGTTACATTGTAACTCTTTATTATGCTAATGAATGAATGAGAAAAGCAAGCAGAAAATTCACAAATTCTCTCTCCTCTAACCTCCTCCCTAGCTAATTCCCTTTTCCTCACCGTCGAGCTATCCTTCCCTATCCCCCTAATTCTCAATTATTCTACGAGTCAATGCCTAACATTGGTATGCCTCCTAAACCCCAGAACACCACCCCCTGCCAACCCTGACCTCCAACAATTACACAAATCAATTATGGCCCTCACCCATGCCTTCACCAAAAGGCCCAGGACCTATGCCATGATGACTACCAACCCTTGCTACCCATTCCTCCAACAGGCCAAGAGCACCAACGAAAAACTCCTAAGCTCCACCTCCAACCGTTTGATGGATCTAACCACCCTCTGGAATGGATTTTCCAGGCTGACCAATTATTTACTTACTTACTTACTTACTTACTACTCCATTCCCCCTCACCAACGTCTTCCTCACATAGCCCCATATATATATGACCGAAGATGCTCTTGGATGGTATCGGTGGATGCACAGAAATGGCGCTCAATCCACTTGGGCTGATGTCTCATGTGTGAGACAAATATAAGTGATGGTTTAATTTGTATGATAGGACATGTTGTTTAATATTTGAAAGAAATGACGTGTCATTTGGTATTTGAACGGAATGACATATCATTTGGTGTTTGAATGAATGATTGTGACTCTTGGGAAGAAGTCTTTTCATGAATGGATATATTGCTTGATGGAAGCAATTATAAATAGGAAGGAAATGAAACATTTCCCTATCTCTGCCTAGAAAGTTTCCTCTATATTTCCATCATAATTAGAGGCATTTAAAGAGAAGGAAAGAGATAGAAGAGTTTCTATTAACTTGAAAGAAAATCAAAAGGGATTCTCCGTTGTTGTAAATTCAAGGATTGAAGCTTCAACTTTTAGCATAGAGAAAGGTTAATGTTTCTATCCAATCTACTAGTGAAAGTTATGAATTCTCAAGATCCTTATGAATATGTGATTCTAGAAATAGTTTACATGTGGTATCAGAGCATGTGTTTAGGAATTCATAATTTTCCATTGATGATAGTTATGATCCATGCAAATATTATATCTTAAAATAGGATTTGACTATTCCAAAAAAAAAAATCAAGTATGAATGTTTCCGCTGCATGAATGTGTAATTAATGGTAGTTTGCATGAGATCATGAAAGTTGGATAGAGAACAAAGTTTCTTTAATGGTAGTAAGGGTGCAATGAAAAGTTGCGTTAGTTTTTAACTATTAATGTTTTTATGGTCGAATGTTTGCATCAACTGAAATTCTGGTCTTGTGGCTTTACGTGGGGGCAAACACTTCTGGGACACTCTAAACAAATGAAAAGCGCGCCAACCACCAGACTGCTGTTGTAATTATGTTCCTTTTGATATCAATTATCTATATCATATAGCAGTGGGGATAGAATGCTTGTATTTGCCATTAAGGAATTGTATGATACTGTTAGTCTTAAAATTAAAAGTGTAAGTTCATATCATTTAATTGTCTATCAATTATTGTATTTTAGAATTAAAGTATGATAGATTTGTTAATCACCTCAAGTGGTCAAATCCTTAAAGTCTATTTAATTCCAAATTAATGATGATTTATTTCAATTACCCATAAAATGGATGCTAAAATATTTAATTGTTTATTTATGGGTAAATTGAAGTTCATTATTATACGACACTTAAGGATCACCCAAAGGTTGATTATTTGTTCCTATAATTAATGAGCATAAATGTTGGTAGTGTAAATGCATTATTAGTTATATTTATTTATCCAAAGATAATAAATGTTTCTAGTTGGTGCACGTATCATTGCCAAATTATGTAAATTTCTATTAGCATCATTATGTCATGTATGGTATGTTGATGGATTGCCCAAAGGTGAACATCAATATGCATTGTATGAAGTTGTGTTCTGAATCTTTTAGCATGTTAGTATATAACTCAAGGCATTAATGTTTTCAAACCTTTATCGCTCCCATAAAGTTGATAAGTCTCTTACTGAGACACTAATGAGTATCTTGACCACCATGAAATTTGATTGTTCACGTACTATGGATGAACGTGTTATTGAAATGATAAACATTGCAGCAAGACTTAAGTCATTAAAGATAGATGCGAATGAGAATTTCCTTGTGCAATTCATATTGAATTCATTATCGTCTGAGTATGGTCCTTTCCAAATGAATTATAACACCATGAAAGATAAATGGAGTGTGCAGGAATTGCTTGGTTCAAAGGGAAACCGGATTTAAGAATCGGGGAAATCATTCCATTAATTATGTTAACTATCAAGAAGATGAAAAGAAAGTTGATATGAAACATGACAAAAAAGGGAAGAGACTCCTAGAGATCAATGAGGCCTCTTCTTATCAAATCCACAAGAAGGAACATTATGGAAACAGATATTATTTCTGTAGAAAGTTTGGGCATTTCCATAGGGATTGTCCAAAACCTAAAGCTTGGTTCGAAAAGAAAGGTAAGCCTAGTGCTCATGTATGTTTTGAATCAAATTTAGCTGAAGTTCCTCATAATACTTGGTGGATTGATTCTGGGTGTACAGTTCATGTTTCTAATACGCTGCAAGGATTTCTTACGACCCGAACCACAAGACCAAATGAAAAGTTTGTCTTTATGGGAAATAGAGTGAAAGTTCCAGTGGAAGCCGACGGGACTGATCGTTTAATCCTCGATACTGGACATCAGTTAGATTTATTTGAAACTCTTTATGTACCTAGTATTTCTAAAATTTTAATTTCCTTATCTAAGCTCGATGTTACTGGATACTCTATTAAGTTCGGTAATGGATGTTTCAGTTTGTATAAGCATACCTATATGATTGGTATTGGTATATTATGTGATGGATTATACAAGTTAAATCTTGATAATTTTTTTGCTGAAACCCTCTTAACCTTGCATCATAATGTTGGCACTAAACGTGGTTCAGTGAATGAATGTTCCGCTTACTTGTGGCATAAACGTTCGGGACATGTTTCCAAAGAAAGAATGCAAAGATTAGTAAAGAATGAAATCCTTCTGGATTTAGATTTTACTGATTTGAATATATGTATGGATTGTATTAAAGGTAAACAAACAAAACACACAAAGAAAGAAGCCACAAGAAGTACTCAGCTTCTTGAAATCATATACACCGATATTTGTGGACTTTTTGATGTTAGTTCTTCTAATAAAGAGAAATACTTTATCACTTTCATTGATGATTATTCGCGTTATGATTATCTCTATTTGCTGCATGACAAATCTCTAGCTGTAAATGCATTAGAGGTTTATGTTGAAGAAGTCGAAAGGCAATTAGAGAGAAAGGTGAAAATTGTCAGGTCTGATCGAGGTGGTGAGTATTATGGAAGATATGATGAAAGTGGACAACATCCAGGTCCATTTGCTAAGTTCCTTGAAAAGCGTGGCATATGTGCGCAATACACAATGCCAGGTACACCACAACAAAATGATGTATCAGAAAGGCGTAACTGGACCTTGCTAGATATGGTTAGGAGTATGTTAAGTAATTCTTCTTTACCCATTTCATTATGGACTTATGCTTTAAAGACTGCTATGTATTTGTTGAATAGGGTTCCTAGTAAGGCAGTTCCAAAGACTCCCTTTGAACTGTGGATCGAAAGGAAACATAGTTTAAGGCACCTGCATGTTTGGGGATGCCCGGCAGAAGTTAGATTTTATAATCCACACTAAAAGAAATTGGATGCAAGGAAAATCAGTGGTTATTTTATTGGTTATCCAGAAAAGTCAAAAGGGTACAGATTTTACTGTCCAAACCATACTACAAGGATTATTGAAACTGGGAATGCCAGGTTCATGAAGTTAGTGGGAGTGAAACACCACGTAAGGTGGAAATTCAAGAAATGAGAGTGCAAGTCCCATTAACTTGTGTCTCTAATAAGGTTGTTGCTCCTCAAGTTATTGAACCAATTAATAACAATGAAGAACAACAAATAAATGATCCCATTATTCCCAATGAGGTTGAAGTAAATGAACCTGTAGTAGAAGAACCACAACCAATAGCATTAAGAAGATCTCAAAGGGAAAGACGATCTGCTATTTCTGATGATTATGTGGTTTACCTACGAGAGTCTGAAGTTGACTTAGGAATTGAAAATGACCCAGTTACATTTTCACAAGCCATGAACAGTGATAATTCCGCTAAATGGTTAGATGCTATGAAGGATGAGTTGAAATCTATGGAACATAATAGGGTTTGGGACCTTGTTGAGTTACCAGAAGGTTGCAAGAGAGTTGGTTGCAAGTGGATCTTCAAGACCAAACGTGACTCTCATGGTAACTTAGAACGTTACAAGGCCAGATTAGTTGCAAAAAGATTTACTCAAAAGGATGGCATTGATTATAAGGAGACATTTTCATTAGTCTCTAAGAAAGATTCTCTCAGAATTATCATGGCAATGGTGGCCCATTATGATTTGGAGTTGCACCAAATGGATGTGAAAAGTGATTTTCTAAATGGGAATTTAGAGGAAGATGTTTATATGGAACAACCAATGGGATTCATAGAGAAAGAAAAAGAACACATGGTGTGTAAACTTAAGAAATCAATATACGGGCTTAAGCAAGCTTCCCGACATTGCTATCTCAAGTTCAATGATACTGTTGTGTCCTTTGGATTTAAGGAAAACACTGTTGATCGGTGTATATATCTGAAGGTCAGTGGGAGTAAGTTCATACTTCTAATTCTGTATGTTGATGACATCTTGCTTGCAACGAATGATCTTGGTATTTTGAATGAGACTAAGAAGTTTCTCTCTAATAATTTTGAAATGAAAGATATGGGTGAGGCAAGTTATGTGATTGGAATAGAGATATTCCGGGATAGATCACAAGGATTGTTAGGCTTGTCTCAGAAAGCATATATTAATAAAGTTTTAGAGAGATTCAGAATGGATAAATGTTCAGCATCTCCTGTTCCAGTTCAGAAAGGAGACAAGTTTAGTCTCATGCAATGTCCAAAGAACGATTTGGAACGGAAACAGATGGAAACAATCCCTTATGCATCTATTGTTAGGAGCTTAATGTATGCTCAGACTTGTACGCGACCAGATATTAGCTTTGCAGTTGGAATGTTGGGGAGATACCAGAGTAATCCTGGTTTAGGTCATTGGAAAGCTGCAAAGAAAGTTCTGAGATATTTGCAAGGAACAAAAGGTTACATGCTTACTTATGGGAGGACCGATCATCTTGAGATGGTTGGATACTCAAATTCAGATTTTGCCGAATGTGTAGATACAAGAAAATCTACCTTCGGTTATTTGTTTGTGTTAGCTGGAGGAGCTATATCATGAAAGAGTGCAAAGCAGTCGGTCATTGCTGCATCCACCATGGAAGCTAAATTTGTGGCATGCTTTGAGGCCACATTCAGGCTAATTGCTTGCGGAACTTTATTTCAGGACTTGGAGTAGTCGACAGTATTGCCAGGTTGCTGAAAATGTATTGTGATAATTCTGCAGCAGTCTTCTTTTCTAAAAAAAGACAAGTATTCCAAAGGTGCTAAACATATGGAATTGAAATACCTTGCGGTTAAAGAAGAAGTTCAGAAACGTAGAGTGTCAATTGAGCATATTAGCACCAATCTTATGATTGTTGACCCTTTAACAAAAGGGTTACCGCCTAAAACATTCACTGGTCATGTTGAAAGAATGGGCATTATGTTTGCTAGCGAATGTTGACCATTATTGTTATGTATTAAGCTTTAATGTATGTTTGACACTCTGAGCTCATTAATGTATAAGTTTCTGAATATTTTGTTTTCAACTTATGTGCATGTGTATGAATGATGAAATTGAAAACAAAGTTTGTCTATAAATGATATTAATGTTAGACTTATTATATACTTCCCATGAAAGTATCATGTTAGGAAGAAGACTAATATAGTAGTACATGGAAGGAACTATGTCAAAATAAGGACATATGACCGCCATGACTCTTATTAGTTCTTGTTCTTAATTATGACTTATGATGTAACAAATGTATGAAACAATTGTCCTTATTTATGCGCATTATGATTGATACTTTATTAAACCATGAAGGTGTGCTTTGTCACATGAGCCAAGTGGGAGAATGTAAGAAATATGTCTCATGTGTGAGACAAATATAAGTGATGGTTTAATTTGTATGATAGGACATGTTGTTTAATATTTGAAAGAAATGACGTGTCATTTGGTATTTGAACGGAATGACATATCATTTGGTGTTTGAATGAATGATTGTGACTCTTGGGAAGAAGTCTTTTCATGAATGGATATATTGCTTGATGGAAGCAATTATAAATAGGAAGGAAATGAAACATTTCCCTATCTCTGCCTAGAAAGTTTCCTCTATATTTCCATCATAATTAGAGGCATTTAAAGAGAAGGAAAGAGATAGAAGAGTTTCTATTAACTTGAAAGAAAATCAAAAGGGATTCTCCGTTGTTGTAAATTCAAGGATTGAAGCTTCAACTTTTAGCATAGAGAAAGGTTAATGTTTCTATCCAATCTACTAGTGAAAGTTATGAATTCTCAAGATCCTTATGAATATGTGATTCTAGAAATAGTTTACACTCAATCCACTTGGGCTGAGTTCACACGCGCCCTGGAGCTGCGTTTTGGGCCCTCCAGCTTCGAGAATCATCAATAGGCCCTCTTCAAGCTCAAGTAAACCGTGTCTGTCATTGCTTACCAGCGTGATTTTGAACGGCTTTGCAATAGGGTCGTCTGGTTGCCTCCGGCTGCGATCTTAGACTGTTTTCTTTCTGGCCATTCTCAGACCCACGTCCATCTCGGATGCCATTGGGCTCGTCAAAACTCCAGGCCACCTGTGCACAACCTTTTACCCGCTCCATGTCGGAACCAAAGTGGTTATGATCCATAAATAATGGTTAAGGTTTTGATGTTAACAAAAGACTAATCCTTCTAAGTCCAAAGACTTAATAATCGTCTTATCCTTCTGATCACAAAGAGTTCTCTCTAGACTAAGTTAATTTCATTTCTAATCTTAGTCAGAAGACTCTTCATGTAATAGTTCCGTGTTTCTTAGTCCAATGTAAAAGTCCATCTCATTTAAATAAACTGGACTGTAACTTAGTATGAACTTACACTTATAATAGTTTAAATTTACCATTCTTCGTGTAAAAGTCTTATATCCTTTAGATAAATATTCCTTGTAATTTTCGTACTAACAAAAGCGCTGAAGCCAGTCTGTTCCTGACACAAGGATTTGACTATCTCCAAAAGGAAAGATAAAAGGCAACATTCGGGTACAAAGAAAAGATGTCAATGCCTTTCTAAGCTACCAACCTGATAATCTACTTTGCTTTTCAGAAGACCTTCAGCAAGTTTTCAAACTCAACGGGAGAATGCATTTAATGCACAATCAGAACGGTTCTTTTTCCATCTGTTAAAGACTGAAGATTGCTCAAGTCTTAAAGACTATAAATACCTTCAACTTTGAAGAAACAAAGTTAGAGCAATATAAACAAGCATACAAGCAAACACAATCTCATTCAATCAAAAGAAAACAAAAGCTTTCTAGCTCTTTATGAGTTTTCTGTTTCATATCACTCTCTTTGTAGAGTTAAATTTTGTTTTCTGAGTTCTATGCTTAAGCTTCAAACCTTCATACATAGTGAGTCAGTAGAACAAAACTATTTTCAAACCTTTTCTGGTTTAGCATGAAGAGGCTTGTCTGAAAAAAAATACTTGAGCGTGAAGAGACTTGACTGTAAAAGAATACTTATAGTTGCTTGAAGAGGTGTTGAATACTTGCCTGAAAAGGTGTTGAATACTTGTAACAAAGTTTTTGTTATAGTGGAAAAAACTCTCAAGTGGAGGGAACTGAACGTAACTCTTTGGTGAAGAGTAAACCAGGATAATATCCTTATGTCTTTCTTCTTTCCCATATATATCTATTTTAGTTTACTTATAACTAACTCTTTGGGATTGAATTGTTTTCTTAACGTGCTTCTCTTTAAAAGTAAACCTTCACAACGAACGTCCAACCTTTGCTTGTATACGTTCTCTACGTCCATTAACATATTTGCGTCCAACCCCTTCGCGAAAATATATCTGCTTGAGAAAAAGTTTTAAAAACTTAAGAAACACAATTCAACCTCCTTCTTATGTGTTTCAAACAGGTTCCTTCACTCCAGACCAAGGTACTGAAAATTACCCACCTCTACCCCACCACAACAACTACTGCCCTCCCCCACCCCATGCTTAGCCTGCCAGCCCCGCCTAACCCTCAACATGGCTTACCTAGTTATCGCTTATCCCCAACTGAAATGCAGGCCCACCGTGCCCAAGGCCTCTATTTTAATTGTGATGCAAACTCAAACAGTTCCTCATGTTAATGGTCGATGAGGACGAACCACCTACTGATGACCTACTTGATAGTCTCTACCTACTAGCCGATACACCCCCATCCTTACCCACTACCTTACTTTCTCAACAACCCATCAACTCCCCTTCTCATAGATCCACCCGACCTGGAACGTCATTTCCACCTCTCTATGGATGCCATGACTGGGCACTCCTCCCCGGGCACACTGCGCTTTACAGCCACTATCAATGGTCACCCAATTATAGTTTTGGTGGATACAGGCAGCTCGCATAATATCCTGCAACCAAAGGTCGCCTCTTTCCTCACTCTACCCACCCAACCCTTGGCTATATTCTCAATAATGGTGGGTAATGGGGAACATTTGCACTGCTCAGGTTGCTGCCGAGATGTCCCAGTAACTATGCCACTAGTTACTTTCCATATACCCTTCTACTTACTTCCCATTCAGGAAGCTGATGTGGTTTTGGGTGTCCAATGGATCCAAACATTGGGTCCTTTTGTCTCGGATTTTAAGGTGCCCTCTATGCAGTTTTACTATGAGGGGTCACTCATCACCCTCAAGGGCTCAAGTTCCCCTTTACTTGCTCCTGCTTCATTTAATCAATTAAATCGCATGATGCATACTGATGCCATTCCTACTTACCATGCGATTTCTATGATGCCCTCTACCACATTTCCTGCTCTAAAAACCGAGGACGAGAACCTATTACAAACTATTCCACCAGACCTGCGCCACATCCTTCTCCAATACTCTACCATTTTCTCCACCCCCCATGGCCTTCCACTTAATAGACCTCATGACCAGCACATTCACCTCATTGTACTCCCCACCCATAAACATTAAGCCATACCGCTACCTCCATTTCTAGAAGGAGGCTATGACTAAACTAATAGGGGATATGCTCCAAGAAGGGCTTATCCGCCCTAACACCAGCCCTTACTCTTCCTCGGTCTTGTTGGTTAAAAAGAAGGATGGGACTTGGCGGTTTTGTGTGGATTATCGGGCCCTCCATGCTATTATTATTCGGGATTGTTTCTTAATTCCCACTATTGATGAGTTACTAGACGAACTCCATGGGGCTACCTATTCCTCCAAAATGGACCTAAGGTCCAGTTACCATCAAATTCCTTTGGCACAGGAAGACATTTTTGATGGTCAGTATGAATTTTTGGTGATGCCGTTTGTGCTCACCAATGCTTTATTGACCTTCCGAGCTACTATAAATGACCTCTTGTTCCCTTATCTGCGCAAGTTTGTTCTAGTGTTCTCCAATGATATCCTCATCTTTAGCCCCACTTGGGCAACCCATTTAGGACATGTGGAACAAATTCTGAAACTCTTATCAACTCATCAGTTTTACACCAAGTTTGCTAAGTGTCTATTCGGGGTGCGCTCAGTTGACTATTTAGGACATATCATTGCTACACAAGGTGTCCAAGATGACCCAACTAAATTGGTATCTATTAGGGAGTGGTCACGACCTAAGTCCCTGACAGAACTCCGTGCTTTTTTGGGCCTCACAGGTTTTTACAGGCGCTTTGTTCTTAATTATGCCTCTATTGCTAGCCCCTTAGCAGAGCTAATTAAGTCCAGCACCTTGAACTGGACACCCGAGGCTGATCCTTCCTTTGAACAGCTCAAGGCAGCCATGCTACAGCTGCCCACTCTCCCTTCCGGATTTCTTATTGCCTTTTGAGGTCACCACAGATGCCTCTACAGTGGCTGTTGGCGCGGTATTATCCCAAAACCATCACCCTATTTCTTTTTTCAGTAAAACGTTGAGCCTTAGAATGAGTTCCTCTTCTACCTATGTAAGGGAATTATATGCAGTCACTAAGTCAGTTAAAAAGTGGAGGCAATATCTATTGGGCAATTCCTTCAAAATTTATATTGATCATAAAAGTTTGAAGAGCCTGCTTACACAAACCATCCAGACACCCGAACAGAAAAAATGGCTCACCAAATTGGTTGGTTACTAGTATGAAATTCACTATAAACCGGGCAAGGAAAATGTGGTGGTTGATGCCCTTTCTCGCGTACCTGGCCTAGATGACGAGGCCATCTTAGCTACACTCAGTTCACCCACTGTCCCTATGTTCTCTTTATTGAAACAGCTTTTTGCACAACACCCTGAAGAAATTAAACTGCTTTCTAAGGTCCAAACTAATCCCACTATGCAGGAACATTTCTCTTACAAAGCAGGGCTTGTCTACTTTAAGGACCACCTATTTATCCCTATGGAATCTGGCCTCATTCCTTCCTTACTGAGCTTGCAGGAACATAATCAATTCAACGCTCAGAATATAAATCGATTGAGCCAACTCCCTTATAAATAACTCTTATCTGTGTGCTTATCCTTCACACACAGTTTAGAAAATCTTTGTATTCTTTATTTCTGCATCTCCGTTATTTCTGGACCTCTCTTATGAACTTCCGACAACTTTTTTTTGTCTATCAACACTAATGTCCTTCGTAATGAACTCAACCAATGAGCACCAACAAGTTAATAAGAAATTGGAGGAGATTATGGCCTTAAATAATTTGCAACAAAAGAATTTCGATGATGAAATTCAAAAAGTAACCTGCGGTTTTCTTTAAACAGTTTAAATATTCTCATGATGCTTGTTTAACATTGTTTTATGTTTATTTCGTTTTCAGTATAAAATGCAAATTAAGAGTCTTGAGATTTGTAAGATTGCTGATGACTGCAACTTGATAGACGAAAAAAGATGTACCAATCAATCACTTGACAAGAGTGCCATTGATGAGTTGAGGGCTGAGAAACCAAGGATTGGGTGGAACTCAATCGATCCACCGATCGTCAAACACGTGACACAGAAGAGTGGAACTTGCTTCTTGTCACTAGATTGGGTGGAACTCAATCGGGCCTTGCTCCAAATACTTGATTATTGTAAGCAGGTTCTGATTCGGGTAGCTATACTATCATCAGCGAAGACAATATGTAATTAGAGTCAAAGAGAAGATAATATACTGAACCATTGATGTTTTTGTTCCATTGCACAACAAGCGGCCTTTCATACCTTTGCACAAGTGGGTCTGTAACAATGTATTCAATTTTATTTATTGTCTCTGTAACAATGTATTCAATTTTTAATTGTCAATGTAAACTCAAACACCATATATGTATGAATTTGAAACATATGAAATAAAATAAAATTACATTCTTTGAATTCTCCTTTATTTAATGTTGTAAATGGATTTTCAAACTTAATCCAACGCAATATAATCTGATAATGACACTACAAAAAAAAGGTCAAATAGCGACCGAAAATTGCGACCGAATATTTCCGTTGCCCTTAGTGACCGATTTCGCGATCGATATCAATACCTTTACGGTTCACATAATGTATTTATTTGATGATCGAATTTGCGACCGAAAAAAATGGTCGCATGTAAATCGGTCGCCAAATCGGTCGCTAAAGTAAATTTTGTCAGTCAAATCTGTTGACCTTATTTAGCGACCGAATTTTATATCGGTCGCTAAGACGTGCTGAATGAATATTTAAGAGAGGCATATTTGCGACCAAATAGCGACCGTAAATTATCAGCGAACATACTAAGCGACCGAAATAAATATCGGTCGCTAAGAAGCGCTAAATGGCTTCTATAGGATTGTGTTTAGCGACTGATTTAGCGACCAAATTTAATTGGTCGCTAGATTTTAATTCCTAAATCTCGTCAAACTCCTTCTCCTTCCTCATTTCTGCATCTCTGCCTCTCCTCCGCCCCTCTCTGCCTTCCTCCGGCCACCTGCCTCTCCTCCGTCCCTCTCTGCCTTCCTCTGGCCACCGTCTTTCTCTCCCTTTCCTCCGGTAAGTTCCTCTCTTCTCTTCCTTCTCTTCTGTCATCTTTCTCTTCCTCTCTTCTCTTCTCATCTCTTCGCTTCTCCGTTGCAGAAACGGTGATCAGGCCACCGTCCCTTCCTCCGCTGTGTTCTTTCATTTTCCAGGTAACCATTTTATTGTCTCTAGATTCACCATTTAATCTTCCTCCCTCTGGTTGTTGTGGGGTAGTTGAGTTTTGAGTTTCACTGGATTCCCTATATATATATATATATATATATTCTTAATGTTAGGGTTTCAGCAATTTGAGTTTTGTTTCACTATGATTTTTCCCTATGCCTATATATATGTGAATGTGTGTTTGCAGTGTGTGAACGTATGTTTATAATGTGTGAATGTGTTTGCAATGTCTGAGGACTGAATTGGGTTGAGATTCATATATAGGGTTAGGGTATTGCTTTAGAGAAAAGGTAATGAAGAGCTGAACTTTTTTACTCCCTACCAAACTGACTGAGAAAATTTATAGTCAAATTTCATTTAACATCAATTGTTTTAAAATCAATTCTATCAAAATATAAAACAAAACGACCCATATACTTTTGTTACAAATATTAATTTTCAGACTAATTAAGAAGGAAATTAAGAAGGTAAGAACAATAAATTTGGACTATTGGATCTTATTTAGATGATTAAATTAAAAGATAAATACATGTGCTTTTATTTTTAAATTTCATTTGACAACTAAACAAATTTTTCTATATGGTGGAGCACACAAATGAAATTTTAGCTAATATGAAAGTAGGGGCTCGCTGATAGTCTTAAACACAATTCAATTACAAAGTTAAGTGTGTGTTTGGTTTTCTATTGGGAATCCCAAACAGTCGTTGGGAACCTTCCCGACGGAGAAATCAAACACACCATAAGTTAAGCTTATCTGAACCCCTTTATATCATTTTAGAAGGAAAATAAATGAATCGAAAAGAAAGAAAATTAAATAAGTTTGCCCATCTCTATTGGCTATTAATTCTTTGACCTTTTTCTTTATAATGTATAATTATTCTTTGAAGGTCACCCTTGCCAAACTACTGTGTTGTTTTCTATTTGTTCATCACTCATCGGTTTGGACAGTACGTAACCCCTTAATTACTTACATTTCCGCGCGTGTATGCAGAACTACTTTATCCTTTTTGCCTAGGGTACATGCTATAATCATAGGGGGTACTCTCTTTCTATATGATATTAACTACTGCTTTCTTAATCAAGACCCTTTCTGACTTTGGCCTTTACATGCCAATTCTTATAAACAAATATAACTTAATCAGTTAGATTTGATGAAATGAAATAGTTCGCACAATATAAGATAGTTTTTACACACACTGTTTATTTCCTCTAGTAATAACCCTCTCCACATCCTGATAGGTATAGAGCACTGCATTGATGTACAATATCAGTTTTCTTAATCAAGTAAACCACAACACTATTAACTTGGATAAATTACTTGAGTCTTGAATTTTCACTCTCTCCAACACAGCTTATGTTTTTTTTCATAAATATTCTACGGATGTTTAGCACAATTAAATGCTCATATACTACTTCACACAATCTTTGGGGAAATTCTACATCTTCAACTTAGGCTCAAACAAGTTTTCATTCACTGACTTGTTTATATGATAGCAATCAATTCTGTTCTCTTCTGTAAACCCTTGGCATTAAAGGAGATTCGAATCAGCATTCTTACTTTCTTACAAGTAATAACTGAATTTAGTGACATCTTTATTCCTCAACTAAGTAAAGGAAATTTATAAAATCAATCATACAAACCAACACACATCGAACAACACATCGTACATGCATTCAAGTCCTTATCAAAGCCCATGTTTTACATGCACCCTTAAGAGATGGTAGTTGAAGGCCAATAGGGCCTCTTGATTTAATTTCGCTTATTGTTATGCCATAATCTCTTCTAAAAATGGAACTACTGATATTTCCCGTAATACCCGTAAAAAAGATAAGACCCAAAACAAGTTGACTAGAAAACCAGTATTAAAAAGTATGACTCCAATGTTACTGAAGCTTAGTGTGTTCTGATAGCTGATAACTTATAAGACAACAGATGCATGTTCTATTGAGAGACTGGAGATATAGTATATAGACAAGCAGAAACAGAAATTATACCAAGCTAAATCACAAGCAATAGAGATATGTAGACACCCAAAAAATAATAAGACGCTACAAGCAAAGTTTATGGTAGGACCATAGATCACTATCAACACCAGATTTTATGGTTATGCATCATTTGGTCTATTTGGTTGCATAGAAACCAAATCTGTTTAAATTCTGCCATTCTAAACTAAGAAGAAGTGGTTGAAATGATCAAAGTACACTACCCCAAAGTAGGGAAAAATTGACGCAACCTTCACCAGCGTTTTCCCGTAAAACGCTAGAAAATATGAGGCGGAGAAGTATGACTAGCGCTTTCTTTGGTAAGTGCTAGCAAATTATTGGGATTTACCAGTGCTTTATTAATTAAGCCCAAGCAAAGCTCTAACCTTGAGTATTGCCAGCACTTTTCCAAATAAGCGCTGGTAAAGGAACAAAACATTTGCCAGCGCTTTCTTAGGAAAGCGCTTGTTTTGTTCCTTTACCAGCGCTTATTTGGAAAAGCGCTGGCAATTGTCCTTTTCTATATAAATATAATTTTTTGATTTATATTACTGATTACTCGATCTTCACTTACACTTTCGCGCGTGCGCTTTCAGTAATAGTACTCGCGACCTAAGCATCACCGCGAACTCAACCCTCCTCATCTCCTTCACAACCGTGAACTCAACCCTCTCCTCCACAACCGCGAACTCAATCCCTCTCCTCCACCACAGCGGCCCTCAATCCGCTCCCCACAACCGTCGTCCACAACCCTCTCCTCCACAACTGCGACCTAAGCACTCACGCTCAGCACCTTCGCGAAACCTCACGGTTCTCTCCTCAAACCCTCTTCTCAACAGCACGAGGACCTTGAGGTATTCTTGCTGGTTCCTTTTCTCTTTTATTTTCCTTGAGGTATATTCTTGCTATGAGAATGTGTTGAAGAAGGTATATTTGTGTTTCTGTGTTTTGTACTTTGACATGTCTTCCGGATTTCGAGTTTGCTTTTCTAATTTTGTATACACTTAGCAGTGGATCCCCGAACTCCAACATTTTGCTCCTGGTGTCCCAGTGGTACTAGTTGGAACCAAATTGGGTAAGTCATCAAGCACTGTTCTTAAATTCTTGTTTCAACCCAAAACCATTTTATCTTTTGATTGCGGATGGTCTTATTTTGCCAAATTATTCGTAAAAACATTTACAGTTTGCACAGTATATCACAATGTATCACTCAGTGTTTTCCCCTTTATCCCACTTACACCCAAAGCCACTCAAGAATCTGGTTGATTCTTTTCCTCTCTGTGATAAGCGTTTTACAAGAGTAATTTCTATTCTTGAATTCTCAACTAATGTCAATACTGATTGCAATGATAACAGTGAATTACTCCTACTTATGGTAGCACTAAAGCATAAATAAAATTAGTTATTGTTATACCCATTCATTTCATTAATTATGGATACGTATGAAAATAATAAATTATGTTATAAATTACTGTTTTATTTTCATAAATGAATTAAATAAATATTGTATGACACTAATAGTTTTATAACTTGGCATATACTTAATAATCATAATAAGCTTTCACGGTAAATTAATCTTAGTTGTGGGCATTCCCATATTACCCTTAGGCACAAGGGCATTATTGTCCTAGTTTCAAATTATAAGAGGGAACTTATTTTTCCCATGCTCCCTAATTTTTCTTAACTTTGGAAACCCTAGGAAAGATAGAAAGTGAGAGAAAGTTGAGGCAAAGAAGAGACAAGAGGAGGAAGTGGTGATGTTCTTCCTCTCTTCATATATCTTCCATTTTTTCCTTTTAAGTCTTTAGAGCACCAAGGTGTAATTCTAGTTTGATCTTTGAGAAATCTTTTGATTCCACATAGCAGCAAAAGGGCAGTATGATATGGGATAGTTTAGTTAGTTTTCAGACACTGTGTTCCCTTAGGTTTCATAGGAAAATAAAAATGCTATTGTTGAACTATTAAGCATTCTTAATTCTTAATGTCCTTAAAGTTAGGAACTGAGCTTCCAAATGAGTAAAGTACAACCCTTTATCTCTTTGGTAATACCCTGCATCTTCCATGTTTTGTGAGCAACTTTAGTGTAATCTATAATTCTAAATCTGCCTTTTTTTTGGCTTCCAAGTTTGCTCAAGTAGCTACTTCAGTTCATGAATTCTACTCATTTTACGTATCAATTGTTCTTCCTGTAATCTTAATTGCTTTCTTCTTTTGTTGTCCAATCTATTGGGTTTTTTTTTTTCTGTAAAAGATACAAGTACACATGCATTGGCACTCATAGAAAATTACTTACCATGATGAAACTGTCTAGGCATTGTTTAGATGCATGACATGATGATATATACTGAAGGAAAATAGAATTAAATAATTTTCTATTGTAATGCATTCATCATCTTATTTTGAGGTATATCAATTGCTTGTGACCAAAAGATGTTTAGGTGGAGGTGATTATGTGATGTATGAGCATTTTATAAAAATAAACATGATAGTTGTATCTATGATCTGCTTAGGAATCTTTTTGCTTGACAATCATTCAGTCATGAATCATGAACTTCAATTTCTTTCTATTGGTAAAGATCATGATGTAGGTTTATCTCTTCAATATGTATCTGTAATGTGTTCCAATAAATTACAATATGTAGCAAAGAGGGAAAGTTTTGTTGTTGCTGAAAATTTTGCATTCAAAGCACATTGATTTAATCTATTGCATGGTTATAACCATATCTTGTTCATGTCATCCGATTTTAGCATTGGCAAGCCACTTTTTATTATTATATAGATTGAAAGTTTCAGGTTTTATTAAAAACTAGCTATTCTACAAGAGATATAAGTATAAAATTGCTATAGATCAATGTAATGAGTGGCTCTATATATGATTAAGTTACTACTAATATTTGTCTGAAGGATGATTTAAAAGATTGTCCTTTCACATGTAGATGAGTTGTATGGCAAAATCATCCTGCTTCTACTGTTGACTATTTCCACTTGAGTTCCAGTGGAGCTTTTTCTCAACTTCTCTGTGTGATGGAAACTACTTATTGATAGTGGAATGGAATTTCTCTTTTGCATGACTTTGTGGTTGTTATGCAATTTGAATTTATAAGATTCCTGTCTCATTGTCATGTGATTTTTCACATCTAAATCTAACTTTATTGGATTTCTCAGAGAAACTTTTCATGGAGTAAATTTTATGGGATTTGAAAAAGAATACCTGCTCTTTTCTTGTTTTGTTTTGCTTGTATAGTTGGTTTGAATCCCAACTGTTTATATATTTAATTACTCTCACATTTGACCATATTTGAAATGTACGTACTTTATTATTAACTTGATTTAATTTTCGTTTCGCAGTACTATCCAGAACGTAAATGTCCGGTATACTCTGATGATCAACTTACCGCACTCAAGCAAGAGTGGTGCCGTTATATTGTTGATTTTATCGAATGAAGGTATATATGTAAGTGTGATCTATTGTAGTCCTTGACATTTCGAGTTTATATACCATTTTGAACTTAACAATGTTTATTTGGATATTATTGAAGGGGAGCAAGGATTTTGTTGAAGGGAAAGCAAAGGATTAATTGATCAAGGGCTTCTTCAATCAAGCTAGTAGTGCTAGCTAGGATTTTGGTTTTTGCTCTTGTATATAAACATATTGTTGGTTTTGCTAACTGTATGCATGTACATGAATATAGTAGTGCTAAGATTGATCGAGGGCTTCTTCTTTCTTCAATCAAGCTACTGTGATAGTACAAGATTTTTGCTCTTGTATATATATAAACATATTGTTGGGGTTTTGCTATATTGTACATGATATATATATATATATATATATATATATATATATATATATATATATATATATATAACCTGTTTCGTTTTGAATCATCTGTATATATTACTGGTTTTGCTTGTGTTGATCTTGGAAATTGTATTGGTAAACAGGGGGAAATAGATAAGAAGAGTATATATATATATATATAAACAGGGCATTGCCAGCGTTTCCTTGAAGAAGCACTGGTAAAGGTTATAAAATTGCCAACTCTTCGTTGAAAAAGCGCTGGTAAAGGTTGAAAATTGCCAACGTTTCATTAGGAAGCGCTGGCAATTTTATAACCTTTACCAGCGCTTCTTAAGGAAACGCTGGCAATTTTGAACCTTTACCAGCGCTTCTTTATCGCTGGCGAACTTTTCCCCCCTTTTTCTAGCGGATAAATAGTCAGCGCTCAGCGCCCGAAAGCGCTGGCGAAGGCCTAAAATAAACGCTGGTAAATCCCATTTCTGTAGTAGTGGTAAGAAGTTGGTTATGGCTCAAAGCTAGACTAGGGAATTCTTCTCTGTCTTTCTTTGAGTGGTTCTCTAATCCGATTTTATGTATGTCTTCTTACTGCTCTGCATTAAACAAATCTGATGTATATGCTTGTTGTTGAGAATGAAGCCTTGGTCTATCTTTTTGGGTGCCTGTTGTTGAGAATCAAGCCTTGGTCTGCTGTTTTTGGTGTCCACGGCCACAGTTTACATAGGATGTTGCACTTTCTGGTTTTGTCCTGCTGATGTTGCAGCTCCCTGTTGGTCTATCTTCTTGTGTTCTCTGTTGCATCTTAGAGCATCAAGCAAGCAAAGAGTAGGTTCGGTTAGCCCATTTTCGTCACTCTCTCCTAGTGGAGAATAGAAATAGAAATATTTTTTGAGTGCTAACAACACACTCTCTTTCCAACATATATCTTCCTATTGGTTGAAATTCATATGGGTCACAATTGGAGAGTGTATGTTGGAAAGAGAGTGTTAGAGAATGTGTTGCTAGCATCTCATATTTTTTGTTTTGGATAAATCTGAATAGAGCTGAACTTTCATTTTATTGTTTTGGATGGATAACTTCTATTGTGCTAATGAAGAAAAGAAACAAGCAGTGGATAACTTCTATTGTAGCTTTTCATAGTTACAAATTGCATTCAATTGCTATTTTTTGCTAATTGTTATGGCAGCAAATTAATTTTTTGATGAAGCAAATAGTATTTACAACATGGAAAAATCTCTTGATTGTTTGAGGATGATTGAACTTAATGAAATTTGACTATGGTATTTCTCTTTTCTTCCAGCACTCCTCGAGCTTGGCACCCTTTATCATTCTTTGCTTGGAATCGAAGTAAGTTAGATACTCTCTCTTTTTATGCCTTGATTTGTGTGGTATATGTAATGCTTTATGTGAAGTTTTGTGTTGTTTGTTAGTGGAGAGCGGAGCTCAATAGGATGTGATCATGTCCGAAAGGCAGGATGTTGTTTGTGTGCTAATAATTTAGAAATTATACATGTGATTGACAATTATGTGTTGTTTGTTAGTTGAGAGCTGGGCTCAATAGGATGTGATCCTTTCCGAAAGGCAGGATGCTGGTTGTGTGCTGATAATTTAGAATTTATGCATGTGTGTGCAAATTATGTGTTGTTTGTTAGTGGAGAGCAGAACTCAATAGGATGTGATTCAATTTTTTTGCTTGATATATAAGATAATGATTCTACTTTCTTATAGTTAATTATTTACAAAAGCCTTAGTTTCCCATTTGAGTTCCAATATTAATGAGTATGCTTACCTTCTTAAGGTACGAATGCTCATTGTATTGAATCTTGAATTGTCCAAGTGGGACAGTTTGGGGTAAAACCTTTTTCACACTCGTATAATAGTCATTTCCACGTTTAAATGTCTTATATACTTGATGAAATTTTGGTTTGATGCATCTCTTTTTGTTCTCCCGGTACATACTTGATCGTGGTAGATCTGACCCCGTTCAAGTCATGTACTTGGAGACCGAAGGGAAATGCTGCCGAAATTTCATTAAGTATAAGGCATTTGGGCCTGGGAATAACTAGTATTAACCGAGTGTGGAAAAGGTTTTTTCTCGAATGGGATAGGTTCATACCTTGTCATAAGGAAGGAGATTGATGGAGATGTTGGAATAACCCATAATACATGCCGCTGTAGGTTGCTTGAGTTGGCAGCAATGGAGATTCCGGAAAATCGGATGTGGATGTATCGTAGGTTGGATCGTAATAAACGTCTTATGGAAGAGTTCAGAGTTGGAGTGGGTGAGTTTATAGAGTTTGTTATTAGTCAGGATAGATTTATAAGGCTGGGTGATGATAAGTTGAGGTGTCCTTGCTCCAGATGCAAGTGTAAAGATTTTAAATACGTGGATGAAGTGGTGGTCGATCTTTATGAGAAAGGGTTCATGGCTGATTACTATTGGTGGAGCAACCATGGTGAGTCCTTGCTAGATTTTACACCTGCGGTTTTTGAAGGTTCATACTATGGAAGTGGTGAGCAGAGAGAAGAATTGAATCCTTACGAGCAGATGATCATGGATCATGCTGGACCCTCAGTTGGTCATGCAATAGAACAAGATGAGGGAATGGGCTCCCAATACACAGACAAGGATCCGAATGTCGAAACTCAGAGATTCTTTGTCATCCTGGGTGCTGCAAAAGCTCCATTGTGGGAAGGATGTCGAAGCACTCAGAATTGTCAACTTCTTTGGCAGCTTTGAGCATCAAATCTGATTATAATATGCCAGAAGGTTGTTTTAATCGAATCGCCCAACTTATGGGCGAGATGATGCCAGAGGACAATCGGTTTCCTATCAATTTTTATCAGGCTAAAAAGACTGTGGAGAATTTGGGTCTTGGTTGTTTGAAAATTGATTGTTGCTTCAATGGATGTATGTTGTAAAAAGGATAATTCGGCGGATAGCATAACACAATGCAATTTTTGTGGAGCGGATCGGTACAAGACAACCACTAGAAGGGGCGTTGAGAAGAAGACTTCTGCTAAAAAAATGTGGTACTTTTCGCTCGTCCCAAGACTTAAAAGATTGTACTCTTCAATGGTCACTGCATCTCACATGAGGTGGCACAGTGAGAATCAGAGGGAGCAAGATGTATTGTGTCATCCATCGGATGGAGAAGCTTGGAAGCATTTTCATAGGGTGCATCTAACGTTTTCAAAGGACCCTCGGAACGTCAGATTGGGGTTATGTACGGATGTATTAAATCCTTTTGATCAATCTGGAAAACCTTATTCTTGTTGGCCGGTTATCCTAACTCCGTACAATCTTCCCCCTGGGATGTGCATGAAGCGAGAGTTTATGTTCCTAACAGTCATAATACCGGGTCCGTCTAATCCAAAAGGGAAGATTGTGTACTTGCAGCCGCTCATAGATGAGTTGACAACATTGTGGAATGATGGCGTATTAACTTATGATGTATCATTGAGGCAAAATTTCATGATGAAGGCAGTTTTGATGTGGACAATCAATGACTTCCCAGCCTATGGGATGATGTCGGGTTGGATGACAGCGGGGAAGCAAGGTTGCCCAATATGTATAGATTGATCAAAGGCATTCACACTTAAAAATAGTCGAAAGACCTCATATTATGATTGTCACCGCCAATTCCTTCCACTAGATCATCCTTATAGGAAGAATAAAAAAGCATTCAAGAAACGTGTCGCAGAGACTACATCCCCTCCACCGCGTTTGTCTGGTCCCAATGTATGGCAGAGAGTAGAGTCCTTACTGCTCATTCATGAATCGCAAGGAGAACATATTCCCGATTATGGTGTTAAGCATAATTGGACCAAACAAAGTATATTTTGGAGATTGCCATATTGGAGAACGCACCTTCTCCGTCACAACATCTGCGTCATGCATACTGAGAGAAATGTGTTTATGAATGTGTTTGACACTGTCATGGACATCAAGGGGATGACAAAGGATACAAATAAAGCCCGATTGGATTTAGCTGAAATATGTAATCGGAAGGAACTTGAGTTGAAAGACCGTGGTGGTGGCAGACTTAGGAAACCGAAGGCAAGTTATACACTGAGCAAACCCCAAAGAGTAGCTGGCTGTAAGTGGGTTAAAGAACTCAAGTTGCCTGATGGGTATGCTTCCAATTTGGGTAGATGTGTCGACATTAGGGAGGCAAAATTACATGGAATGAAGAGCCATGATTGTCACTTATTCATGCAACGGTTGCTTCTCATTGCGTTCGATTCATTACCGAAACCAATTTGGAACCCACTTGTTGAGCTGAGCCATTATTTTAGGGAGCTGACTTCGACAACACTATATGTGGAACAATTAAGGGTTATGGAAGAGAATATACCTGTATTGTTATGTAAGTTGGAACAAATCTTTCCCCCAAGCTTCTTCGCTTCAATGGAACATCTTCCAATTCACCTGCCTTACAAAGCAAGAGTTGGCGGTCCTGTCCAATATCGCTGGATGTATCCCTTTGAGAGGTATACAACCTCAAATGTTTTTATTATAATTGTAAGTCCATGTCGTTCTCTTTTTATATGTTTTAATTGTATGTATACCTTTTAATTAGGTTTTTGCACTCCTTGAAACACAAAGTCAAGAACAAGGCCTAAGTAGAAGGTACCATTTGTGAAGCCTACTTAGTGGAGGAGACATCTACCTTTGCCTCTTATTACTATCCGGATGAAATTGACACGAGAAGGACTAGAATGCCACGTAATATTGATTCAGGTGAAGGTTGTTCGTCTAGTCCTCCTATATCAATATTCAATTATCCAGGCAAATTTAGTGGCAAATCCAAAGGATATTTCTTGGACCAAGGTGACATTAATGCTGCTCATTTGTACATTCTTCAAAATTGTGATGAGGTGTCGCCATATTTAGAGTAAGTGTGTACATTGTGTTTTATTAATTATGTTGTCATTTAGTTTCATTAATCGCCTAGTTTTGAACCTCCATGTGTAGTATGTATGCCAATTTTCTAAGGGAGATCCAACATGACATTTTGGAAGCTCGGATTGATCGGGAAATTACTTCTCACTTTCCTGTGTGGTTCAAACAATATGTAAGTTCGAGTGTCTTGAGTTATTACACAACTTTTTCTTCTATTAGTATGATTTATACGCTCAATTTTTAAAATTTGTAGGTTCTAGATCCAATAAATAATGCTCAAAATCCCTTGTTGGCCAATTTGGCATGGGGGCCTAAAAGATCGGTTACATCATGAAATCGTTACATTGTAAATGGATATAAATTTCACACAAAACAATGGAGTGAAGGAATGCAGTCATGTAATTATGGTGTTTGTGTACGAGGCACTGATGGTCAATTAGAGGACGATTTTTATGGGATTCTAACTGACATCATTGAAATTGAGTATACCGGTTTCCCTATGATGAAGTTAGTTCTCTTCAAGTGTGATTGGTTTGATAGTACTCTTAACGTAGGGACAAAAATAGATAAAAAAATATGGTATTGTTGAAGTTAAGCAATCTCGTAGATATAATAAAGCGTACGACCCATTCATATTTGCACAACAAGCAAAGCAGGTTTATTACACGTCATATCCCGAGGGACATCAAGGCTGGTTAGGTGTCATCAAGATAAAGGCTCGCAGTACAATTACGGATAACATAATCAATCAACATGAGAAAGATGTTCCTTACCGAGATGATGAGTTTGTAGGGCCCCACGTATCACTAGATATTACGCCAGATATCATTCATAATTCTCTCGCGGACATTGCTGGCGGTTGGGAAGAAGTTGATAGAGAGTTAATGAACCAGTCTGACTTGGAAGAATGTAGCGAAAACATATTTCAATCAAGTCAGAGTGAGAGTGAGAGTGATTTCAGTGATACAAATACAATTTAGGTAACTTATGTATTATTCATTTGTTATGTTTATTCGTTTTTGTTATAGTTAATCAATTAGTTAGTATTATGATGTTACATATCCTTTTTTTAGCACAGATGGCAGATTCGTCCAGAGGCAGAGGCCAGCGTGGTGGCAGAGTCCCTGTCAGAGGTCGTGGTAGAGGTCGTGGCAGAGGTCGTTCTGGGACAGATTCTCCCACCATCGACCCGCCTGCTTCTGACAGAGTCACTCCTGGCAGTACATTTGCAGTTGGGCCCACGGGTGATGGATTGGCAGCAGCTACACCAGCCTCGGATGTCAGGACGTCGATTGGACCGTCATCATCAGTGGTGCCACATGAGAGCCAGGATTCGACTGACCGGAGGACGCTTCTTGTCCCTAGGGGCAAGATTGAGTAAGTTAATTTAATTTTATTATATATAAATGTGATTAATTTAATTTAAGGTCATATTTAAAACATTGTTTAATTAATTTTCTCGCAGCTTTATACCTGCAAAGGGCCCTTCCGATACCATTTCCAAGATCCTCAAACAAAAATTTGATGTTGCATGGCCTAGTTGGAAGGCCATCCTTCAGGACGTTAGGGACATGTTCTTTCGAGAGTTTAAGGTAATAATTTATTAAAATATTTAATTACATTTACTTTAGGTTTAATGCTTTATTTTTAAGCTTGACTAATAAGTGTTTCTTGAGAAATCGTATAGGTGGGCTCCACATATTGAGGACACCGTCAGGACCGGTTTTGAGCATAAAGGTTCTTTAGCTATGAAAAACACAATGAATAAGCTCAGAACCGGTCAGGATAAGGGTAACTAGATGGATCCGGTGATCAAGGAGGGCCTGGAACAACATTGGGCCACTCCGAAGTTCAAGGAGAAGAGTGCC
This sequence comes from Ammopiptanthus mongolicus, assembly GCA_039655645.1. Classification (NCBI taxonomy): domain Eukaryota; kingdom Viridiplantae; phylum Streptophyta; class Magnoliopsida; order Fabales; family Fabaceae; genus Ammopiptanthus; species Ammopiptanthus mongolicus. Next base: position 32,072,378 of record CM077348.1, on the reverse strand, counting down.
ACCGCCCGACGTAATCAAGCTGTTGATGGAGGGGCATCGGCCTACACCGGCGGCTCTAAATCGGCCACCGCCCACTTCGATGAGTTGGTAAGTTTAAATGATATTTTAGGGCAGTACTTAGTTTCTATTTATTGCACATATTATGAATTTAAAAAGTATCTAAATATATGCAGGCTACGAAGTTACAGCGACCCCCGACCGCTATGGCATTGGTGGAAAAGACCAAAAAGTTAAAGTCGAGGGAATGGGTCAATGATTAGGCTCGTAACTATGCAGTATGTAAAAAACAAAATTAAAAATTGTGATTTATTATTACTTGTTAATATTATAATTGTAACTAATGATCTTCTACTATACTTCGCAGGACACATATAATCATAAGCGGGATGAGGTCATATCACGTGCCTCACAAGATGAGGTTTATCTGGCGAGGGCCCCCGATCTCCAATCTCCATCGACGACAATGCCATATATTTGGAGGTCGTCGGAGGTAGGAATAAGAAGGGGCACGTGTATGGCCTCGGCCACTTGGGCGACGAGTTTATTGCCTCATCATCTGGTACGCCTACTTCGTCTTGTGCAGGTACCGTCCCTTCAGAGCAGTTCGAGCAGATGCAGGACACCATTACACAGCTTAACGCCCTCAGGGAGAAGACTGAGAGGGAACGATTGATGGCGGAGCAGATTGCTCAGCAGACGCAGACGACAGTGGAGCAGGGTCAGCATCTACGGATGGTGATGGAGCATATGAGGATCCAGCCTCCTGTTGTGCCACCCCCTCATCCAGTTGTGCCTTCTCCTTCTCCAGAGGACGCTGCCACCGATGATGACGAGGATGACTTTCCGCCTCCACCTCCATTTTGATTTTTTGATACATTTTTGTTTGCTACATTTTTGTTTTATTTAAATTATGGACGAGTTTTGTTTACATTAGGTTTGACTTTATGGATGACTTCTCGCCCTCTTCTCTATATTAAAGTTTTGTTTAATACATTTATAGCGTTACTTAATATATTTAATATTTTAAATGTTTTGTAATTCTAATCAATAACAATAATTTGAAAAGAATCCAGTTGATTCTTATGTATTATCATAATAATGAATTAAAAAGAATTTATTAAAAAAAATTTTAAAAAAAAAAAGGAAAATTACAGCGAGCGAATTAGTCACTGATATATCGGTCGCCGCCTTTTAAAAAATCCACTCCTAATTTAGCGACCGATAATATAAATAGTCGCAGGTTAGCAACCGAATTAGCAACCAAATATCAAGTCGCTAATTTCGGTTATCTGGCATAATGCGACCAAAAGCATAGCGACCGAAATATTAAGTATTGCGACGGATAATTCGGTCTCTAATAGCGACCGAATTAAAATTCGGTCGTGGGAACCTTAGCGACCATGTCTTTCGCCACGACTACTATTCAGTCGCAAATTCGGTCGCTAATTAAATTAGTGACCGAATTTTGATGTATAGCGACCGAATTCTACGGTTGCGATTTTGCCATTTTTTTGTAGTGTGAAATATATATAGAAAAAAGTACCTGCTTGTAAAAATTATAAATTTTTAGTGAAAAGAATGTTTTGCTTGCATTAGAAATTCAAAGCAAGGCAAAATATATTATATTAAAAAAAATGAATTTAGATAATGCATATTCAAGAACATGCTATCAAAGTATACAATTTTCCTCAATACTTCTTTAAAAAATACGGTGTAAATATATAATAGCATTTTATTGGACAAGCATTGTTAAAGATATTAGATATAACCACATTTTAATATGGAAGCGCTATCAATGATACAAGATACAATGATGCTACTTAAATAAAATGCTATTGTTTGCCCAGTTTTAAAATTAAAACACTTTCTCTCTTCCCACTCTCTTATTCACCACGAAAACCACAGCTCACCACGAAAATCTCTCTCACGAGGGTACTCCATCTCGATCTCTTTCAATGTGTTCCGCACCACGAGAGCGTTAAAGGAACTACACTTCAGGTATTTCTCTTACTTTCATTCCTTACAGTTTAGGGTTAATGGTGACTGTCATGTGTTGAGATGAAGCTCTATCAAGTGTTCTAACTCTTTGAATGTGTTCCAAGTTCAACACCCCGAGAACGTGAAAGGAACTACACTTCAGGTATTTCTATTACTTTCATTCTTTAGCTTAGGGTTTATGGTGACTGTCATGTGTTGAGATGAAGCTCTGTTAGTTTCATTCTTTAGTTCAAGTTCTCTTACTTTCATCCCTTAGTTGCTATTCAAGTTTTTGAAGCTCTTTGGACATTCTAAGCACTCTAGGCTTTCAGAAATTTATTTTTTTTCTTTTTTCCATCTTGTTTTAGTTTAGGCTTTAATACATGATACATACTTGTTTTGATCTGTAGATTGGGAAAGTATGGATCGGAAATGGATGGCTGCAAGTCGTATGTTGAGGTAATATGAGGAGGGAATCCATGAGTTTATTTGGATTGCAGTTGAGCATGCAGGCAACCGTAGTAGAATCATATGCCTTGTTTAAAGTGCTGTTATTCAAGGATAATTAGTGCAGATGATTTGGAAGATCATTAAGCCTGTTATGGAATTGATCAAAGTTATACATGTTGGACAATGCATGGTGAGACAAGAGTTGAGTCTAGTGATATGAGGAGCAGTTCAAGATACACATCAAATGATACCAGCACAAATACAAATTGGGGGGTGACCGTTTTGACGACATGGAAGATGCGGTTGAAGATGATGTTCATGTTTGTCCTCAAATACTTGAGAGGCTGGTAAGTGATACAGAGAAACCATTGTATCCTGGTTGTACTAAATTCAAAAGATTGTCAGCGGTGTTAAGGTTGTACAAAATGAAATCGGGCAATGAATGGATAGACAAGAGCATTACAGAATTGCTTACACTGTTGAAAGATTTGTTTCCAGAGGATAATGTGCTTTCTAGTCGAACATATGATGCTAAACGAATGTTATGCTCTATTGGTATGACCTATGAGAGGATACATGTTTGTACTAACGATTGCATTGTATTTCGGCATGAATGTGAATCATTAAGAGAGTGTCCAAAATGTCATGCCCTACGATATAATTAAATGAAAGAATCGGAAGCACCATCGTTGTTTACAACATTCAATAGCCGCCCGATAGATAGCGCCCCGAACGCTCTATCAAACGCCCTATTAAATCTCGAATCTGTTTTAGTGATTTTCGAACACCCTTTGTGCTTCTATCAATATATGTTTTTTGCTTATATATATATATATATATATATATATATATATATATATATATATATATAAAGGGAGAATAGATAGAGTTTCGCTAAGAACGCGCTATCGTAGGTCCAACTAAGATAGTCCTTCCATGAAAAAGTGTTATCTGTGTGGGTACTTATCATAACGCTTCTTCAAATAAACGCTATCTTTAGTCCCCCTATGATAACACTTCTTTTAACGACGCGCTATCCTAGTTTTACCTACTATAGCATTTTCATGCGGAAGTGCTATTGTAGGTATATCTATCATAGTGTTTCAAAAACTCTATCTTTGATTACACTTTTTAATAGCGCTAAGATAGATAGTGCTAATGAATGTAAAAAAGAAACGCTATTAAAGATCTTTTCTAGTATAGTGGTGCTAGTGTAAAAAGCACATATTTGAAGATCACTTTAATTGCACCGGATCAAAGTACGTATCTTATTCCATTGTGCTTGACTCACCAAGTTCTATTTTTCATATTTACCTTAAGGATTGGTCATACCGGACCAATACCCTAATAAGTTAAGAGTTTAATTGCTATGCACTATCAATGTAAATTTTTTTTTACTGACAACCAATCAAAAATCATGGTGTGTGTGTGACATTTAAGGTAGTTAGGATAAGAGTCAAACATTTTAACTTATGTGTCAATTTCTGATTGGTTGTCTGTGTAAAAAATCTTTACACTGAAAGTATATACCAATTAAATCCATAAGTTAAAATAGGGACGAATCTTTTATAATAATAAAAAAATAGATAGGAACCAACATCGTAATAAGTATAAAATTATAAGAACCAAAATCCAATTAATAAAAAGATAGAGATCAGTATTTTAATGATAAGGACCAAAGCTTAAATAATAAGCAAATGTATCGTGACTAAAATTAAAGAAAGACTATGAAGACCAATACTTTGATGAATAAAAACTATAGGGAGGGTAACTCGTATCTTTTTGCCAAAAATATAAAATCTATAAAGTAACTCGTATCTTTTATCAAAGGGAGATTAACTTCATCTTATATTAAGTACACAGATCACGATTCACATTATTAATTTACTCATCGAAAGAGAGAAAGGAAAAGAAGATTACAGTGATATATCCAACTATATATGTGTACATATAATATCGACGATCTATCGAACTGAAACATAAAACTAATACTAAGAATATTACAGTGCTATATTACAATATATGCACAGTATAAAACTCAAAATTTCGTGCCGTTCTAAATTGTTTTACATGATTAAACATGCATGAGGGTTTTCATCGCTGAAGAGTTCCATGAGTTTGTGATCTGGGGATTTAGGGTCACCATGTGCTTGTGCCACATTTCGGACGAAACCAGGAGGTGCCTTCTTGTCATAAGCCTGTGGTACATAAGGGTAAGTGACCATATCGTAACGAACGTAGGGCCACATCTCTGCTTTCTTTCCTGTGCTCTCCACTTCCTTTAGGACCTTCTTTGCATCCACTTTGCCAGTAACTGTAACTTTGCTTTGTTTTCGGTTTACTTCTACGGATTTCACCCCTGCAATTTTTTTTTTTTTTTGACAAAATAGTAAATAAATATGATGAATCTGGATCTCTCCACGAGGATTCCCCTTCGTCCTCTTTCGGTCTCTTCTTCAGCCGGGTGACATGAGAGATCTTTGGATCGTTAGAGGCGGCAAAAAAGAATGGAGGAAAATCCATATGGAAATGATCTATTTTCATTGATATAATATAGGTTAATTACTAAATTGGTTCTGGAACGATTTGAGAATTTTTAAATAGGTCCCTTAATTAAAAAAATTATAATTGGATCCCTGAACTTCTAAATACTTTATAATTGGGTCCCTGCACTTTAAAATTTTGTAATTGGGTCCCTGAACTTATAAATAATTTGTAATTAGATCCCTGGAATAGGAGAAGAACCTAATAATTAGAGCATCTTATAAATTCCGTTCGAGGTTTCTTGTCGGTCTTGGAGGTTAATAGAACCCTTGGATTACCACAATAGCAAAGATTTTAAAAATGTCTAATATCTCAGGAACCTAATTACAAACTATTAACAAGTTCAGGGACCTAATATAAAACTTTTAAAGTGCAAGGACTCAATTACAAAGTATATCAAAATTCGATGACCCAATTATAAATTTTTTTAGTTCAGGAACCTAATTAAAAATTTTCACATAATTCACGACTTTGGAGAAATTAAACCTATAATATAGATATGGAATGACATAGTAAAAGTGAGTTGTATCTCTTAAGGAGAGAGAGAACGTATGTTTGATTCTTAAGTAAACTCTACGCATGAAAGAAGAGTATGACATAGATTTGTGACCATCACAACTCTTTTGATATTGTGAATAAAACCAAAATATTTTCTTTCATTATGTTTTACAAAGGAAAACACGAATTTTACATTAAACTCGAGAGAGAAAATGACATTAAAAACTTGTTACTTGCATGAGAGCTTTGTTTGAAGTTCGAACCTTTTAATCCAGAAACCGCGTTTTTGACTTTTCTTTCACAACCATCGCAGTCCATTTTCACTTTGATATTTACGGTCTGATGATCAGAAAGGAAAAACAAAAACAAAATATCCTCTTAATTTAGACTATGATACAGAAAAGATGAAGGGGGAACAAAAGAAAGAGAGGATTAATTAGGAAAAAACAAGAGAGAAAGAAAGGAATAGAGTGAGATACAAGTAGCTAGAGTGGGTGTGAAAACCTGAATTGGTTTGTGCTTCTTCTTCTTTGAAGTGGATGAAGAAGAAGAGAAGTAGTCTAGAAGATGGTCGAGAACCCCCATTATTAATTTGAGCCCTTTCAGCAAAGACAGGAAGCAAATTGGTTGACTCGAAGTATAGGAGAGAAAGAGAACACTCCGGTCAGAAGCTCAATACTCGGTTCAGTGGGTGGGGGAGTCACTGACTATTTCTTGCTTCATTTATTACATATATATTTAAAAGTCACATGCAATTTAGTTTGTTTTTTCTTTTTCTCCTTTTGAAGAATAAGTCTGGTGATAAGCACACAAAAAAAAAACATAAAAGAATAAGTCTGATGCGGTACGGATGTCACTTGTGCAACTTAGGTTGGATCAAGGTTGAGCACAGTTTGTGACAGACAAACTATGTGATATCTTATTGGATTAATGGGCAATCATGAGCCAAAAAGTGATAAAATACTAAAAGAGAAAAAAAAAAAAAAAAAAAAGTGTCTTTGATATCTCTAATAATTTTGAGATAAAAATTATCCTGTCCAATTAGAATACGTCACCTCAATTAAATGGACTATATTCAAGTCAAATGATTCTTACCATCCCATTGGATCACCTAGAATTGACAAAGTTACCCTCAGCATATCAACGAAATCACACAAAAAAATAGTTTAATTTTTATGTAAAGTCAATGTAAGATCACTTTATATTGACATCTAGTTATATTTCGACATCTACCATCCCTTGCCATGTCGTGGCTAAAATAATATTAATTCAATTAAAATTTTACTATATATATATATATATATATATACTCTTCCTCTCAACACAACTCCCCCACTCCATGCCACGTTCCACCCTCCCCATTTGCATTGTGCTGAAAGAAAAAGTTGACATCACTCCTTAAGGATGTTGGACCCATCAAAATTAATAAAACTGAATAACAACCGTATTAATAGTAACGGTGTTGATTCGAATCGTCTCCCAATTAATCAACTTAGCAATCCAATCAAATTAAGCAAGCTAATTAAAAGGTTAGGGGTTTTGAAGGTTTATAAACAAAATTAAACAAAGACAGAAACTATCAAAAACTAAAAATAGTGGTTTAAAAACAATCAATCCAAGGGAATGACAATTACAGTGTTCAATTCATCCTTAATCACACACAAAAAAACATACAAATGTTAATTAGGTCCTCGATTTCGAATCCCAATTAAAAGTCTAATTGGAACCGATGAATTTCCTACTAGAATAGTATCTAGAGTTTGATTAATTAAGGCAAACGTATTAAGCATCCATTAAAACCGAAATTAAACATTAAACCTGAAACTCAACCACGTTAGACATTTCATCAAACACCTTCAATGTCATACCCGGATACTGTTTTTCCCTTTTAAAAAAGAATTAATGAAGTCAGCAACTCATAAATCCAAGATTCCAATTCTTTTAAGCAAACAAACATAGAATCAAGAATCAAAAGAGAAAAACGAAATTAACAATTGTAATTAAACAAACATAACTTGATTTCAAAATTAAACTCATGTAAGTGTTCCTATCCATTCTATTTGTGAAAATTATGAGTTCCCAATACCCTTATTTGATGATTCATAAATGAAAAGTTTACCGTTAAATCTTCAATAACAGGAAAAGATCACCTTTGTTACTAGTTAAAAAATGAGACTCACTTTTTTGAATCATCTCCTCGTCAAAGCCGTCGGGCTCCCTCGCAAAAACCCAAAAATACAATTACCTTAACTGTTTTATGAGTGCGCTTGCATGGATATTGTATCTCAAGAAGATTAATAATGCACACCAAGTTTAGTTATAATTGATCTCCAGAATAGTTAACAATCAAAGATTAATTTAGGTTAAATCCAGCAATTTAACACAAGGGTCATGTCCACTATATATAAAAACTAACTTTTAAAACTAAGGTTGATTGAATTTTTCTTCTTAGCAGTAGTTAAAACATCACATTGATTGAACTAAATAAAAAAAGATGAGGCTATGACAATTATTTGAGTGTCACGTTAGATTGAAATCATTGCCTTTATAAATATAATAATTAAGTGGAAACTACACAAACGTCCTTTAATGTTTAGGCTAAGGATTAATTGGTATGTATTGTCAATGTAAAGATTTTTTATACTGTCAACCAATTATAAATTGTCATATCATTAAAAATGTTTGACTCTTATCATAACTACCTTAAAAGTCACATATAAAATGATTTTTGATTGGTTGACATTATAAAAAAATTATACTGACATTGTATCAAAATTAAACTCTTAGGGCTCGTTTGGTGGTCAGGATAGGATAAGGATGGATAGGATATGAGAGCTGGATAAGGATAGGCTAGGATATGAGCATGATAAGCTCTTATCCTGTCCAATGTTTGATGTGCATCAGATAATGACAGGATATGATATAAAATATCCACAAATGATAAAATTATCCTTCTATCAAAATTACATTTTTTTTTCAAAAATAAATTTTAATATTACGTGGTTGTTTTATACATTTAAATTAAAAAATATTTAATAATATATATTTTCGACTTTTTAATTATAAATTAGTCCATTTTTTTAAATTATAAAATATTAACTTTTTTTCACTTTTTATAAAAATTGTTAATTAAACCACATATTTTAATTAGTATTAAGGTTGACTAATTAGGTTTGAAACTGTAATTAAATAATAACAATATTAAAGGTAAGAGATAAAAGAAAACATTTTCTTATCCTATCCTGTTGGTTCTAACCCAGCTCCAACCTCAGGATAGAATTATAACTAAGTAACAGGATAGGATAAGCTAACAGGATAAGCTTATCCTATCCTGCTGGTTCACCAAACTACAGATTAAAACAGGACATGATAGCTTATCCTATCCTGCCTCCCTTATCCTGACCACCAAACGGATCCTTAGCTTAATTTAGGAGCGTAACGGATCGATTTGGTTCGGTTTTAATTAGATGGAAAAAATTCAAACCAATAAAAAATGGTTGGTTTGGTTTTAAGCAACTTTTTCTACAAAATCCGAACCAAACCAAACCATTCAAGAACGGGTTGGTTCAGTTTGGTTGGGACCTGAACATTATTAAATATTAAAATATCATAATTGGTTCGGTTCGGTTCTAGAATTTTTGAACCCGAGAACCGAACCAATCACCATCGGGTTTGTTTGGTTTGGTTCGATTCGGACCCGAACACTAAAACAATCCGAACCAATTTAATTGGTTCAGTTTGGATTTTCGGGTGCATTGAATTATTGATTCAGGTCTTACATCTCTAGTTTAATTGCACTCGACATCCTTTTTGTTTCAAAAATTATATCAACCTCTCTTGGAGTTTATGATATTATTATACTTATCTTCCCTTAAAAGATGCATGGTGATTGAAATTACACTGTCAGTGTATATTTTAAAACAACAATGAGAAGACCAACATGTGGTTCGTCCAAATGGTAAAGGATTCGGGCACCTTAAGCAAGCAGTTAAAGGTTTGAATCCTGACTCTTGTGTATGGAGAAAACATGATTAGGAAGGAGAACTCACCTTGTGTCCCCAACAGATTTCCCGACGGAGACTAGTCACTGTTAACTGTGATGGATACTTCATACCTATGTCATCGTTACAAAAAAAAAAAAAAAAATTCAACGAGGAGGAAACCTAAGTTTTTCATGATTGTCATTATTTAATGCAAGCATGTCTGCCAAATGATTATCAAATATGGTTAAATATCACGGTTTGAAAATTCTAATCTTGTCGATCGTATCATCTTCAAATCAATAAATGATACTAATTAATTTTTTTTTTTTTGTCTTTCATTGGGTATCTCACACACTCCCAAACAAGCTGTGAGACTAATCCATTGATCGGACGTGATGGTTAGGTAAAATCGGATGAGGATCTCCTGTTTTATTTTAGTGTATAACATCATGTCCCAACCAATAATATCTTATCATGTATTATTTTTTTCAATATTAAATAAAATTTTAACTTCCATGACAAAATATTATTGGTTGAGATATGATGTGATATACCAAAATGAGACATGAGATCCTCATCCGATAAAACCCTCCCCAGAATGCAACTCCAGGATTCAGACCCCTGATATTACAAATGAAAGTTGTCCAAGATCGCAGTCCATTTTCACTATTACCAACCACCATTGAATATAAATAAAGTCAATATAACAAAACATATTCCAACAACTTTTCATTAATAAAATTGAAATTTTATTATTTTTGCTGAAAAATGCAAAATCAAAAAAAATGAAGAAATAGTTTTTTTTTTTTTTTTTTTTTTACCCACAATATAATACTCAGACACATCCCACTTATTTATTTACATACAATATATCTATTCTAACTTTATATATAATATAGAAGATTTAATTGTTACGCGCGGTTAGTATACAGGTTTTCTATAATGTTTTTTTTAACAAGATTTTCTATAATTTTAATCAATTATAAATTATCACAACAATATAATTTTTTTACACTAATAATGTATTAAAATTAAACTCATAATAATATCTAACTTTTCTTATATAAATATACAATATCTCCCGAAATATCAAATTGAAGCATACGAAAAAAACACTATTGATTTTTTTATATATGCGCGCAGATATTAAATTAATCATGTTGAGCGGATTAACATGATGTTATTGTCTATCAAACTTAACAAAAATAAATTGTAGAAAATATATCTCATTTTTCTTAAAGTCAAATTATAAATATCTTCCTTTCAAGAGTTGGCGTATGCCACAGCTATCCGGCCCCCCTAAATATGTGATATAAGATCTTGTCTGGTCTGTGTCTTTAATTAATAAAATAATACTTATATATATACCAAATACATCTGTTATAAATCCAAGTTTCTAGTAAGTTGTTCACAATTCTTTGAATTTTTTAATCAATGGTAATATATTTTACATTTTATATTATACTATGCATGTTAAACTTAAGCATAAGTATAACTAAACTTACACTAAACTCGCTTAAATTTAATTGAACCTTTATAACATTATTGGTATGCACGGCTCCAATATTTTCTACATTACTAATATGAACATAAGAGAGATTTCTTCTTATAATACATGTAAAGAATTAGAAAAGAAGGATTTCAAGGACAAATTTCTGTTATGCAGCCAAATAGATTACCTAATTTATAGGGCTGCAGAAGTTTTATAATCAATATTGATATTAGTAGATGAGGGTGTCTACAATATTAGAAGTTGGAGTCTACATAGAAAAAACATGTACAAAGGAACAATCTTAATAAGTTGAGCTACAATTAGTTAGTTCAAGGGATATAGAAAACATTATAAGACTGACATAAAAACAAAGTCACATGGCTGAAATATGCTAGACAAACAGCCATTAAAATACATGTCGTCATTAAATTATCGCTTAGAAATGTGTCCAAGCAACAATGAAATAATGGATTGAAAATTGGATAACAATATTTTGAAAGTAGAAACTTGAAAGTGAACTTGATAGACCAAGTCCACTCCAATGATGGATTTAAAGAGAAAGGTATAGTTTAGTTGCATGATTGCAGAAAAGGAGAAGCCACTTATATTATAAGGTTAAAATATGTTACAAATCTCATTCATAATTTACAACAGCACTTGCATATCGCTTACTTAAAAAAATTCGCTGGCAGTAATTAGAACGAATCTGAACCTTTCAAACAAATTACTTCCATCTTTACTAATTGAATGAACCCTTTTGCAATTAGATTTTCTTTCTTGTTCATGATAACGAAGTTTCCTTTTTTTTATTTTAATAGCGTTTTCTCCAAAATTACCCATGGCCTCATCTGTAATCATGATCTTGCCGTGTATACTTTTGTACTTTTGATTTATGGATTCATGCTTTTCTTAAAAATTTACATTGTGATAAACAATTTCGTAAATTGAAAATTTGTACAAGATTTAGCGGCTATTGATTAAAAATATTGAGCAGTCAGAAAAAAAAAGTACCTGTCTCTTTGAAATTTACAGCTGAGAAAAATGAAAGAGATAAGGGGGGGGGGGGGGGGGGGGGGAATTGCACGTTACACCTTTTTGAAGTGTCTTATGTGCACATAAACTTAAAGATTAAATGCAAGCCCAAGCTGGAAGAAGAGTTGACGGAGCAAAGGATTCTACTAATGAGTGGTTTTGAGTGATCATACATTTTTTTTTTTTTTTGGTAACCATAACATAGGTACAAAGTATCCATCAACATTAGCAGTGATTAATCTCTATCGAGGAACCTGTTGGGCATACAAGGTGAGTTCTCCCCTCTCAACCAGATTTTATCTATATACAAGAGTCAGGATTCGAACTTCTGATCACTTGTTTAAGATGTCCGAATCCCTTATCACTCGGATCAACAAGATGATGGTAAGTGATAATACATTTGAATTCAAATTACCAATTCAAACTATAAAAGGTCAAATTTGATTTCAATAAGTTATTAGGAGTTAAATATGTAGCAATCAGACAAAACAGACGTCATTATCAAAATTATGGTGTTATTTTAGAAAAACACCTGTCAAGATTCTATCAGGATAACAATTACTTTTCTTGTTTATAAAACATCCAATAGAGTAAAGACATTAAGATGGTTGAAAAAACTCACATGTTTCACAAGTCTTACAAGTCAATTTGATGCTTATTGTTATTGATGCAAGAGGGATTAGTCAAGTATACCTTCCGTCTACATTTTTTTTTTTCTATAATCTTTACTTTTTAATAAAAGTTTCAATACAATTTCATTTGTTCATTGCATTTCCCTTCATATATTGATGGAGTAATCTTTTGGATGAAATTTAATTGATTTATTTTCTTGCTTTGCTTTACTTGCCTTTTATTTCATAGTACTTTACTGCCTTCCATGCTTTACATTATGTGCAGTCTCTTAACGGTTCTTTCATTTCTAGCACTCTTATTACTTTTGCACTTTTACTCCATTCTTTATATGCATTTGGATTAAGTTCTCAATACTTACCTCAATTATTACTTGAAATTACTTTGCTTTCTTGCACTTAAGTCATACACTTACTCGTCGCTTAAAATTATACACTGACATTCTGAGTTTGATACAAACCACTAAGAACTTGAAAGTGAAGTAAAAGATTCCCTTCCCAAATTAAGAATACGAATCTAATATGTCAATTAACAAAAATCAAGGTAAACAATAACATCTTTCATTTTGAAGTTTTAAATGTTTTTTTAAGACAAGTTTTAAATGTTAAACGCCTTAGAATTTAGATTTGGACCTAACTCAACCCCAAAAACTAACTCATGAGATAAAGGTTGCCCCCCCCACTTATAACCACTATTCAGGCCATATCACTATCCAATGTGGGACTCTCAACACCCCCACTCACGCTCAGGACTGGACATCTGGAACGTGAAATTTACAGAACTAGACATTTACAGGTGGCCCAACGAATCTCGAATAAGCTCTAATATCATTAGAATTTGAATTTAGATCTAACTCAACCCTAAAAGCTAGCTCATGGGGTGAGGGTTGCCCTCTACTTCTAACCACTATTCAGGCCATATCACTATCCAATGTAGGACTCTCAACAAATCGGCCTAAAATGTGATAAATGATATTAATTTGAAATAAGAACTTAATCAGATTAAACGTTCAATTTATACTATAAATAAAAGTCGAAGAACAAGTTGTGGAGTTAGAATTTCCCATGTAGTAACTTCTAGTCAAATTCCATCCTAATGTTGTCATTTGTGTTGAGATAAGCCCATATGACCAGAGATGATAACCTTCAAATATATCAATTCTAGTTCGGCCCCCAATTCTAAGCATGACTAACTCAGTAAATGAAACTTCAATCTTACAATTCGATGAACCCACTCAAAACCAATCACAACACTATAAGATGTCTCCTTCAAGACTGTCCTCATGATTCAGCTTCATATGTAATATAAACACTCATCTGGAACACAGGCATAGGCAAATACTATGGAATTTGGTAGAAAATTAGGAGAAATAAGAGTCTGTTTGGTTTGTTTCTAGTTTTCTGTTTTCATTTCCTGATTTCAAATATAATTACAACACAAATAATTATAAAATTGTCACATTGTTTTCATTTTGTTTCTTGTTTCCAAAGATTTGTATAGGAAACAGTGAAAACAAACAAAAAATTGTTTTCAGTGTTTCCTGTACAAATTTTTGAAAATAAGAAACAGAATGAAAACAATGTAACAATTTTGTAATTATTTGTATTGTAATTATTTATAAAAGTAGGAAATGAAAACTAAAAACTAAAAACAAACTAAACAAACCCTTCTTTACTTCAAGAGGAGCAAAATAATTACCAGTATCATATAATTGTTGATCCAGTTTCTACAAAGTCCATGTGCATGACATGTACAAGCTACAACATATAATGAATCTAGTTATTCAAGTAACAAAGACTTCATGGATGGGGCTAGGGGAGACCAAAGCGCCAATCTCCCGAATCAACAACACAAGCAACTAGTGGATCATTCAGGTTTCTTCAAGTTCAAACAATTATCTGATGCTTGCCTAAACAACTCCCGAACATGATTTAATTCCTTCTCTGACATCAAGAACCCAGAGAGAATGTTAGTTAGTCTGTCACAGTCATCTTACATCCTTAATCAAATTGAAAAACCAATGCAATTGTTCAAAACATCCTTATATCTAAAGTAGCATGAAACTAGTTTATTGATCAAAATCGTTGCACTTTTACAATAAGAACAATAAGTTGAATCCGTTACTTTGAGAAGCTTAATTTAAACGAAATTACATAAAAAGCCAACTACGGGTGCACACCATCTATTTACCATATGAATCATTACAGCCCAGAAGATGCTCTATACATGAAACCATTTTCTATTTGTTTTTCTCAAAATGAACACAAGGATGTTGTTTGCTGAATATGGAAATTACGACTCTGGATACCAATCTTACTCATTGGAGATCTCTGCAAATCCTATTTTTGCTATTTAACACGAATTTACACTTTCATTTCATATGTTCTAAATAGAAATTAAGCAGATTACTGTGAGAAAAAGACTGAAGATAGTAGATAACCTGCAGCTTCCAATTGCTTTTGAAGTTCTTGTCCTATTGCATCATTTTCAGCCTGTAAAGTAAAGTCCAGAAACAGTGTAAGAACATTAATCCTGTTTGTTACAATTTTGCTCATAAATATAAGCAAAATCACCCATTTACAAGTGCACATGCAAATTCATATTAAGTTTCTTCTAGTTCTTAGTTCTTACTAACTAATTCCATCATCAGAATAGCCTTTATAAGCCACAAAAATCATAGAATCACATAAAACAAAATAGTTGGAGAGCTGTGCGCTCCATACCTGTAGTTCAGCAATCCTTTTAACTTGTGCTTCTTCGCCTCCCTCAGATATTGGAAGTGCTGCAACCAATGCATCAAACTGAAGAAGAAACAACAAACATGTTTTAATGGACCACTTGGGAGTGATGTGATAAAATTTAGACGTTATATTGAAGATGGGGCAGCACAGGATACATAATAAGGATTAAGGAACAACATGACAAGGCAAAAATTATATAGGCTAGACTCTAATTGCTAATATGCTGATACCAAATGTTGATAACAAGTTTCAAAACCACCATTCTACAAGTATTCCTCCAAGAGGACCGTGCAAATAGATTCCACACCTTGTTTCCCACCTATTCTGGTATAACATTAATATTCTTTCTTGAAGAAAATAGGCCGCATCATACAGCCATGAGATCCTTAATAAATGGTGAATCATCTGTTTCCTAACATATGCACTAGGTGGGAAACCTTCTTCCCATCAAAAGACTATCCCTCTAATGTTTTATAAACATGTTACCAACACTTCAAGAATGACGACATATCTGAGTCCAACCTGTGTAAAACATTGACAGTCCGACACATATAAGCTGTGTTCTTCATTTTAAAATGAGAAAGAATACTAAATTTCAATATTAGACACTTAGAAACTTTCTATATACACACATCTCACTTTGATAAGTTTTCCTACAGTTGTCAATGCTTTTACCCTTAATTCTATCAATACTTTTTTTTTATAATCTTTCTACGTGTGTCTATCCTATGTCAGGATATGTTGTGTCCCATGTGTCTAGGCTTCATGGTCTATAAGTAACAAATCACATTCTCTATCCACAAAGGTATGACAAACAACTCAGTACTCTATACTGCTTTTCCTATTTCCCTTTAGCTAAAACACTACATACCTGCTTAGCAGCCTTCACCAAAGCAGCACTCATCAGCTTTGGCTGTTCTGAAAAGTTTGCTCCTTCTTCTGTAGGATGTGCTGGTGGTTCAGGGTAATTTGGAGAGAGCCGATTAGGAGGAGCATCCCTTTGCAATGTCCCAATGGTATTAAAAGCTAGATGTGCAATCGAATTAACTTGTTCTTGTAATTGAGAGATTATATCCATTACAAGAGGCACTTGCTGGGGGAAATTTTGATCTGATAAAATTTAACTGAAATATCAAATACACAGAAATTACATTTGTGTTTGTAAAATGTCAGTACGAACATGGGTAAACAATAAAATACATACTCAAAAGCTAGCTGAATGGTCATGAGAATAGATGTGTTATTCTGGCACCCTTTTCTTTATGAAAAATGACATTACATACCAAAAGACTACATATATCTATGTTGTCAATCCCAAATAGCGGCGCGGAGCGGCCGAACCCAAAAACGCAATAGCGGGATAGCGGTACTGGGATGGCCGCTATTGCGAAGACTAGAAAACAGCTTACATATTTTATATTATATATATACATACTCAAAAACAGAAAACATTCAAAATACTCCATAGTCAGTAACATTCAAAAAGTATGATGTCTCCACTTCAAAAAGTATAACATAAGTACTTAACTACTAATTTAACTTAAGTTCTAAAAGTATTCAAAAATCAAAGTAAGTACAAGTGATTCCTTAATTAGAATCAGAATCATTTCCATCAACTTCAACATTCTCTTGTTCATCACTTGATTCAAAGAAATGTTCTTCCTCCTCCTCTTCAATAGGCGCAACTGTAGAAGGTGTAGCTCTAGTATGTTGGTGGCTGAGAAGGTGGTTGAGATGGTGGATGAGATGATGCCATGGTGATGCAGTGAGTATTGGCTTTGCAGAGGCAAGAGAGGCAAGAAACTGATTGAGGATTGGCTTCGCAGAGCAGTGTTATCAAAAAACAGCCATGGCGGATTGCTGTGGTGGATTTTTGGCCAACCGCTATGGCCAATTTATGAAGGATGGCGGCACCATGGCCGCAATGGCGTTTTGAGACGGTTTACAATGGCAGAATTTTGGCCTTCCGCTATGGTCCGCCATCCGCAATTGATAACTTTGTCGCAGAGGCAAGAAACTGGACAGAGAACTAGCCGCCGCCGTCGTCGCCGGAGAGGACGGATGCAGAGGGTGAGCAAATCACAACAGAGGAGGGTGGCACTTGGGTTCGCAAATTGCAGAGGAGAGTGAGTGAGGGTGGCTTCGCACCCTAACCTAAATATTGAGGGCAGGGTAAAATGACCGAAAACCCTTTAAAATATAGACCCAATGGAAAAAAAAGAGGGGCAAAGGGGGGATTTCATGCCCACACCGTATAGCGGCCGCGATTTCCGCTCCTGAGAAATGCACCGCTACTGCAAAACGAGTCGCAGCAAGCCCCAGATCTGCTCCGCTATTCCACGATAGCGCCCCTATTGACAACATAGCTATATATTCCTACAAAGTTTGACATCACAGAAGAATTATAACGCGAAAAACATGTGTGTGTGTGAGAGTATAATCACAACTTAAAACATAATGTTGTGAATAATTTAAAACAAGAGTTAAAAACATGAAAATTCAAAATGCGCCAAGTGAAACTTAAGAATAATTAAAAGTGAAGACAAGATGGTGTCGACCAGAATCTCCCCGGACAGAAGCATCGTCAGTGACGGGGCGTCAAAGAGCATGGCAATACCATTGTGTTCTTTGCTTCTTTATTTTTCCATTGGTTTCATACCTATTCTAGAAATATGCTTGGGTGAAGTATAGGCCTTTCCAAGCCATATACTGATGCCAATGACTCTAATTACAAGATCGAGCAAAAAATGGGTCCCTTTGAACAACCTGATTTTATGAGTAGTTTTGAAAGCCTTCAAAGGTGAGAGACCTTTGGAAGAAAAAGCAGTGGTGCTTGGTTGAAGGGAATTTTACAATTTTCATAAATAATTATCCAAACTAGGAATTTGAAATTTATGGAATTTAAATTGATGCAAATTTAATTGCTTAACATTTAAAATTCAATACCCCATCCAAACACAACCTAAAAGTTTCCAATCCAATGTTCCCAAACTAAAGAACTAAATCATCACCTTGTCACCAAACAAATCATCGGTTCAAACACAAATGAGTATTATTGTTGGCATCTACACAATTCAAAATCAGAGCAAGCAATGAACAGAACATTTACATTCATGTCATCATATAAATTTGAAACAAAAAAGGATTAAGTTATGTGTAAGTTACCCGGTGAGTGAGTGAGTGATTTGTCTATTTTCTCAGTGAAACAAGAAATTGGGAGTATGGAATCTCTAGAACCTTCCCTTGCTGCGATCCTCTGTGGTAGGTGCAGCTTAAGTAACCGTGCGGCAGCTTCTCTTCACGACGACCCAAAACGCGAACCGCACAGATCCGCCTGCTTTACCCAGCGCCACCACACGCACACGCCTGTTATGTTTTTCGTTTTGTGTTTGGTTTGGTTAAGCTCTCGCCGTTTGTCTGGAGTTTTTTTTTAAAAAAATATTTTTTTATAAAAAAAACACTTTTGACGTTATATGTTTATTTGTTTTGGATTTTACTAAAAATATACTTTTTAATTTCTCCAAAAATAACTTTTTTGCAAAATTATTTTGTAGAGTATTTTAGAATTATCTTTCTCAAAGGCTAAATAAATTAGTTCTTCTAGTTTTACTACATTTTTAAATAGGTTTTTATAATTTTTTGGTGTGAACTAAGGGTGACCTCTAACTGACAGCCGAAGGCTAATCCTTTTGGAGACATAGAGATCAACGAAATGGGTTTTGTCTCTTCCAACAGTTTTTTCTATACACATTATGGGAATCGAACCACTAACAACATGCTTAAAAAACTCAACTATCTATCAACTGTGTTGGGCCTATAGTATAAATATTTTAAGTATGTCTTTATATTTTAAAAAGTTTTAAATATATCTCTACAAGTATCAGTTTTAGAGACTTAATTACAAAAAGTTCATTATTAGTACAAATTTAATTGAGAAATTATTTAAATATAGAGACTTTTTAAAAAAATAAAAGTAAACTTAATTAAAAAAAGTGTATTTACTATTTGGATATGGTTAGAGCCCAATGACATCGGAGTAGCGCGTGTGGTGCTTTGCATGTGGTCAGAAGGAAAGAAACATGCAGTTTCAAGTGTCAACATTGAGTTCATTGATGAAATCAAATTATCTTGATTACAGATATATCTCACCATGCGAGGCATGTTGGAGAAATTTCTCATTCCCAATTCATGGTAGAACACCAGCAGTTGAACGGTTATACTTTCATCTCCCAAATGAACAATATGTTTTTTCAATGATGATGATGATGATATAGATTCCTTGCTTTCTAAACCAAGTGTTAAAGAATCACTGTTCACGTCTTGATGGAAGCAAACAAGATATATTGTGAAGGTAGAAATCTTACTTATGCACAGTTTGTGTAACAAATTGTCAACATCTCTAGCCAACGATGTTGGAAACTAAGAAAGCAAGGTTACACTTTTGAAAGACTCAATTGGGTTCCTCCAAGCACTGGTGAGTGGTTTTATTTGAGAATGATATTATTTGTTGCTAAAGGACCACGCAGCTATGAAGACATCAGAATTGTTGGCGATGTCCAATATCCAAGTTTTAGAGAAACATATGTTTGGCAATAAGGTTTCTTGAAGATGACAGAGAATATATTAAGGCTATCAGAGAAGCTAAAGACTGGGGATATGGTCACTATTTGAGAAGGTTATTCGTGACAATACTTATCTCAAGTAGCCTTAATAGACCAGAACATGTGTGAGAACAAACATGGCAATGTTTAGCGGATGGAATTCTTTATGAACAAAAAAAGTTATCCAACATTCAAGGTACAAGTCTTTGTTCCTTATTTTAATTCACACATACTACTCTGAACATAAATGTTCTCATTAACGTCGACATAATACTTATCAAATCACATTTCAGTTCTTTTTATACTTGCAGCTTAGTGATTTAGAGTTGCAAAATTTAACCTCCTTGCAAGTTGAATAATTATTGCAATCAAACATAAAAAAAGTCTCAAGGGATATCCTTCAATGCCATATCCACAAGGGGCTGTCACAAGTCAATTAGGCAATAAACTCATCTATGCACAACATGATTATGATATATTTGATTTGCAGGATCAATTCCAAAACTTCTTCACTTCTCTTACAGGTTATCTAATTAGTTATTTTTAACAAACTTCAAAATTACTGTGTTATATTCATTAAATTTATATATATTTTCATTTCATTAACTACTGTTGCAGAAGAGCAAAGATGTATGTTTGAGACAATTATGCAGGCTGTTAATACACAATGTGGTGTCATATTTTTCCTTTATGGCTATAGTGGTACTGGTAAAAAACTTATGTGGAAAACATTAGCTTCCGCCTTGTGTTCACAAGGTCATATTGTTTTGACTGTGGCAACCAGTGGCATAACATCTCCATTATTGCCTAGAGGGAGAACATCGCACTCAAAGTTTGTTATTCATGCTCCTACTTTACATAACTCAACTTGCAATATTCGTCTAGGAAATGAACTTGCTGAGCTTTTCAAAGTGGCAAAGCTCAATATGAGATAAAGCTCTAATGGCACATAAGTTTTGTTTTGAAGCCTTGGACAAAATCTTCAGAGACATCATGAGTTTCCCTAATAATGCAGATTCTACATTTGGAGGAAAGGTCGTTGTTTTTGGATGAGACTTTAGACAAATTATGCTAGTTGTCTCGAGATGAAGCCATTCTGACATTGTCAATGCTACAATAAATTTTTCATACCTTTGACAATATTATCATGTTTTAAGTCTCACCAAAAATATGTGCCTACAAAATGATGCAAACAACGCCAATGCAAATGAACTCAGAGAGTTTTCGTAGTGGATATTAGATATGGGAGATGGAAAATTATTTTAGCCAAATAATGGTTATGCATCGATATAAATTCCTAACTCATTTCTTATTACAGATTTTGATGATCCCAAATAAGCTATAGTGCAAAGTACATATCCTAATTTAGTGTACCAATACCAGGATGAAGAATTCCTGCAATCCTGGGCTATTCTAGCCTCAACTATTGAAATTGTTAATGAAATCAATGATTATATTCTTTCATTGATCTCAGGTGATTGATGGATTTTGTTCATTTTATATCTTTGTAATAATAGTATTATTTCACAAAAATTTATTTTCAAAATTAATGATCATGTTTTTCTCTTTATTGTAGGTGATGAAAGGATGTATCTAAGCTCAGATTTTATTAACAGGTCGAAAGCAGTTCACAAACCAAGAAATTGAGGCAATTACTCCTGAATTTCTTAACACATTCAAAACATCAACTCTTCCTAACCATAGCATAAATTAAAGATTGGTACTCCAATAATGTTGTGGAGAAATTTAGACCAATGTGAAGGACTATGCAATGACACTAGATCGATTGTCACAAGGCTAGCAAATCATATTATTGAAGCAAAGATTATTTCTGGAAGGAACGTTGGTAATCTGATTTATATTTCTCAGATGTCTGTGTCTCCATCCCAATCGGCTTTTCAAGCTTATAAGAATACAATTTCCTATAATTGTTTTATATGATATGACTATCAGCAAGTTTCAAAGTTTCAAGGTCAATCATTAGCAAGTGTTGGGTTATACTTGCCTAAACCTGTGTTTAGTCATGCTTAGTTATATGTAGCATTTTCTAGAGTTCAAGCAAGCAAGGATTGAAAATCTTAATACATGATACGGAAGGAAAAGCCTTAAACACCAATACCAGTATTGTCTTCAAGGAGGTCTTCCAAAACCTATAACAAGTAAGTGTCGAACATATGATATTAAGCTACTTTAAATCATGTAAGCAATCTTATGTGTATGGTCGGTTAGTAGTGTACATGCAATTGACATGTCTAGGCAATTAGCCTTATAGGAGTGACTCATGGTAATTCTTCATTTAACAATTTTATAATCTTCCTAAAACACGATGCATCACATATTATTGGGTTTTATTATCTAATATAAATAATAACTCTTTGACACCTGAATATTACATGTCTACCACTCCTTAACGTAACTTCCTTATTTATGTTTAATTCTTTGCAACCAAATCAAGTTTAGCATTAAAAGCCAAATGCTGCTCTAAGTAACTGGCAATTCTGGGTCAAATAAATTTAGTAATTTTATATTGGCACAAAAGGCAATGTAATTGATTGCTCATTACCATAAACATGTGATGTTTATAACAACTGTAAGAGAGTACTTATTACAACATGTGAATTGCTCGTTATAAACAAAGTATTAACATTACACATTACTTTTACACTTTTCTTGTCGCTCTTATTTATGAAAAAAATAGAAAAATGTGTTTAACTTTATTTTGTTTTATCACCTAGAATAGTAAGCTTATATTGTCATGATCGATGGCATGTGAATTACTCATTACAATATTCACATGATGTTGTTGTTCTTGAAATAAGGATTGCTAAATACTAACAAGAAACCCGAAAAGTACTTCTGAGAATGGTCTCTTCATTGGTTAAGTAATAAATTTGTTGTGCAAGTGTTGATTTCTTGCCATATATTTTAATGTGTTGTTATGCTGATAAAATTAAATAGGTTGAAGAATTAGCTGCAGTTGCGGCAGCAAGTAAGGGACAAATTGCACAAACTAATAAACGATATGCTGACAGAGCATTACATTGCTAATTTTGATGGATAATTACTTTTACTTATTTGGAACGATATGTTGAATCTAATTGAGTTTGGCTTATTAATTGAGATTGATTTTATTCACGATACTTCCTCTAATAGCATTTATATTTTAGAAGTATGTAACCAGTTATGGACATAACTGCTTCATCTGTTTTCACATGTGAAAATCATTATTTGTTTTTTCCTAAAAACAGAATTTGGTGGTTTTTTTTTATCTACATTTGATCGGAAAAAATATAAAAATAAAATCCATAGAATGAATTTGGTATATACCAACTTATTACTATATTTACACGTCGTTTTGATACATATGTAGAGACCAACGCGACCCATGCGAATGCATGGATTAATGTACTAGTTTAGACTATAGCAATTATTGAAAAATTGAGTGAAACTATAAGTATCAATAGATGAACAAATAAAAATAATAATAAACTAACTTAATCTGGTTTTGGGCTAACACTCATGGTTAGGTATGGGCTAAAGATTAGGGCAACCATACATAATTTTAGTTTATGATTGTGTAGTTTTTGTCTCCAAAATAAATATTTTGAGCTTAAAAAGGATTTAGTTAGTTTAGTGTAACACCCCGATTTTCTTAATCTTTTAATTAATCAGTAATTAATTAATTATATTTTATTTTAGGGTCTAGAAACTTTAATAAATTATTCCGAGGCCATAGTCACGCTCTACGCTATCGTAGGAAGCTATGGTTAAGTTTTGGGTCGAAAACTCAGACGGAGCCCGATCTGCGTTTTTCCTTGACAGTAGTGCCTTACTACTATCGAGACCTAATTTGGACCAGCGAACGAGACAGTTAGTCTTAGAATCACATTTCCTACACTTTCGAAAAAGTTCGTCCTGACATTCGAAAATAAAAATAATATTATTATATTCAGGCCGATAATCGTTCTAGGAGACGATTCGAGTTGTCTTAGGGTTTTTCGAGAACCTTGAGCCAATGATTTTCATACCAGGGCTATGTTAAATCATTTGGGGACTCCTACAAATGTCGTGAGGATTTTCAAAATATCGGGACGCGAAATGACCAAATTGCCCTTGGTCTTTTTACTAAATTACCTTTTTACCCTTTTCTTAACTCTTAAGTTACCTCAAATGAAAATATCTAAATTTTCATGACTCACCTCACTCTCTCTCCAAAATTTCGTGCAGCCCTCTCTCTCTCATCCCCTCCAACTTCTTCTTCTTCCTTCTTTCTTCTTCTTCTTCCTCCATTTCTCTTTTCTTCCTCCATTTTCACCTCCATTTTTCTCAAGCTTCCACAAGGATTTTCAAGCAAGTTTGTGAAGCAAAGTTGATCCTCTCATCATCCTCTATCACCTAGAAGGTATAAATTTCATCCTTGAGCTCTCAATCTTTATTTTCACCATTTATTTTCATGAATTTCAATTTCTAGATCTAAACTTCAAAAATCTCTAGAAAATTGTAGAAAAATCATTTTGAGACCAAACCAATTCCTATGAGCTAGCATCATTCCCTAATATCATAATCCAAGAGCTTGTGATGAAATAAAATCTCTAGCCTATTTATCTTTTAAGGGCCGAATGTAAGGATTTTTGGGGGGGAAAATGGGTTTTGTTCTTTGTTCTTGATTCCTCATGTGTCATCCCTTAATCATGTAATCCAAGTGATTAGGAGTCCAAATCACACTCTCACCTATTTTTCATGGTGAGGGCCGAAACCCTACTTTGATGGTTTAAGGGGTTTTGGTTCAAATCTTTGATAATTGATCATTGATTATGCATTAGGTATGCCTAAGGGTCATTGATCCAAGAGTTGGTAGAATTTCAATATCCCTAGCCTACTTAAGTAATTAAGGGCAGTAGCTAATCCTAGAGATTAGATAGATTATGGTTTACTTATTTTAATTTCTGGTTGTGTTTTGTTGTATAGACTCGCACAAGATTCGAACATCCGACAGCGCACCCGACTGACAGCTGCGGAGTCGTAGCCGGAGCTGCTCGAGGAAATCACTAAGGTGGGGAGAAAGAACTCATATCGTCGGGAAGGCAAGCTAGTATAGAATATATATATCTGTGTAGGGAAACCCTCAAAACCCTACTAGAGGTTGAGCCCTGGAAAAGTGCCTGAACCCTGGGTGCAGGTACTTTTGGGCTATCACCACTAAGTTGATGATATGACTATTGTAGTTTATTGAGGTCGATGTGTTGAATTGGTTATTTGATTATTTGTTGGTTTTATTTGTTGAACTGTCTACATGATGAATTATTGTTTGACTTTATGATGATAGCTGTACTGGTAGAATTACTGTTGTGACGATAATGTGATTTGATTGATTGAGTGTTGATGAGAGTATGGTGAGCGTTGATGTTGTTCGGGTTGATATCGTTGTGGTCCCGACCGTGGAGCTGTGGCTCGTAGACGCAAGGCGTCGTGATGCTGATGCTGATGTGATGTTGATGTGATGATTGATGTTGACGTTGATGTGATGCGATGTGTCATGGTCGTGGACGAGTGTTTAGGCGTGACGTTCCGATATCAACCTGCGATGGATGTTTGTTGCATTTTCATAACATTTCATACCACAGCATTTGGTCCCAAAGGGGGATGTCCAATTGGGGACGTTACGTAAAATCCCGAGGCGGGATATGAGGTGATGTGATGTGATGTAATCCCGACGGGGATGTCCAATTGGGGACGTGATGTATCGGCCGACATGCATATAGGGAAGACAGCATATACATAGGGACTAGTATCCCTCCTATAGGCTTATTCGAGAGAACGATGTTTGAGATGATTGTGATTGGTGACTTAAGAGATGGATGAGGTTGTGCTATATATGTTATCTGTGTTGTGTGATGTATATATTTATGCTATACTGATGCCCCTCTCCCATATTGATGATATATGTTTCTTATCTCCCGCTATTTTTCTGTATGTGTTGCTCTTATTTTATGGGAAGACCCCGAGGAGGAACCAGTTGCTGAAGAGCTGGACGGCATTCCTTACGAGCCTGACGCTGGAGGACGTGCCGCGGACCCTAGCCTCGAGAGGTTGGGCAATGATCGTGATTAGTCGGAGTGCTATCTCTCGGCCTACCTTTCATACTTTTATTTTGGTTTGTAAGAGTATACTCGTATGTATTACTGTATTACTGTAGCCCTACTGATGGGGCAATACTGTATGTGATATATTTCTTTATATTTTAAGCTGTGTACTCTGAAGCGTTGCGTGCCGTGTATTTGTTTGCTTCCGCGCTAAATTTTTCGCTTCGCTTCGTTTTAATAAGGCGCGCTAACGTTTATTATGCGATTAAGATTAGTTAATATCTTAGGTTCTATTGATGGGACGGTGGGTCGTCTCATTTATTGGTATCAAAGCAGTTCGATTCTAATATCGGACTGTGAGGTTTAGGAAGTACACTAGTATTAACAGTTATATCCACATTGGGTACCAACTGTGTTAGGAAAAGGGTAGTGTGTCCGGTGCGCAAGATTATCAAGTGTGATAACTTCATTGTCCATAAAGAATATATATGTCGGTTGATTGATATGGTGGGTGGTTTCTGTCAGGTTCGCGAGGCGAGACTAGGTTTCACGTCGCGAGACAGAATGACTGAACCATACTGATCAGGCTAGCCTTCCTGGTTCGCGAGGCGAGTAGATGTTCGCGTCGCGAGGCAGAGGGGCTGTTCTTCACTGATCCGTTTGGCCTTCTGGATCGCGTCGCGAGGCCGAAAAGTTGCTCCTCACTGATCAGACTAGATCTCTGGAACGCGTCGCGAGTAGAGGTTCGCGTCGCGAGGCCAAGTGGCTGTTCTTAGCTGACCTTCTGGATCGCGAGGCGATCATCGTTTCGCGTCGCGAATCCGAAGGGCTTTCTGGCTCGCGTGGCGAGCATAGTGTCGCGGGGCGAGAGCCTTCTTCTCTTGCCTTTTCTCTTGTTTTCTTCATTTTCTTTCCTAACTAACAAACTAGATATGACTTATGAATTGAAACTAACGCTTCTTTTACCAGGAAAGAATGGCTAGAGGACGTGGTAGAGGAAGGGGAGCACTAGTTGGAACCGGGGGCCCCGACAGTAGTGGGGATACCTCGGGAGTTGGAGGTAGCGGAGATCAGAATGAAGCGATGAGGGCCATGAGGGATTTGGCCGCTGCAATGCTGCAACAAACACAGCAGAATGCCCAGTTCATGCAGCGACAGGAAGAGAGGGATGCTAGACAACAACAGAACCCGGTCGGAGTAGGTGAAGTTGTAAACACTGGACTGAATGCTTTCATGAAGGGGAATCCTCCCCAATTCCATGGGGACTACAATCCGGAGGCTGCTGAGTTATGGCTGCAAGAAATCGAGAAAGTCTTTGTGGCTATCCAGTGCAGAGAGGATAGGAAGGTTACTTACGCTGCTTTCATGCTAGTCGGAGCAGCTGAAGCATGGTGGAAAAACAAACAGAGACTGCTAGAAGCTGGAGGAAGATTACTGACTTGGGAGGTATTTCGTGAGAGCTTCTTGGAGAAATATTTTCCAAGGAGTGTTCGTCAAGAGAAAGAAAAAGAATTCCTAAGCCTGAAGCAGGACCAGAAGTCGGTTGGAGAATACGCCATGAGGTTCGAGGCGCTGCTGAAATTCTCCCAATTTTACCAAGTGTACCCGGATGAAGACTGGGTGTGCCGAAGGTTCGAAGACGGACTAAGGTCCGAGCTGAAGAGAGCCATGCTGCCGTTAAGTATCCGATCATTTCCCGAGCTAGTGGAAAAATGTACCATACTGGAAGGACACGATCAAGAGCGAATTACACAAACTCCAGTAACAAGTGGTGGACCAACCAGGAGCTTTGGTCAGAAAGGCCGAGGAGGAAAGTTCCAACCGAGGGCGAAGCCTTACAGTCGCCCGAATTAGCAACCAGCAAACTATGGAAGAGGAAATGTCAGTCAAGGGCAACCAGGATTCTCCAAGTGCTTTCGATGTGGCGGGCCGCATCCAGTGAAAGATTGTGCTCAGGCACCGAATGTCACTTGCTTCCGTTGTGGCACGTGGGGCCACTATGCCAACGAATGTCGAACAGGGGACGCCGGTAAGGACCAAGTTCAACAGCAAGCCGGGAGGGCTCAGAGTGTTGGGACTGGACAACAAATGGTGGGCCAGCAGAACAGGCCGCAGACAACGGGAAGAGTGTTCGCCGTGAGAGGGTCTGAAGCCTCTCAATGTCCCGATCTGATACAAGGTAAGTGCCTAGTTGCGGGGGGACTCTTATCTATTTTATTTGATTCGGGGGCTACACATTCCTTTATTTCTTTAGCGTGTGTGGATCATTTGAATTTACCTATTTCATCCTTACCATATAACTTGACTGTTTCTACACCTACGGGTGATTCCCTGACAACTCTATTTGTCTGTTTAAAATGCCCGGTTATGTTAGAAAACCGATCTTTTCGACCTAGTCTGTCTGCCTATGCAGCAGATTGATATTATCTTAGGCATGGATTGGCTTTCGGCCAACCATGTAGTACTGGACTGTTCAAATAAAACCCTCTGCTTTTCCAAGCAATCTGGATCATTGCCTGCCAGTGATGGTGTATCGGAAGGTGTACAATCAGGAGAGTGCATGGTGCTGTTTTCTTTGGAAGCCGAAGAGACTCCAAATCTTGATGCTTTGCCAGTGGTGCGTGAGTTTCCGGATGTATTCCCGGATGATGTGCCAGGATTGCCACCCAAGAGAGAGGTGGAGTTTGCAATCGACCTTACACCCAGAGCCGGACCGATTTCGATAGCACCCTATCGAATGTCCTTAACAGAGTTGGCAGAGCTGAAGAAGCAATTGGACGACATGCTGCAAAAGCAGTTTATCAGACCGAGTGTTTCACCATGGGGAGCACCTGTGCTGTTCGTCAAGAAGAAGGACGACAGTTCAAGGTTGTGTGTGGACTACAGACAACTCAACAAGGTGACAATCAAGAATAAATACCCATTGCCAAGGATTGACGATCTTATGGATCAATTAAGGGGAGCAACGGTATTTTCTAAGATTGATTTGAGATCCAGTTATCATCAAATAAGGGTGAAAGAAGATGATATACCAAAGACAGCTTTCTGGAGTCGGTACGGACACTACGAGTATCTAGTTATGCCTTTTGGTGTGACTAATGCTCCTGCAGTGTTCATGGACTACATGAATAGAATCTTCAGACCGTACCTCGATAAGTTTGTCGTTGTTTTTATCGATGACATCCTTATCTACTCCTTAGACAAGGAAGAACATCAAGAGCATTTGCGGATTGTACTTCAAGTTCTTAAGAACAGACAACTCTATGCCAAGTTGTCCAAGTGCGAGTTCTGGCTGGAGGAGGTACAATTCCTTGGGCATGTGATCGACAAGGATGGTATCGCAGTAGATCCTGCAAATGTAGAAGCTGTGGTCAAATGGGAAAGTCCTAAGACGGTAACCGAGATCAGAAGTTATCTCGGACTAGCAGGATACTACAGAAGGTTCATCGAGGGATTCTCGAAGGTTGCGTTACCTCTGATGCAATTAACGAGGAAAGGAAAAGCGTACGAATGGACAGAAGAGTGTGAGACTAGTTTCCAAGAGCTGAAAGGGAGGCTAACTACATCTCCGGTACTAGTCTTGCCAAATCCATCAATGTCGTTCGATGTGTACTGTGACGCATCGTACCAAGGTTTGGGTTGTATGCTTATGCAAGAAAGGAAAGTGGTAGCCTATGCTTCCAGACAGCTAAAAGTGCACGAACGGAATTACCCAACCCACGACCTAGAGTTGGCCGCAATAGTGTTTTCATTGAAGATTTGGAGACACTATCTTTATGGCGCTAAATTCAGCGTGTTTTGCGACCATAAAAGTTTAAAGTATTTGTTCGACCAAAAGGAGTTGAACATGCGGCAGAGGAGATGGATGGAATTCATAAAGGATTATGAATTTGATCTACAGTACCACCCAGGAAAGGCCAACGTGGTGGCAGACGCTTTGAGTCGGAAATCTTTGCATATGTCCGCTATGATGGTGAAAGAACTGGAACTGCTGGAACAGTTCAGGAATCTGAACCTGGACGTGGAGTTATCCAGAGATAAGATAAGTTTAGGAATGATCGCTATCACTAGTGATTTTCTGAACTTGATCTGGAAAAAGCAAGGAGAAGATCAGTACCTACAGGAAAAGAACCAGATGGTAGAAGAAGGAAGGACTTCAGAGTTCAAGAAGGGTACTGATGGAATCCTGAAGTTTGGAGACAGGATATGTGTGCCTAAGGATAGTGAAGTTAGGAACATGATCTTGGAAGAAGCACACAAGAGCAAACTGAGTTTTCATCCCGGATCTACAAAGATGTATCAGGACCTAAAGGGAATGTTTTGGTGGCCTGGGATGAAGAAGGAAGTAGCAGAATATGTCCAATCCTGTCTGGTGTGTCAAAAGGCAAAGATTGAACACCAGAAACCAGCAGGGTTATTACAATCACTAGACGTCCCAGAATGGAAATGGGATAGCATTGCAATGGATTTTGTTTCCGGACTACCAAGAACGCAGAAGAGATGCGATGCAGTTTGGGTAATCGTTGACAGGCTTACGAAATGTGCTCATTTCTTGCCGATCAACCAAAGGTATTCTTTGGAAAGATTAACCCAGATTTACATCAGAGAAGTGGTAAGATTACACGGGGTACCTTCGAGTATAATTTCGGACAGGGATCCGAGGTTTACTTCTAGGTTTTGGCAGAGTCTAAATGGTGCATTGGGGACGAAGCTCAGGATGAGTTCAGCTTATCATCCACAAACTGATGGTCAGTCTGAAAGGACGATTCAATCGTTGGAGGATCTTTTAAGAGCATGTGTTTTGGAAAACACAGGAAGTTGGGACGAATTCCTTCCATTGATTGAATTCACATATAATAATAGTTTCCACTCGAGTATTGGCATGGCGCCATACGAGGCACTGTATGGACGGAAGTGTCGAACACCACTCTGTTGGTATGAAACCGGGGAAAATCAGTTGATAGGACCCGAGATGGTACAGCGAACGACGGAGCAAGTTAAGAAAATTAGGGAAAAGATGAAAGTCGCACGGGATCGGCAGAAGAGCTACAGTGACAAGAGGAGGAGACCTTTGGAGTTCCAGGAAGGCGACCATGTCTTTATGAGAGTCACTCCAAGAACTGGAATCGGCAGGGCAATCAAATCCAGAAAGCTTACACCTAGATTCATTGGACCATTTCAAATTCTTCGCCGAATTGGTCCAGTTGCCTACCAAATTGCCTTACCTCCCAACCTATCCAATATTCACAATGTATTCCATGTATCTCAACTCAGAAAATATCATCCCGATCCATCACACGTGATAGAGCCCGAATCAATCCAGGTAAGGGATAACTTAGAATACGAAGCATTGCTTGTACGGATTGAAGACACGAGGGTGAAGGAACTCCGCGGAAAGCAGATTCCCTTAGTCAAGGTCATATGGGATGCTACAACGGGAGATGCCACCTGGGAACGTGAAGAGGATATGCAGCAGCGGTATCCACATCTATTCTAAGGTATGTCGAATTTCGAGGACGAAATTCTTTTTAAGGGGGGTAGTAATGTAACACCCCGATTTTCTTAATCTTTTAATTAATCAGTAATTAATTAATTGTATTTTATTTGAGGGTCTAGAAACTTTAATAAATTATTCCGAGGCCATAGTCACGCTCTACGCTATCGTAGGAAGCTATGGTTAAGTTTTGGGTCGAAAACTCAGACGGAGCCCGATCTGCGTTTTTCCTTGACAGTAGTGCCTTACTACTATCGAGACCTAATTTGGACCCGCGAACGAGACAGTTAGTCTTAGAATCACATTTCCTACACTTTCGAAAAAGTTCGTCCTGACATTCGAAAATAAAAATAATATTATTATATTCAGGCCGATAATCGTTCTAGGAGACGATTCGAGTTGTCTTAGGGTTTTTCGAGAACCTTGAGCCAATGATTTTCATACCAGGGCTATGTTAAATCATTTGGGGACTCCTACAAATGTCGTGAGGATTTTCAAAATATCGGGACGCGAAATGACCAAATTGCCCTTGGTCTTTTTACTAAATTACCTTTTTACCCTTTTCTTAACTCTTAAGTTACCTCAAATGAAAATATCTAAATTTTCATGACTCACCTCACTCTCTCTCCAAAATTTCGTGCAGCCCTCTCTCTCTCATCCCCTCCAACTTCTTCTTCTTCCTTCTTTCTTCTTCTTCTTCCTCCATTTCTCTTTTCTTCCTCCATTTTCACCTCCATTTTTCTCAAGCTTCCACAAGGATTTTCAAGCAAGTTTGTGAAGCAAAGTTGATCCTCTCATCATCCTCTATCACCTAGAAGGTATAAATTTCATCCTTGAGCTCTCAATCTTTATTTTCACCATTTATTTTCATGAATTTCAATTTCTAGATCTAAACTTCAAAAATCTCTAGAAAATTGTAGAAAAATCATTTTGAGACCAAACCAATTCCTATGAGCTAGCATCATTCCCTAATATCATAATCCAAGAGCTTGTGATGAAATAAAATCTCTAGCCTATTTATCTTTTAAGGGCCGAATGTAAGGATTTTTGGGGGGGAAAATGGGTTTTGTTCTTTGTTCTTGATTCCTCATGTGTCATCCCTTAATCATGTAATCCAAGTGATTAGGAGTCCAAATCACACTCTCACCTATTTTTCATGGTGAGGGCCGAAACCCTACTTTGATGGTTTAAGGGGTTTTGGTTCAAATCTTTGATAATTGATCATTGATTATGCATTAGGTATGCCTAAGGGTCATTGATCCAAGAGTTGGTAGAATTTCAATATCCCTAGCCTACTTAAGTAATTAAGGGCAGTAGCTAATCCTAGAGATTAGATAGATTATGGTTTACTTATTTTAATTTCTGGTTGTGTTTTGTTGTATAGACTCGGACAGGATTCGAACATCCGACAGCGCACCCGACTGACAGCTGCGGAGTCGTAGCCGGAGCTGCTCGAGGAAATCACTAAGGTGGGGAGAAAGAACTCATATCGTCGGGAAGGCAAGCTAGTATAGAATATATATATCTGTGTAGGGAAACCCTCAAAACCCTACTAGAGGTTGAGCCCTGGAAAAGTGCCTGGACCCTGGGTGTAGGTACTTTTGGGCTATCACCACTAAGTTGATGATATGACTATTGTAGTTTATTGAGGTTGATGTGTTGAATTGGTTATTTGATTATTTGTTGGTTTTATTTGTTGAACTGTCTACATGATGAATTATTGTTTGACTTTATGATGATAGCTGTACTGGTAGAATTACTGTTGTGACGATAATGTGATTTGATTGATTGAGTGTTGATGAGAGTATGGTGAGCGTTGATGTTGTTCGGGTTGATATCGTTGTGGTCCCGACCGTGGAGCTGTGGCTCGTAGACGCAAGGCGTCGTGATGCTGATGCTGATGTGATGTTGATGTGATGATTGATGTTGACGTTGATGTGATGCGATGTGTCATGGTCGTGGACGAGTGTTTAGGCGTGACGTTCCGATATCAACCTGCGATGGATGTTTGTTGCATTTTCATAACATTTCATACCACAGCATTTGGTCCCAAAGGGGGATGTCCAATTGGGGACGTTACGTAAAATCCCGAGGCGGGATATGAGGTGATGTGATGTGATGTAATCCCGACGGGGATGTCCAATTGGGGACGTGATGTATCGGCCGACATGCATATAGGGAAGACAGCATATACATAGGGACTAGTATCCCTCCTATAGGCTTATTCGAGAGAACGATGTTTGAGATGATTGTGATTGGTGACTTAAGAGATGGATGAGGTTGTGCTATATATGTTATCTGTGTTGTGTGATGTATATATTTATGCTATACTGATGCCCCTCTCCCATATTGATGATATATGTTTCTTATCTCCCGCTATTTTTCTGTATGTGTTGCTCTTATTTTATGGGAAGACCCCGAGGAGGAACCAGTTGCTGAAGAGCTGGACGGCATTCCTTACGAGCCTGACGCTGGAGGACGTGCCGCGGACCCTAGCCTCGAGAGGTTGGGCAATGATCGTGATTAGTCGGAGTGCTATCTCTCGGCCTACCTTTCATACTTTTATTTTGGTTTGTAAGAGTATACTCGTATGTATTACTGTATTACTGTAGCCCTACTGATGGGGCAATACTGTATGTGATATATTTCTTTATATTTTAAGCTGTGTACTCTGAAGCGTTGCGTGCCGTGTATTTGTTTGCTTCCGCGCTAAATTTTTCGCTTCGCTTCGTTTTAATAAGGCGCGCTAACGTTTATTATGCGATTAAGATTAGTTAATATCTTAGGTTCTATTGATGGGACGGTGGGTCGTCTCATTTATTGGTATCAAAGCAGTTCGATTCTAATATCGGACTGTGAGGTTTAGGAAGTACACTAGTATTAACAGTTATATCCACATTGGGTACCAACTGTGTTAGGAAAAGGGTAGTGTGTCCGGTGCGCAAGATTATCAAGTGTGATAACTTCATTGTCCATAAAGAATATATATGTCGGTTGATTGATATGGTGGGTGGTTTCTGTCAGGTTCGCGAGGCGAGACTAGGTTTCACGTCGCGAGACAGAATGACTGAACCATACTGATCAGGCTAGCCTTCCTGGTTCGCGAGGCGAGTAGATGTTCGCGTCGCGAGGCAGAGGGGCTGTTCTTCACTGATCCGTTTGGCCTTCTGGATCGCGTCGCGAGGCCGAAAAGTTGCTCCTCACTGATCAGACTAGATCTCTGGAACGCGTCGCGAGTAGAGGTTCGCGTCGCGAGGCCAAGTGGCTGTTCTTAGCTGACCTTCTGGATCGCGAGGCGATCATCGTTTCGCGTCGCGAATCCGAAGGGCTTTCTGGCTCGCGTGGCGAGCATAGTGTCGCGGGGCGAGAGCCTTCTTCTCTTGCCTTTTCTCTTGTTTTCTTCATTTTCTTTCCTAACTAACAAACTAGATATGACTTATGAATTGAAACTAACGCTTCTTTTACCAGGAAAGAATGGCTAGAGGACGTGGTAGAGGAAGGGGAGCACTAGTTGGAACCGGGGGCCCCGACAGTAGTGGGGATACCTCGGGAGTTGGAGGTAGCGGAGATCAGAATGAAGCGATGAGGGCCATGAGGGATTTGGCCGCTGCAATGCTGCAACAAACACAGCAGAATGCCCAGTTCATGCAGCGACAGGAAGAGAGGGATGCTAGACAACAACAGAACCCGGTCGGAGTAGGTGAAGTTGTAAACACTGGACTGAATGCTTTCATGAAGGGGAATCCTCCCCAATTCCATGGGGACTACAATCCGGAGGCTGCTGAGTTATGGCTGCAAGAAATCGAGAAAGTCTTTGTGGCTATCCAGTGCAGAGAGGATAGGAAGGTTACTTACGCTGCTTTCATGCTAGTCGGAGCAGCTGAAGCATGGTGGAAAAACAAACAGAGACTGCTAGAAGCTGGAGGAAGATTACTGACTTGGGAGGTATTTCGTGAGAGCTTCTTGGAGAAATATTTTCCAAGGAGTGTTCGTCAAGAGAAAGAAAAAGAATTCCTAAGCCTGAAGCAGGACCAGAAGTCGGTTGG
Organism: Ammopiptanthus mongolicus; assembly: GCA_039655645.1. Classification (NCBI taxonomy): domain Eukaryota; kingdom Viridiplantae; phylum Streptophyta; class Magnoliopsida; order Fabales; family Fabaceae; genus Ammopiptanthus; species Ammopiptanthus mongolicus. Next base: position 32,036,807 of record CM077348.1, on the reverse strand, counting down.
AGAATACGCCATGAGGTTCGAGGCGCTGCTGAAATTCTCCCAATTTTACCAAGTGTACCCGGATGAAGACTGGGTGTGCCGAAGGTTCGAAGACGGACTAAGGTCCGAGCTGAAGAGAGCCATGCTGCCGTTAAGTATCCGATCATTTCCCGAGCTAGTGGAAAAATGTACCATACTGGAAGGACACGATCAAGAGCGAATTACACAAACTCCAGTAACAAGTGGTGGACCAACCAGGAGCTTTGGTCAGAAAGGCCGAGGAGGAAAGTTCCAACCGAGGGCGAAGCCTTACAGTCGCCCGAATTAGCAACCAGCAAACTATGGAAGAGGAAATGTCAGTCAAGGGCAACCAGGATTCTCCAAGTGCTTTCGATGTGGCGGGCCGCATCCAGTGAAAGATTGTGCTCAGGCACCGAATGTCACTTGCTTCCGTTGTGGCACGTGGGGCCACTATGCCAACGAATGTCGAACAGGGGACGCCGGTAAGGGCCAAGTTCAACAGCAAGTCGGGAGGGCTCAGAGTGTTGGGACTGGACAACAAATGGTGGGCCAGCAGAACAGGCCGCAGACAACGGGAAGAGTGTTCGCCGTGAGAGGGTCTGAAGCCTCTCAATGTCCCGATCTGATACAAGGTAAGTGCCTAGTTGCGGGGGGACTCTTATCTATTTTATTTGATTCGGGGGCTACACATTCCTTTATTTCTTTAGCGTGTGTGGATCATTTGAATTTACCTATTTCATCCTTACCATATAACTTGACTGTTTCTACACCTACGGGTGATTCCCTGACAACTCTATTTGTCTGTTTAAAATGCCCGGTTATGTTAGAAAACCGATCTTTTCGACCTAGTCTGTCTGCCTATGTAGCAGATTGATATTATCTTAGGCATGGATTGGCTTTCGGCCAACCATGTAGTACTGGACTGTTCAAATAAAACCCTCTGCTTTTCCAAGCAATCTGGATCATTGCCTGCCAGTGATGGTGTATCGGAAGGTGTACAATCAGGAGAGTGCATGGTGCTGTTTTCTTTGGAAGCCGAAGAGACTCCAAATCTTGATGCTTTGCCAGTGGTGCGTGAGTTTCCGGATGTATTCCCGGATGATGTGCCAGGATTGCCACCCAAGAGAGAGGTGGAGTTCGCAATCGACCTTACACCCAGAGCCGGATCGATTTCGATAGCACCCTATCGAATGTCCTTAACAGAGTTGGCAGAGCTGAAGAAGCAATTGGACGACATGCTGCAAAAGCAGTTTATCAGACCGAGTGTTTCACCATGGGGAGCACCTGTGCTGTTCGTCAAGAAGAAGGACGGCAGTTCAAGGTTGTGTGTGGACTATAGACAACTCAACAAGGTGACAATCAAGAATAAATACCCATTGCCAAGGATTGACGATCTTATGGATCAATTAAGGGGAGCAACGGTATTTTCTAAGATTGATTTGAGATCCAGTTATCATCAAATAAGGGTGAAAGAAGATGATATACCAAAGACAGCTTTCTGGAGTCGGTACGGACACTACGAGTATCTAGTTATGCCTTTTGGTGTGACTAATGCTCCTGCAGTGTTCATGGACTACATGAATAGAATCTTCAGACCGTACCTCGATAAGTTTGTCGTTGTTTTTATCGATGACATCCTTATCTACTCCTTAGACAAGGAAGAACATCAAGAGCATTTGCGGATTGTACTTCAAGTTCTTAAGAACAGACAACTCTATGCCAAGTTGTCCAAGTGCGAGTTCTGGCTGGAGGAGGTACAATTCCTTGGGCATGTGATCGACAAGGATGGTATCGCAGTAGATCCTGCAAATGTAGAAGCTGTGGTCAAATGGGAAAGTCCTAAGACGGTAACCGAGATCAGAAGTTATCTCGGACTAGCAGGATACTACAGAAGGTTCATCGAGGGATTCTCGAAGGTTGCGTTACCTCTGATGCAATTAACGAGGAAAGGAAAAGCGTACGAATGGACAGAAGAGTGTGAGACTAGTTTCCAAGAGCTGAAAGGGAGGCTAACTACATCTCCGGTACTAGTCTTGCCAAATCCATCAATGTCGTTCGATGTGTACTGTGACGCATCGTACCAAGGTTTGGGTTGTATGCTTATGCAAGAAAGGAAAGTGGTAGCCTATGCTTCCAGACAGCTAAAAGTGCACGAACGGAATTACCCAACCCACGACCTAGAGTTGGCCGCAATAGTGTTTTCATTGAAGATTTGGAGACACTATCTTTATGGCGCTAAATTCAGCGTGTTTTGCGACCATAAAAGTTTAAAGTATTTGTTCGACCAAAAGGAGTTGAACATGCGGCAGAGGAGATGGATGGAATTCATAAAGGATTATGAATTTGATCTACAGTACCACCCAGGAAAGGCCAACGTGGTGGCAGACGCTTTGAGTCGGAAATCTTTGCATATGTCCGCTATGATGGTGAAAGAACTGGAACTGCTGGAACAGTTCAGGAATCTGAACCTGGACGTGGAGTTATCCAGAGATAAGATAAGTTTAGGAATGATCGCTATCACTAGTGATTTTCTGAACTTGATCTGGAAAAAGCAAGGAGAAGATCAGTACCTACAGGAAAAGAACCAGATGGTAGAAGAAGGAAGGACTTCAGAGTTCAAGAAGGGTACTGATGGAATCCTGAAGTTTGGAGACAGGATATGTGTGCCTAAGGATAGTGAAGTTAGGAACATGATCTTGGAAGAAGCACACAAGAGCAAACTGAGTTTTCATCCCGGATCTACAAAGATGTATCAGGACCTAAAGGGAATGTTTTGGTGGCCTGGGATGAAGAAGGAAGTAGCAGAATATGTCCAATCCTGTCTGGTGTGTCAAAAGGCAAAGATTGAACACCAGAAACCAGCAGGGTTATTACAATCACTAGACGTCCCAGAATGGAAATGGGATAGCATTGCAATGGATTTTGTTTCCGGACTACCAAGAACGCAGAAGAGATGCGATGCAGTTTGGGTAATCGTTGACAGGCTTACGAAATGTGCTCATTTCTTGCCGATCAACCAAAGGTATTCTTTGGAAAGATTAACCCAGATTTACATCAGAGAAGTGGTAAGATTACACGGGGTACCTTCGAGTATAATTTCGGACAGGGATCCGAGGTTTACTTCTAGGTTTTGGCAGAGTCTAAATGGTGCATTGGGGACGAAGCTCAGGATGAGTTCAGCTTATCATCCACAAACTGATGGTCAGTCTGAAAGGACGATTCAATCGTTGGAGGATCTTTTAAGAGCATGTGTTTTGGAAAACACAGGAAGTTGGGACGAATTCCTTCCATTGATTGAATTCACATATAATAATAGTTTCCACTCGAGTATTGGCATGGCGCCATACGAGGCACTGTATGGACGGAAGTGTCGAACACCACTCTGTTGGTATGAAACCGGGGAAAATCAGTTGATAGGACCCGAGATGGTACAGCGAACGACGGAGCAAGTTAAGAAAATTAGGGAAAAGATGAAAGTCGCACGGGATCGGCAGAAGAGCTACAGTGACAAGAGGAGGAGACCTTTGGAGTTCCAGGAAGGCGACCATGTCTTTATGAGAGTCACTCCAAGAACTGGAATCGGCAGGGCAATCAAATCCAGAAAGCTTACACCTAGATTCATTGGACCATTTCAAATTCTTCGCCGAATTGGTCCAGTTGCCTACCAAATTGCCTTACCTCCCAACCTATCCAATATTCACAATGTATTCCATGTATCTCAACTCAGAAAATATCATCCCGATCCATCATACGTGATAGAGCCCGAATCAATCCAGGTAAGGGATAACTTAGAATACGAAGCATTGCTTGTACGGATTGAAGACACGAGGGTGAAGGAACTCCGCGGAAAGCAGATTCCCTTAGTCAAGGTCATATGGGATGCTACAACGGGAGATGCCACCTGGGAACGTGAAGAGGATATGCAGCAGCGGTATCCACATCTATTCTAAGGTATGTCGAATTTCGAGGACGAAATTCTTTTTAAGGGGGGTAGTAATGTAACACCCCGATTTTCTTAATCTTTTAATTAATCAGTAATTAATTAATTGTATTTTATTTGAGGGTCTAGAAACTTTAATAAATTATTCCGAGGCCATAGTCACGCTCTACGCTATCGTAGGAAGCTATGGTTAAGTTTTGGGTCGAAAACTCAGACGGAGCCCGATCTGCGTTTTTCCTTGACAGTAGTGCCTTACTACTATCGAGACCTAATTTGGACCCGCGAACGAGACAGTTAGTCTTAGAATCACATTTCCTACACTTTCGAAAAAGTTCGTCCTGACATTCGAAAATAAAAATAATATTATTATATTCAGGCCGATAATCGTTCTAGGAGACGATTCGAGTTGTCTTAGGGTTTTTCGAGAACCTTGAGCCAATGATTTTCATACCAGGGCTATGTTAAATCATTTGGGGACTCCTACAAATGTCGTGAGGATTTTCAAAATATCGGGACGCGAAATGACCAAATTGCCCTTGGTCTTTTTACTAAATTACCTTTTTACCCTTTTCTTAACTCTTAAGTTACCTCAAATGAAAATATCTAAATTTTCATGACTCACCTCACTCTCTCTCCAAAATTTCGTGCAGCCCTCTCTCTCTCATCCCCTCCAACTTCTTCTTCTTCCTTCTTTCTTCTTCTTCTTCCTCCATTTCTCTTTTCTTCCTCCATTTTCACCTCCATTTTTCTCAAGCTTCCACAAGGATTTTCAAGCAAGTTTGTGAAGCAAAGTTGATCCTCTCATCATCCTCTATCACCTAGAAGGTATAAATTTCATCCTTGAGCTCTCAATCTTTATTTTCACCATTTATTTTCATGAATTTCAATTTCTAGATCTAAACTTCAAAAATCTCTAGAAAATTGTAGAAAAATCATTTTGAGACCAAACCAATTCCTATGAGCTAGCATCATTCCCTAATATCATAATCCAAGAGCTTGTGATGAAATAAAATCTCTAGCCTATTTATCTTTTAAGGGCCGAATGTAAGGATTTTTGGGGGGGAAAATGGGTTTTGTTCTTTGTTCTTGATTCCTCATGTGTCATCCCTTAATCATGTAATCCAAGTGATTAGGAGTCCAAATCACACTCTCACCTATTTTTCATGGTGAGGGCCGAAACCCTACTTTGATGGTTTAAGGGGTTTTGGTTCAAATCTTTGATAATTGATCATTGATTATGCATTAGGTATGCCTAAGGGTCATTGATCCAAGAGTTGGTAGAATTTCAATATCCCTAGCCTACTTAAGTAATTAAGGGCAGTAGCTAATCCTAGAGATTAGATAGATTATGGTTTCCTTATTTTAATTTCTGGTTGTGTTTTGTTGTATAGACTCGGACAGGATTCGAACATCCGACAGCGCACCCGACTGACAGCTGCGGAGTCGTAGCCGGAGCTGCTCGAGGAAATCACTAAGGTGGGGAGAAAGAACTCATATCGTCGGGAAGGCAAGCTAGTATAGAATATATATATCTGTGTAGGGAAACCCTAAAACCCTACTAGAGGTTGAGCCCTGGAAAAGTGCCTGGACCCTGGGTGTAGGTACTTTTGGGCTATCACCACTAAGTTGATGATATGACTATTGTAGTTTATTGAGGTTGATGTGTTGAATTGGTTATTTGATTATTTGTTGGTTTTATTTGTTGAACTGTCTACATGATGAATTATTGTTTGACTTTATGATGATAGCTGTACTGGTAGAATTACTGTTGTGACGATAATGTGATTTGATTGATTGAGTGTTGATGAGAGTATGGTGAGCGTTGATGTTGTTCGGGTTGATATCGTTGTGGTCCCGACCGTGGAGCTGTGGCTCGTAGACGCAAGGCGTCGTGATGCTGATGCTGATGTGATGTTGATGTGATGATTGATGTTGACGTTGATGTGATGCGATGTGTCGTGGTCGTGGACGAGTGTTTAGGCGTGACGTTCCGATATCAACCTGCGATGGATGTTTGTTGCATTTTCATAACATTTCATACCACAGCATTTGGTCCCAAAGGGGGATGTCCAATTGGGGACGTTACGTAAAATCCCGAGGCGGGATATGAGGTGATGTGATGTGATGTAATCCCGACGGGGATGTCCAATTGGGGACGTGATGTATCGGCCGACATGCATATAGGGAAGACAGCATATACATAGGGACTAGTATCCCTCCTATAGGCTTATTCGAGAGAACGATGTTTGAGATGATTGTGATTGGTGACTTAAGAGATGGATGAGGTTGTGCTATATATGTTATCTGTGTTGTGTGATGTATATATTTATGCTATACTGATGCCCCTCTCCCATATTGATGATATATGTTTCTTATCTCCCGCTATTTTTTCTGTATGTGTTGCTCTTATTTTATGGGAAGACCCCGAGGAGGAACCAGTTGCTGAAGAGCTGGACGGCATTCCTTACGAGCCTGACGCTGGAGGACGTGCCGCGGACCCTAGCCTCGAGAGGTTGGGAAATGATCGTGATTAGTCGGAGTGCTATCTCTCGGCCTACCTTTCATACTTTTATTTTGGTTTGTAAGAGTATACTCGTATGTATTACTGTATTACTGTAGCCCTACTGATGGGGCAATACTGTATGTGATATATTTCTTTATATTTTAAGCTGTGTACTCTGAAGCGTTGCGTGCCGTGTATTTGTTTGCTTCCGCGCTAAATTTTTCGCTTCGCTTCGTTTTAATAAGGCGTGCTAACGTTTATTATGCGATTAAGGTTAGTTAATATCTTAGGTTCTATTGATGGGACGGCGGGCCGTCTCATTTAGGGGGTGTACTGAATTGAGATTTTAAAAGACTAATTATGGATAAATATGTCTAGGAGATTTTAAAAGATTATTTAAATATGTAATGACTTATAAGATTTTTTTTTTTAAAATTATAATCAAGATTTTGTATTTTTGGATTTTAAAATATTTATATTATATATAAGAATCTATAAGATTTAAAAGGACCACATGGATTTGAAAGGATCACATAGTAGGCGTTTGTTTCAAGGTTTAGAATACGATTCCCGGGAATCACATACCCGGGAATGCTATTACCGAGAATCCTGGTTATTCATGGTTGGTTAGTAATTAAAATTCCTGGGAATCTTTCTTGAAATTCCTGAAAATAATTTGAAAAAATGTTTGGTTCGTGATGTTATTTCTAGGAATAAATGTTGTAATTACCAAAACATCCTTGCTATATAAAATATTATTTGATTATTTTTGTGGATATTTTTAATAATATCTTATAAATAATATTTTAATTATGGCCATATGTTGTACAATATTAACATAATATTAATTTTAAGATTAAAAAATTTAAAAAAAATTAGTCAAAACGTTTATGTAGGACTATTATTCTTATCTTTTGTTCTTGAGTGTGATGTGATAGCTTTAATAGATTGCAATATTGACTAGATGCCATTTACTGTCTGTGAAAAACATTTCCTGGAGGTCTGCAAATTTATAAGGTTTGTTACCCTTTGACATGGCTAATATTGCCCCTTGTTCATCCCGTTCACGTTTTATATTCATGAAGAGTGGAAGATAGCAGTTATACAATGTATGCACTTTTTTTGTGATTTTGCACAATAATAGTGATGCCAAGTCCATGGGAATAACACATACTCAGCCTTGGAGGTGGGAATTGAAATAGACAGATGTAAACACTAGAAGGGGGGTTGAATGATGTTTGACAAATTTATGCGGAATTTAGAAACTTTTTCACAAGCACAGACGGGTTGTAATAGACGAGTAAACACAGACAGGTCAATCAGACTGATAACTCGTCTGAAGGTTTTCACAGAAAACACACAATCATGCAAGATAAGAAAAGTTTTGATAAACACAATTATAAACCCCTTTAGTTAAATGATAATTAAGACAAATAATCAAACTAAAGAGTTAAGGGAAAGAGAGATCACTCAGCAGGTTTTATCCTGGTTCACCCCTTAACAATGAGGCTACGTCCAGTCCTTGGCAGCACCAAGTTTTCTCACTATAACTGATTTAAGTTACAGGACAGACAAGTATTATTTTCACACCTAGCCTCTTCAGGCTCCAGACGAGTATTGTTTTCACACCTAGCCTCTCCAGGCTCCAGACAAGTATTATTTGCACACTTAGCCTCTTCAGGCTCAGACGGGTTTGTTTGAGAGAAGTTGTAAAAAGATTATAATTTGCAAGTCTTTCACAAGCACTCAGGCGAGTGTATTAAATGTGAAGTTCTAAAAGACTGCGTATTAACTTCAAATGATTGAAGAATAAATAATGAAAGAATGAAGATATAAATGCACAGAGTAATTGCTCTTTGATTGCTTTGATCGTTCTCTTATTTCTTTTTTTTTTTTTTTTGAATCTTCAAAGTCTTCTTCATTAAATAGGCTTCAAAAATTTAAAGCCGTTAGACACAAAGTCTGAAGTCTTTGGCTTCTTGCAGATCTTCAATAAATGCAATAGAGTCGTTCTGATCAGCCATTAAAGCATAGGGAGCTTCGCTTGTTCTCTTTCCTCAGAGTGATGCAGACTTCTGATATACCTTTGGTCTCAGTAGGTCTGTATCCGTGCTTTTTGTTTGCAGAGGGAAGACTTTCCCTTTTGGTGTAAGATGCAGTTGTGTTCAGGCAAAGCACTTTGTTGAAGTTCTTTATCAGGGTCGAGACAGCTTTCATCCAATATATTCTTTAACGTTAGTCTTTAGACGGATGAGTAGCTTCATTAGACGGGTTGACTCTTTAACAAAGAGATGATGTTAGTTGCAAAGTCTTTTAGACGGGTGAGTCTTCCTTTGATCAGACGGTTGAAGACTTCATTAGACGAGTGAACTTCTCTTAGTTCAGACGAGTGAACCTTAGCTAGTTCAGACGAGTGAACTTATCTTAGTTCAGACGAGTGAACTTTAGTTAGTTCAGACGTGTGAACTTAAGTTAGTTCAGACGGGTGAACTTATCTAAGTTCAAACGAGTGAGCAATTCATATAGACTCTTAATGTTTTAATCTGCACACTAAGTAGACGAGTTAAATACCACAGACGGGTTCAATTAAATCATTGAATAAATGTTTTAATCTCATCAAAACTAAGGTAAATGCACATCAGACATTTGGAGACTCAACAATCTCGCCCTTTTTGATGATGACAAAACATGTTAAATGATTTAATGAACTTAAGAAAATTCACATAAATCAGTCATGTATATGATTAATCAGATTAAAAACATAGTTCCATGATTATAATATATTAAGACAGATAAGCATTTAACTTTTTATCTTAGTCTTATCTTAGTATTTTCTCCCCCTTTTGACATTATCAAAAGCAATAGAATATAGACAGAGAGAAAAGAAAAGATTCATCATATTTAAAAGTAAATATTTGTTCATATCAGACAGTTGTAATATAAAGACATTTTTCATTTAACTGTCTCCCCCTTTTGTCATAATCAAAAAAGAGAAAAGGAGGTATTTGACCATCATTGGCTGTGTACAAGGTTCTTTAAAAAAGAAGAAAATTACACATAAGTGTTAAAAAGATCAAAAAGAGTTAAAAGCAAGTTTGTCCTTTGGTTTTGCCTAAAGGCTTCTTCAACTGCTCCCCCTGAGCAGATGCATCCTCTTTGATGGTTTTGAAAAAAGAAGAGAAACTTTTTAAAAAAAAATTGATTTAAAATAAAAACAGCCATGTACACATTTTGCCTCAGAGAAAGAAATGGCATTAAAGATAATAACCATTTAAAAGAAAATATTTCAAATAAAGAGTATGATTCAAAGAGTCAGACGGTTAAACATAGACGGGTATCATAAACACTCATCAGACAGGTTATTCAGCAAAGCAATGTATATTCAAGTTGTCTCTTATAAACTTAAACCTATCCTCAGCTAATGGTTTTGTAAAGATATCAGCCCATTGATTTTCAGTTTTAACAAACTTAACATCAAATACACCTTTTTGAACATAATCTCTTATGAAGTGATGTTTGATTTCTATATGCTTAGCCTTAGAATGTTGTATGGGATTCTTGGTTAAGCAAATGGCACTAGAATTATCACACCAGACAGGTATATTATGCTCAAATATAGAGTAATCTTCTAGTTGATATTTTACCCATAATAGCTATGAGCAGCAACTTGCAGCAGAGACATATTCTGCTTCTGCAGTTGAGAGGGCGATATCGTCTGTCTTTTGCTTGAACAGGAGACTAAGTTTGCTCCAATGGAGTGACATCCTCCACTGGTGCTTTTCCATTCAAGTCTATCTCCAGCAAAGTCAGCATCACAAAAGCCAACTAATCTGTAATCTTGTGTTCTTAAATACATTAAACCAAGATTAGTGGTTCCAAGCAAATATCTAAAGATTCTTTTAACAGCCTTAAGATGAGATTCTTTGGGATCAGATTGGAATCTAGGACACATACAGACACTAAATTGAATATCAGGTCTGCTAGATGTTAAGTAAAGAAGAGATCCAATCATACCTCTGTAGACAGTTTGGTCTACCTTTTTACCTTTATCATCTTTGCTTAGATTAGCATTAGTTTGCATTGGAGTTTTCATGATCTTTGAGCTATCCATTTTGTATTTCTTTAGAATCTCCTTGATGTACTTTTGTTGATGGATGTAGATTCCATCACACGTCTGCTTGATTTGCAGTCCAAGGAAGAACTTCAATTCTCCCATCATGCTCATTTCAAATTCTGCTTGCATCAACTTAGAGAATTCTTTGCACAATTTTTCATTAGTAGCTCCAAAATAATATCATCAACATATATTTGAACTACTATGAAGTTATCTTTTGAGCATTTCTTAAACAAAGTTGTATCAACTTTTCCTCTTATAAAACCATTATTCATAAGAAAAGAACTAAGTCTATCATACCATGCTCTGGCGCTTGTTTTAAACGATATAAAGCCTTTTTAAGTTTGAAAACATAATCTGGTTTTTCATTATCTTCAAAATCAGGAGGTTGTTTAACATAAACTTCTTCTTCAATTATTCTATTTAAAAAAGCACTTTTTACATCCATTTGAAATAAAGTAATTTGATGTTGTGCAGCATATGACATGAGTATGCGAATAGCTTCTATTCTAGCTACAGGTGCAAAGGTCTCAGTATAGTCAATACCTTCTTGTTCGTTGTAGCCTTGAGCTACTAACCTTGCTTTGTTTCTGACAACTTTGCCATCTTCATCTAGCTTGTTCTGAAAACCCATCTTGTTCCAATAACAGACTTGTCTGTTGGTTTGGAGACAAGTTTCCAAACATCATTCCTTTTGAACTGATTAAGTTCTTCTTGCATGGCAAGAATCCAGCTTTTATCTTCAAGAGCTTCCTCAGTATGCCTTGGTTCAATTTCAGATAAAAAAGCCATATTGCTTGACTCTCTTAAGACAGATCTGGCTCTAACACCTTCAGAGGGACTTCCAATGATGAGATCTTCAGGATGATGAGCTTTGAACTTCCAGTCTCTTCTGAGATCATCATTTTGATGTTGATCTGACTGATGACTCGTCTGCTCCACTTGTCTGAGAGATTCCTCAGCAGACTCAGTTTTTGATACGTCTGGCTGTTGACTCGTCTGCTGGGTAAGATCAAGTCCTGCAAGATCATCTCCTAGATCTGATAGTTCCCTATCAATCTTTAGATTATCATTGAATTTTACATGAATAGATTCCTCAACAATAGAGGTCCTAGAGTTAAAAACTCTATATGCTTTAGACACTTCAGAATATCCAATGAAGATGCCTTTGTCTACCTTGGAATCAAACTTTCCAAGTTGATCCTTGGTATTTAAGATGAAGCATTCACATCCAAATGCATGGAAATAAGATATGTTGGGTTTTCTACCTTTCCACAATTCATAAGGAGTCTTCTTTAGGATAGACCTTATAAGTATTCTATTTTGCACATAACATGCAGTGTTTACTGCTTCAGCCCAGAAGTACTTAGGGAGATTATTTTCATTGAGCATTGATCTAGCCATCTCTTACAGAGATCTGTTCTTTCTCTCAACCACTCCATTTTGCTGTGGAGTTCTTGGTGCAGAGAAGTTGTGAGAGATTCCATTCTCTTCACAGAACAGTTTGAATTGCTCATTTTCAAATTCTCCCCCATGATCACTTCTAAGGGTAGAAATACAGAAACCTTGCTCATTTTGTACTTTCTTACAGAATACAGAGAAGGCCTTAAAAGACTCATCCTTGTGGGTTAAGAAAAGTACCCAAGTAAATCTAGAATAGTCATCAACAATGACAAATCCATATTTCCTTCCAGCTAGACTGGCAACATTAACTGGTCCAAACAGATCCATGTGTAACAACTGAAGAGGTCTAGAGGTTGATACAATGTTTTTTGATTTGAAACTTGATTTTACTTGTTTACCTCTCTGACATGCATCACATAAAACATCTTTCTTGAAACTGATATCAGGCAATCCTCTCACAAGGTTATCCTTTTTCAATTTTGAAATAAGTTTCATACTAGCATGTCCTAGTTTCCTATGCCATAACCATCTTTCATCCTCTTTAGACATCAGACAAGTTACACTTTGATCTGAGAGTTCAATTAGCTCAATCTTATAAAGATTTTGCTGTCTATTAGCTGAAAAGAGGGTCTTGCCACTCTTGTCTTTGACTATGCATTCATTCTTAGTGAAGGAGACATCAAATCCACTATCACATAATTGACTTATGCTAAGTAAATTGTGTCTTAGTCCTTCAACCATAAGTACATTTGAGATAGAGGGAAGAGGGGGTTTACCACCAGTTGTACCAACACCAATTACTCTTCCTTTTTGATTACCTCCAAAGGCAACAAATCCACCATTCTTAGACTGGAGGTCTTGGAACATAGACCTTTCTCCTGTCATATGTCGCGAGAAGCCACTGTCCAGGTACCAGCAGAGGCGTCTGCTTTGTCATATTAAGGATGTCTGCAACAGAAATTATTTTATCTTTAGGTGCCCACATTTTTCTGGGTCCTTTTATGTTAGTTCTAGGAGTCTGTGAAGACTTCCCCTTTTTATTGTGAAAACACTTAGACATAACATGTCCAGCTTTTCCACAGAAGTTACAGACGGGTCTAAGTCTAACTGGAATGGGTTTAACATAGACAGTTGAAGATTTTGTTGATACTTTATTATCAGCTTGATGATCATATCCAATGCCTTCTTTGTTAAGAGAGTGTCTCTGACATCCTAGCAGTTTTGTCAGATTATCTCTGCCATTAACAAATCTAGCAAGATCAGAAGTGAGCTCCTTCAATTTCTGTTGAAGCGTGAACACTTCTTCAGAATGTGATGTTTCACTTGAGATCGAAGCTTCATTAGACTTTTCAGTCCTCAGCTGGCTATTCTCTTTGGCCAGCATCTCACACTCTTGAGATTTTTGTTTATGCTCACTGAGGAGTTTAACATAATCTCTCTTGAGGGATTTCAAGGCCTTAGATAAGCCTTTGGATTCCTCTACCCGCTCATCGTAAGCATCATGCAATTCCTTAAGTTCAGAATGTACCTCAGTTTCAGGTTCTGAATCTGTATTGGCCATCAGACAGAGATTGGCTTCCTCTTCTGTCTCTTATCCTTCATATGTGACAGATAAGGAGTCCCACATTTTTTTAGCAGAATCACAAGCACGAACCTTTTCAAACTCTTATGGACTGAGAGCACAGATTATAGCATATCTGGCTTTATGGTTTAGATCCCATCTTGTCTTTTCTGCAGGTGACCACTGAGCCTTAGGCTTGTCTGAGCCATCATTATTTTGAGGAGTGTAAGGACCATCAGTAATGACATCCCATACATCATAATTTGTTGACAAGATGAACCAGTGAAACATTTCTTTCCAGTAGTTGTAGTTTACACCATCGAAGAAAGGGGGTCTGGTTATAGAGGCTCCTTTAGGTTGGGGGTTCCCACTTGAGCTTGCTCCAGAATACATTGTCTATTCTTCAGGATCTTTCCTCTACACTGTTAGGTGCTCAACCCAGAGGCTGAGCTCTGATACCAACTGAAATAGACAGATGCAAACACTAGAAGAAGGTTGAATGGTGTTTGACAAATTTATGCGGAATTTAGAAACTTTTTCGCAAGCACAGACGGGTTGTAATAGACGAGTAAACACAGACAGGTCAATCAGACTGATAACTCGTCTGAAGGTTTTCACATAAAACACACAATCATGCAAGATAAGAAAAGTTTTGATAAACACAATTATAAACCCCTTTAGTTAGATGATAATTAAGACAAATAATCAAACTAAAGAGTTAAGGGAAAGAGAGATCACTCAGCAGGTTTTATCCTGGTTCACCCCTTAACAATGAGGCTACGTCCAGTCCTTGGCAGCACCAAGTTTTCTCACTATAACTGATTTAGGTTACAGGACAGACAAGTATTATTTTTACACCTAGCCTCTTCAGGCTCCAGACGAGTATTGTTTTCACACCTAGCCTCTCCAGGCTTCAGACAAGTATTGTTTTCACACCTAGCCTCTCCAGGCTCCAGACAAGTATTATTTGCACACTTAGCCTCTTCAGGCTCAGACGGGTTTGTTTGAGAGAAGTTGTAAAAAGATTACAATTTGCAAGTCTTTCACAAGCACTCAGACGAGTGTATTAAATGTGAAGTTCTAAAAGACTGCGTATTAACTTCAAATGATTGAAGAATAAATAATGAAAGAATGAAGATATAAATGCACAGAGTAATTGCTCTTTGATTGCTTTGATCGTTCTCTTATTTCTTTTTTTTTGAATCTTCAAAGTCTTCTTCATTAAATAGGCTTCAAAAATTTAAAGCCGTTGGACACAAAGTCTGAAGTCTTTGGCTTCTTGCAGATCTTCAATAAATGCAATAGAGTCGTTCTGATCAGCCATTAAAGCATAGGGAATTTCGCTTGTTCTTTTTCATCAGAGTGATGCAGACTTTTGATATACATTTGGTCTCAGCAGGTCTATATACGTGCTTTTTGTTTGCAGAGGGAAGACTTTCCCTTTTGGTGTAAAATGCAGTTGTGTTCAGGCAAAGCACTTTGTTGAAGTTCTTTATCAGGGTCGAGACAGCTTTCATCCAATGTATTCTTTAACGTTAGTCTTTAGACGGATGAGTAGCTTCATTAGACGGGTTGACTCTTTAACAAAGAGATGACGTTATTTGCAAAGTCTTTTAGATGGGTGAGTCTTCCTTTGATCAGACGGTTGAAGACTTCATTAGACGAGTGAACTTCTCTTAGTTCAGACGAGTGAACCTTAGCTAGTTCAGACGAGTGAACTTATCTTAGTTCAGACGAGTGAACTTTAGTTAGTTCAGACGGGTGAACTTATCTAAGTTCAGACGAGTGAACAGTTCATATAGACGCTTAATGTTTTAATCTGCACACTAAGTAGACGAGTTAAATACCACAGACGGGTTCAATTAAATCATTGAATAACTGTTTTAATCTCATCAAAACTAAGATAAATGCACATCAGACATTTGGAGACTCAACAGGAATAAAAAAGATGAAAACATGGGTATATTACTTTCCTAAGAATAATTTTTTAAAGCTTCAAACAAACATAGGAATATTTTATCTCCACCTTTATATTCCCGGGAATATGTTAAGATACCCTGGAACAAACACCCTCATAGATTTAGTATATTGGCTAAGTGAGGTGATATCAATGTGGCTAGACAAATTTTGTATCACATGTGAGTGATCAAGAATTTGGTGTCATGAAACTCTATGATTAATGTGTATGCGAGAAATGATGACATTGAAGTTGCATTGATGTTGTCCGATGAAATGCCAAGTAGGGATAGTTTTACTTGGACAGCTTTGGTTGATGGGCTTTCGAAATGATCAACATTGATGTTGCAAGAGAGATATTTTATCAAATGCCGAGTAATTAAGAAATTAATGTCTTCACCTTTAACAACCGCTATGTCAGTTGTTAAGGTGGTTCAAGCTAACTATCAGTTAGTGACCACATTATTAGTCTCTAATTTAGTCACCAATAAGAAGATGTGACCAATAATTAGCGACCACATTTAATAAAATGATGCTCAATAAGTTAGCGACTAGAGTTTTAGAAAATCCGTTTTTTGAATTGTTATTTCGGCCTCTAACTTATTTAGAGACGGATTTTATGCCTTTAATTTAGTCTCTAAAATAGTATTTTTAATTTTGTATTAGGCGGAGTAAGAAAATATATTCAATAATAAGCCAAATATTGAATTAGGAGAAACGAGAATTTATTGCTACTAGTTAATTAAGTTAATAATTAATAATTGACTGTTAAATGTATTAACTACTTTATACCACCTATAATTTCATATAAACTTTACAAATTAATTTCTCCCGATTAACTTACTCATCAACCACTTCTCACTAATTTTTTTTACAAAATGGTTTAATTCAGAGAGAGGAGATTATTTCAAGACCATGGACATTGTCATAAGTTTCAGCAAAAGTTTAACTGATAGTTGCATATATCTATGAATTAGAGATTGTTGGCGGTGAAAAACGAACAATAATGTCATTTGGTATTAAAAAGAAAGAAAAATAACTATTTTAAGCTAAAGTTTTTGTTACCTGGAGTGTGAAGCTAAGTCTCCAACCCGAGCCCATTTGGGCGTACAAGCCCAATAGGCAATAATGGATCAGTAGGTAAGGATGACAATCGGTATGATATATATGGGATATTATAGTATCTGTTTCTATATCTGCGTTATAAAAAAGTATTTGCATCCGTCCTCATATCCGTATGGGTAGCAATCTTGATATCCGTACCCTCATTCATTAGGTATCTAAGTCTCCGTACCCGCACCCATTACTCGCACTTTAGTATAAGAAATTTGTGGATTTTGAAAATAAGATAAGTAAATATGATATATCCAAAAGTTTTTCAATTGATATAATTTTCTTATTATTCACTTTAAACAGTAAAATGATTTATTTTTGTACTTACATAAAGTTACATTATACATAATAAATATCCTGCATACCAAACTAAAAATGCAATCCGTAGATTTAATAATCAATTTGTGAATATGAAATGTATGAAATGCAAAGGTTCAAATACAATATGTCCAATAAACAATCCCCAAAACATTAATTAAATATTACAATAAAAAATGATACATTACACTAAAAGGAATGTTCAGTCAAAGAAAAAAAGGAATGCTATTGAACTGCAGAAAAAACAATATTAATGCCAACTTTTTATTTCATTTGTCAACGCTTGATCATTATCATTATCGTTAGATTTGTTCACAAGACAAAGGAAAACACATCAAGATTATTGTAAATATTAAGATAATGATTTGATCATATTAATCAAGAAGTAACATACAAAGTATAGACGACAATGAAGCTAACCAAGTGGAATTGACGATGAAGCTCTAGTTTTTTTAATTTTTTTAATCTAATATATTATAATTAAGGCATGATGAAATAATATACAAAATATAGACGACGATAAAGCTAGCTAAGTAAAACTGACGATAAAGTTTTAGAACTAATATTGAAGCTCTAGTTTTTTTTAAATTTTTTTAATGTAATATATTATAATTATGTATATATAAAATAAATATATAAATAAATATATATAATGTGGGTGTGGGACGGGATGAATATTAGAATATCCGCAATCACATTCATTTCCATTAATTTTTATGAATAATTATCCATATTCACACTTATATCAATTAAATGAGTAATTATTATATCCATCATAAATAATTTTTACGGGTATATGTTGGATGGTGCACACATTATCATCCCTATCCCGAGGTCTTGAAGTCAGGTCTGCGGAGGGCAGGCCTCCTTGCCAGATCAGCCACGTGCTAATAGGGGAGGTCGGCCCAACCATTCACATTAAAGATATGCCAAGTCTGATTGTGTACTTTTTCGTGTAAAATTTTCATATAACATTTAGCATTTTTCTTACAATTTTTTTAATGATTTAATTAGTATGTATTAATAACGTAAAGATTTTTTACACTATCAATCAATCAGAAATCGTCATATGTGCTAAAATGTTTGATTCTTATCCTAACTATCATAAAAATCATTTATCCCATAATTTCTGATTAGTTGATAATATAAAAAAATTTATATTGACATCACATATCAATTAAATTTTTATTTAAATGATGTTTCTTTACTGAAAATAGTACGAAATATTCTTCCCACTTGTCTTACCACTTTCCTTTTCATTTTCATTTTGATTTGTATACTTCCATGATTCCCGCACTAAGACATACTAGTATTTCATTGGTGTAATCTATTTTCATGCAGGTTTTGTTAAATTATTATGAGTTTAATTGTTGTGCATTATCAGTGTAAAATTTTTGTATATTGTTAATCAATTAAAAATCATGATTTTAATAACTTTTAAAGTAATTAGAATAAAAATCAACTACTTTTATTGATGTGATAATTCCTGATTAGCTGACGGTGATAAATCCAATTATTATTCACGCTGAATCGCAAAACAATTCTTTATTTTAGCCTTCCAATCACGTTAGGTTGAAGATTAGTATACCTAATTCAAATCCGTTGTTAATCTAAACTTAATGATTGATTATAAATTGATCAATCAAGTTAACAACCGGAGGCAACAACTTGGAAAATCTCTCCAGAGGAAGGTTACTTGGTTATTGTTCAATACCAACCTACAAGTTGTACTATTTAAGAGAAGTAGCTAACCAAGAATAAAAAAATGAAAATTCTCGTACATCCATTGCGCCTATAAAATTATTCCTCCGCAACTCTTAGCTATACTCAAGACAAACGCAGACAGACAGGAAAAGAGAGAAATAGAGAGAGAGAGAGAGACATATCAAGAGTTTCAGCCAAAGAAACTTCACCAAAGCTTCATCAAAAAACACTTCATTGAACTTGGTATTTTTCCCATACTGCGATGTCAACCATTTCTTTTCCACCACCGTACACCCCTTCTGCACCATATCTACCTACCATTACTCCTTCGCCTCCAGCCCCATTAGCATGGGCACCACCTTTTACAACATGGCCTCCACCTACGTCAGATTGGTATTCATCTGATTCATCATCAGATTCTTCTTCATCTACAGCCAAATTTGGAATCATCATCGGTGTCGCGGTTGGGGTCATTGGGCTTATTTTAGCGTTCGGCATTTGGTACAAGTGTCTCAAGAAGAAGTTTGATAGTCACAGATGTTCAAAGTAACTCCTCTAGTATCTTCAAGTGTTGAGTATTATTTTTAATTCATGTTTCGTTGTGTATATAGGACATGAGAATCTTCACGTTCTGATACCACGAAGCAGCATAAAATACAAAAGATATGGAGGGAATAAAGTCTCGTCTATTAAGGATGCGTTTGGAAGAGCTTATGAGAATAATTTATAAAAATAAATTTATGAAAATAATTTATTATCTTCTCATAAACTTGTTAAAGTAATTTATGAAAATAAGCTATTTTTAATCTATTTAAAAAAAAAATGATTGAATAAGCGATTAATTAAGCTGTGTATCCCAACACACTCTAAACCGTGAAGGAATTGTTTTCAATAATTTGAGTTCTCAAACCTTCAATGTTTATGTTAGTGAAGATTTTCATAAATGCAGCATATTTTTAGTTTGGAAGCATTTGCACGTGAACCTTCAAATTTCTTGCAAACTATTAAGTATTAACTTAATTATATTGGTATGAATCTACGTGGTCTTGGATTTGATTTAAAGTTTATATGTATAAAAAAAAATCATCCAAAAGAGTTTCGCTTATGCAAATAATTATGTTTGAAAAATTAATGGATGCTCTAATTAAATTTGTTTTTTTACGGCAAAGGAAAATTTTATTCAAAAACAGGATATAAGTCCTCAAAGATACAATAAGTAATTATAGGAGGAATTTTCTCAATCCAGATCTGATTAGGTTGATTCAAAGGCATTTGGCTAAAGAGTGGGTTGCTTAATTTTCTAATCTTCTTATATGAGAGCATGTTGACCTTAAGAAATTAGGCTTCCAAGACTATGCGGTCTGTTAGTGTAAGACTATGTGACTTTAAGAAATTAAATTTGTTTTTATTCTGCAACCACTCTAGCTTTTTTTTTTTTTTTTTGACTAACTGCGGCCACTCTAGCTATTAATATGTAGGGAGGTTTATATTGCCAAAAAGTGAATTCCCGGATGCTGCCCGAACTAGTTCAATTTACAATAGTGTTTTTTTTAATATATTTTATTTGTTTAAAATATAAAAATGTTGCTTGTTATATACTACCTCCGTCCTCAATAATATAAGAGATAAAACCCTAATTTATCAAAATCAAGAAAAATTATTGAAATTAATTCATTTTAAATTTTATTTCACAAATATCCTTATTTAATTACTTCTAATTCAACTAACTTATTTATTATTAAATCCAAGCACTATGTTATCTGATCAATGAGTAAAGCAAAATCAAAACACTTGCACGAGAAATTATTGAGTCTCTTTAATATAAATTTTACAATAAATAAGGATATAAATGAAATTTAACATAAAAATTGATCATTTTTTTTATATAATAAATCTAAAAAAAAGATCATTTTATCTTTTATATTATATTAAGGACGAGAGGAAGAATGGATTAGTGGATCAGTCCAAACTCTGTAGTGTCGGACTTACTAGCATTACCCAAAGGAAATTGCTATGAAACACCGGTGAGAGTGTCACTTGAATGAAATAAAATTTTGTTATTGTGTAAGCAAATGAAAATTTTAAGCAAATAAAAAAGTTAGGGGGTGATGTCTGAAGCACACGAGCTGTCGAGTTTGCCGTAGCATCACCTTTACCCTAATATATGTAAATTCCATTATGAATTATTGATGCGGATATTGTTACCAAGTCAACGAATGCCTTAAGTTCTAACTAACACTACTTGACAATTCACATGGCGTGTCTTGAAATTTATATGAATTCATTATTGTATCACCGTTGATCAAGCATTGTAAGATTCCCTAGTTTACGTTTACTAACACTCCAGCTCATATAGTTTAATTTCTTTCTTTTCTTTCTTTCTTTCTTTTTTTTTTTTTTTTGACTAAAAAAGATATTCATGCATTCAAATTTATAAAATACATCGAAAATAACACAAATTCAACATCGCAAAAAATCGAAAAATGATGAATCTGCGAACAAACTCACAGCACCCAGGTTAATAGCATAAAACAGCAAAATGCCTACAAATGTGAAAAAATCAAAGTGATCGGAATACTCATGTATGCCTCCGAATCTATAACGTTGACGCCCAAGTCTTGATTGAATCTGTAATGAATCGAAGCTGATCTGACAATCTGAACCAAACGAACATAGCAACAAGACGGGAAACCAAAAACCGCCGCTCTCAGACAACGAAATCATGAAAAAACACGAAAGAAAAACCAGATTTATGTGAAAAAATCACTTATTTAGATAAAAGGAGAGAAAAAACGATGTAGAAGGGTGATTCCAGATTAAAAAATGGTCCAAAACCACCCCATCCGATGGATGAAAAAGAAGGAAGAGAGAAATAGTCATATAGTTTAATTTCTAAATATTCAAACTAGTTTTTTTTTTTTTTTCGTGACTCCCTCTGTCATATTATATTGTTGTAATTATAACCATTAACTCTTGATTCACACATGTATATATATGCACTCACACTGATGAAAGTTGGTGATTCTTTCACATAGTCCATTTTCATATACATTGAAAGTTCTCACGAAATTTCATGAAAATTAAAAGCTAAAAGAAACTTAATAGATTATTTTCATTTTAATGTGAAATATTTTTTAAAATATAAGCAAAATATTTTTATATAAATTAGATATGAATTCAAAGCTGGTGGCTTTCGAGTATTTTACTATAATGGTGAGTTTTATTTTCTCTGCGAGTGCAAGAGAGAATGGCGATTCAGGTAAAGAACCATCCGACGGCGGCGGTAGTATGAAACAACAGAAGACATATTTTAGAGACATGGTGTCGGGGAACCATGAGAAACCTCCGATGAGACCTAAGAAGGATTTATTCAAAGAAATGCTTGCTCGCATTGAATATGAGGATAATAACCCTCTTAAACCGATGGTGCATATTGAGGATTCTGTTTTGGAGGGTCTGTGCTCCTTGAAGGATGCTCTCGTTGTGAAATTGTTTGGAAAGAGCATTGGCTACAACAAAATGCGGGATAGATTAGCTAGACTATGGAAGCTAGTGGCAGGGTTTGAATATATGGATCTTGGCAATGACTTTTATATGGTGAAGTTTGAGGAGGAGATAGATTGTAATAAGGTGATGGACGAAGGGCCATGGATGTTCTTTGATAGATACCTCACAGTTCAAACTTGGTCTCCTGATTTCATGTCACCTATGGCGAAGATAGACAAAACTATGGTTTGGATACGTTTCCCAGGGCTCAATGTTCTCTACTATGATGAGAGTATCTTGATGGCATTGGCGGCTGCCGTTGGAACACCACTAAAGGTGGATAAAAACACTTTCGATGTGAACTGTGGTCGCTTTGCCCGGTCTGTGTGGAGGTTGATTTGAATAAACTAGTTGTTGGCCGGTGCGGTTCAGGAACTTCTGGTATAAAGTAAAGTACGAAGGATTGCGCAGAATTTGTTCTATCTGTGGTTGCTATGGCCATTTAGGTCGGGAATGTCCTTCCAAAAAGAATGATGTGGCTGATCGGGGTGGCTCGTAAATCCCAGCTCCGGCGGTAGAGAAACAACCTCAAGCAGGTGCAATTAACACTTCGTCAGTTACGCCACCAAAAATCCCCTAAAAAATCCTGAGCATTTATTGGTCAATCATAATGCAACGTTATTCCCCAAGAACCTCTCCATGGTAATTGGATGATAGTGAAGCGTAAAATACGTAACAATTGTGCTGCAAATCCGATTAAAGATAGTGCTAAGAATAAAGGGAATGCAAATAACTCTGATAGGAAAGACAAAGCCCATGCAGAGAAGAGTACGTCAGGAATCATGCAAAAAAAAGTGGACAATGTTTTGAACCAGGGGCCCCATCTTCTTCCAAGAAGATCATTGGTTTATATCTTGCTTCACAAAGTAAAAATAAGTGGCCACGTAACGAAAATGATGAGGGACCCACTCTCCATAATAGAAATATTTCTCTTGTCTCCAGTGCAGCGCCACCTGCACTTGAAAATATTTCTATGCAGAGATCTTATATTCCTCAGGTATATGATGTTGGTTTTGGAGCCAAGTCCACTGTCAAAATGAAAGCAATTTCTGGATCAAGGTTTATGCTTATTAGTGATGAAGAGGAGATGGGAGTGCCTAAGGATGATATCATAGAGAGAAATATGGAGATGGTTTCTCAATAGGAAGTAAAGATAGCATGGTGCCTGAAACTCAGCTTGATAGTCAGATGGCAGCATAGGGCCCTGGTCCTTTTTCTTCCCTTATATAGTTTTTTAATGGAAGTCTACAAAAATTTCTCAATTTTGTCTTGGAATGTTCGTGGAGCCATGGGCAGAATCTCTAGGCGTCATGTTTGTGATATGGTGGCTCAGCATCACCCCTCCATGTTTTTTCTTTTCGAGACTCATGGAGCCTTTGATAAGGTGGCGAGGTTATGGCTTTCTCTGGGGTATAAACCCATTTTCTTGCAATAATCTAGAGGTCATTCTGGTGGGATATAGGTTTTATCTTGCTGTGAGGATTAGGGATGGCAATTTGGACCCTACCTGTTGGGTACTCGCGAAAAATACCCATGATGGGTAGGGTAAATACCCGTTTTGTGGGTACGGGTGCGGGTCTGGGTACTCTAGTACCCACCCCGCCCCGCACCCGCATATATAAATATATATATATATATATATATATATATATATATATATATATATTTATATATTTATTTATTTATATTAATACATATAATTATAATTATATATCAAATTTAAAAATAAAATTAATGTAACATACGGTTTCTTAACTATTTTTTCCTTTCAAACTTAATCACCTACTGATCTAAGCACTAACAGCAGCCGCTGATGTTCTTTGTGTTATTTTTTCCCCTTTTCTTACTTACAGTGCGGGTAATGGGTGCGGGTATGGGTACTTAGGTACCTAGAGGATACGGATAAAGGTACTTAAGTTGCTACCCACGTGGGTACGGGTTCGGGTACGGGTATTTTTTTCAAACGCGGGTATGGGGACGGGTACTATAGTATCCTACGCAGACCCTACCCATTGCCATCCCTAGTGAGGATGTTACTTTTGCTGTGGTTGATTCTTCTTTTCAAGCCATTACATTTGCAATTCAGAAAAGGAATGTTTCTTGGTTTTGTTCAGCTGTCTATGCTTCTCATGTTCCTTCTGTTCGTAGCTTGTTATGGGACTATCTTAGTCAGCTGAGGCAACATTTAAATTGCCCTTGGGTACTTCTTAGGGACTTGAATGAAGTTCTCTATCAATCTAAGGTTTCTAGGGGTGCTTTTAGTATTTCTCAGGCACATCAGCTTGCTGCTATGATGTCTATTTGTGATTTTATTGATCTTGATACAGTGGGAGGAGTTTTTGTGTGGAGGAAAAATGTCCAACATGGAGTTTGTGTGAGAAAGAAGTTATATAGGTGCATGACCGATGTGAATTGGCCTCCTTTTCCAGCACGCACTTGTGGAGCTCTTACAACCCCATAATTCTGATCACAACCGTTTGCTTCTTAGCAGTATGAAATCTAAGAGTAATAGAGTGTGGTCCTTCCACTTCCAAGCTGCTTGGATTTCCCACCCTCAATATGAAGCCATGGTGGATAATTCTTGGAGAGCTGTGTCAGGTGATGCTCTTGCCAAGCTGGGTAGTGTGCGTAATAGTTCTATCATCTTCAATAAGGACATCTTTGGGAACATATTCACGTGAAAGCGTAGGTTCGAAGGTCGTATTAAAGGGGTGCGCCGTCAACTTGATTTTAATCCCTGGGATGATCTTATTAGATGAGAAAAGGACTTGCAACTTCAATATAATAAGGTCTTGGCCCAAGAGGAGATGCTTTGGTACCAAAAATCAGGTGAGAATTGGGTTAAATTTGGTAACAAAAATACCAAATTTTTTCACACCCAAACAGTCATCAAGCGTAGAAGAAATATAACTACGGGGCTAAATATTGATGGTATTTGGTGTTCTAATGAGGAAATTCTTAAATTGGAGGCTCAGAAACTTTTTAAAAATCTTTACCAGTCACCTCATCCTTGCCAACCAGCTAGTCTAAAGTTGCATTTTATTCCCAAATTGAGATGTTGGAGGTTCAGAATGTTATTAATGCCATGGGATCTTATAAAGCTCCAGGATCGGATGGTTCTCAGCCAATTTTTTTCAAGACCTATTGGCCTATTGTTGGTAAGGAAGTTTGAGAATTGGTTGCTAGAGCTTTTGCTTCAGGAAGTATTATTCCGCAGCTAGCAGAGACTCTCATTGTTCCTATTCCTAAGGTGGATGTTCCTTCTTGATGAGGACATGGAGCACCAGGAGGCCATTCAAAGCTTAGGAGGACCAATGACTAGGGCATCGGCAAGGAGGGTCCAAGAAAGCTTAGTCCAATTCATGACTAAGACAACAAACAGGGGCAAAGATGTAATTGCACCAAAAACCATGCTTGTCATACAAGCCATGGAGGTGGGGCAACTTGCCTAACAAAGGCAGCCAAGTTATTTTATTATAATTGAATAAAAGTGCAAGCGACTAATTGATTTATTTGGGACCAAGGCACTAAGTTATTTAATTTTGTGTGTGTGTGTTTAATCCACTTCAAGTGGCTGTGTGGCGCAAAGAGTAGGGGTCCCACACCTCTCAACAAATTTTTGTGTAGTTTGAATGAGTCAATAATCTTGCTGCCAAAGAAATTCAAAGCAATCAAGGCAAAAAGGAGTTACACAAGACAAAGAGATAAATGCTCCAACAGCAAAATAAAAGCGCAACAACCACCCATTTTATTGCATTCAATGTGTGGTTGTGAAACCTTCCTAGTCATGAAGAGCAATCAACAAAATGTGAAGCTGTCCCAACAACTCTTTTTGCGCCATTATGAATCTATGAGGCAGCATCCAATGCACTTTAATGCCTTGTCTTGTAACCATTGCTCCACATTGAAGAACAGGTCAAAGACAAGCTGCCTCCTCACCTTTCATTTGCGCCACTTAGACTATGAGACAACAACAAATATTTTGTTTGTAATTTCCTTTTATTATGCTAGTTATGTTAGCCTAGGATTCCTTGTAACCCTATAATGGCAAAGACTTTGTCTCTTCACTTTTTGTAACAGCAAGAGCCTCCCTCATTACATATAGGGGGCGCAAGTCTCAATAAAAAAACAACAAAGATTTCAGCTAAACTTATACTTGTATAATTGAGTTCATACTCTTTGGTTCTGGATTGGACCAGCCTTGTTGATCTTATCAAGAAACCCTTTTCTTGTGGTGATCCTAACACTCATAGGTTTATCTTTGTCTTGGATTAGACTAAGTTGGTGCCCCTGTCTCCCATTCATCCATCTTCTTCACTTATTCAAAAAAAAAACAAAAACAGTTCCTTGAAGCCTTGATTGTTTCTTGCATTTTTCTGCGATTTTCTCAATCTGTCCCCCTATTTCACTACCACCAAAAACCACAAAATTCCTATCAACCATTCTCCATATTTCATTCATTTTTATATCAAAAGTACAAAAACATAAGTCACAACCAGATTCTATATTGAAAATCAAGCAAATGGTCAATTTCTACAACAAGGAGGCCATCATTTGGTATCAGAGTAAGGTTTCGACCTTGATTCAAAAGAATCCCAGGTTAAATTCAAAAAAAAAAAAAAAATTATGTTGAATTCTGGTTGTTTTTTTTTCTTGCTGCTATACTCTGAATATCAAATTTTATTAATTTCTTGTGAGTGAGTTATGTCTTGTTCTAGTCTCACAAACTTTGTGTTCAAATTTTTTTGTTCTGTGTCTTTTTGTTTCTTTTCCTTTCAATTCCAAGCTATTGTATGTGTGGATTATTATTTGAATAGGTCTCTTGTATTGATTATTTGTTGGTTTCTCTAAAGAACTGAAAGAGTTATGGATCCTCAAAATCAATTACTACTAGATGCCCTCACGGCAAAAATGAGAGAACTTTTGAGAGAGGAAGTGGAAGGTATAAATGAAAGAATTGACCAATTAGAAAACAGACAAAATAACAGTGATGAGGAGGGTTGGAGGAGAATGAGACGTGGTGAACTTAGAGAAGATAGGTTGGGTGGTATAAAAATAAAAGTACACAATATGTTGGGAAAAATGACCCGGAGACGTATTTGGAATGGGAAACTAAAATTGATCAAATTTTTTCCTGTAACAATTACACTGATCTTCAAAAGGTGCAGGTTGCTTCTATTGAATTTACAGATTACGCCTTGGTGTGGTGGGATCAATTGGCAAAGGAGAGGAGAAGGCACAATGAGCCAGCCATTGCCACATAGGAGGAGATGAAAAGGCACATGAGAAGGAGATTCATCCCATCTTACTACAACAGAGAGTTGCACAACAAATTATAGCGACTCACCCAACGCAACAAAAGTGTTGATGAGTACTACAAGGAGATGGAGGTGGCCAAAATTAGAGCAAATGTGGAGGAAGATGATGAAGCAACCATGGCCAGATTCTTGCATGGCCTAAATTGTGATATAAGTGACATAGTGAAACTACCACACTATGTTCAATTAGACGATTTGGTACATCAAGCCACAAAGGTAGAACAACAACTCAAGAGGAAGGGTGAGACAACCCTTTCCTGGGAGGTCCCATTGGTGACCCCACTTATAATTATTAGCGTTATAGCGTAGCGTAGTAGTATAAAATTTGCGGAAATATTAAAACATACAATACATACTGATACCATAATAAAAGTATATATACATAAGAGTATCGGCTCCATCAGTAGAGCCTACAACAACTGATACCAAATAAACAAACTTCAGAGTACGCAGTAAATAAAACTGAAAGCATAGTAGCGGAAATAAAAATATAGACGACTCAGTCTCCCGTATGGCCATAACAACTACAATTACTAACCCCCGATGTCTACCGTCCTTCAGCACCGGGATTCAGGGCTCTCCCGCCAGCATCTGGTTCTATGGGTATACCATCAATCTCCTCTGGCAAATCCTCAACGGGATCTTCTCGTACAGTCGAGAGTAAAGAGAATATGACATAGAAAATACAGGGGATAAGAAATAGTGATATGTCATACATGGGAAAAACAGCGATATAAATAATGTATATAGATAGCAACACACCAAATCACAACAGTGACAACCGAACAACTTCCGCATAATTTTTCCCTTAACTACTGCCTCTCACACTCATACAACTAACGACTATATGGACGCGAGACGCGACATCCCCAACGGATCAAGGTGTCCCAATCATCATTATGCCACCCCCATAAAGGTAGGGTTCGGTCTAAAGCCCGCAGGCCCAACTCGTCTCATGGGTACGACATATTCCCCAGCCCGTAGGCCAGATCGGAATATTCGCCCGTCAACAACGCAACTTACGGTAACGACATGTTCCCCCGCCCGCAGGCTAGGTCGAAACATTCGCCCGTCCGTTAACAACTCAACTTTCGGTAACGACATATCCCCCCACCTGCAGGCTAGGTCGAGATATTCGCCTGTCCGTCTACAATTTGACTAACGGGTATGACCACCTCCCCGCATGTAAGATCGAAATGGCCCCTACGCCAAACTAATCGGTACGACCATCTCCCCGCAGGTAAGATCAAAATCGCCCATATGCCAACACAGTGATGAATAACAACTATGAAACATGAATCTCACTGACTCATCTCAGGATCAACACTTAGTGCCTCAACCACGACTTATAACCAGCCACAACCAACTTTCATCCGGTTCAACCGGGTATCAACATAAATCACTGCCTAGTTCTACTCAGACATCAGCAGTCACAACAGACATCAACAACAGCCAGAATATATATTCAACAGATAAATCAACTAACAAATAAATAACATTTAATCAATTATAGCATATAATTGACATCATACACATATCACATATAATATATCAAATATCCAATCACAGCACAGACAATCTCAATATGCAGTAAAATCAACCTAACGGTCAAATAACCTCTAGTAGGGTTTGAGTCGCCCTACGCATATCAATATATATTATTTAAAGCTTGCCTCCCCGACGATATTGTGGTTCTTTCCCCCACCTTAGTGATTTTCCTTAGAGATTCCGAATGTGGCTCCGCAACAGTCAATCGGGTGCGTTGTCGAACGTTCGAGTCCTGTCAGGTTCTATACAGTAAAACACAACCAGAAATTAAAACAGTTAAATTAAAAACTACCTAATCCTTTGGATTAGCTACTGCACCTATTTAATCAATTAGGCTAGGGATATTGGAATTCTACCAACTCTTGGATCAATGATCCTTAAGCATACCTAATGCATAATCAATGATCAATTATCAAAGATTTGAACCAAAACCGCTTAAACCCACAAAGTAGGGTTTCGGCCATCACCATGAAATTAGGTGAGAGTTTGATTTGGCTTCCTAATCCCTTGGATTACATGATTAAGGGATGAAAGAGGTGAAATCAAGAATAAAGAACAAAAACCCATTTTCCCCCCAAAACCCATACATTTGTCCCTTAAAAGATAAATAGGCTAGAGAGCTTATTTCATTACAAGCTCTTGGATTATGATATTAGGGGATGATACTAGATCATAGGAATTGGTTTGGCATCAAAATGATTTTTCTACAATTTTCTAGAAATTTTTGAAGTTTAGATCTAGAAATTGAAACTCATGAAAATCAATGGAGAAAAATAAAGATTAAGAGCTCAAGGATGAAATCTATACCTTCTAGGTGATGGAGGAGGATGAGAGGAGCAACTTTGCTTCACAAACTTTCTTGAAAAAGCTTGAGGAAGCTTGAGAAAAATAAAGATGAAGAAAAATGGAGAAAAGAAGAAAGAAGAAAGAAGAAGAAGAAGAAAGTGAGGGGAGAGAGAGAGAGAGCTGCAGAGAGTGAGAGAGAGAGAGAGAGAGTGAGTTTTAGATATTTCTTAAGCTTTTTTAAGAGTTAAGAAATGTAAAAAGGGTAAAAAGGTAATTTAGGGCAATTTGGTCATTTCGTGTCCCGATATTTTGAAAATCCTCACGACACTGGTAGGAGTCCCCAAATAATTTATCATAGCCCTGGTATGAAAATTATTGGCTCAAGGTTCTCGAAAAACCCTAAGACAGCTCGAATCGTCTCCTAGAACGATTATCGGCCCGAATATAATATATTATTTTCATTTTCGAACGTCAGGACGAACTTTTTCGAAAATATAGGAAACGTGATTCTAAGACTAACTGTCTCGTTCACGGGTCCAAATTGGGTCTCGATAGTAGTAAAGCACTACTATCAAGGAAAAACGCAGACCGGGCTCCGGCTGAGTTTTCGACCCAAAACTTAACCATAGCTTCCTACGATAGCGTAGAGCGTGACTATGGCCTCGGAATAATTTATTTAATTTTCTAAATCGTCTAATAAAATACAATCACTTAAATATTGATTAATCAAAAGAATAAGAAAATTGGGGTGTTACAAAGGGCCAAATAAGAAGAAGCACTACCACTTCCAATCCTCAAAATTGGAAAAGCAATATAAAGAAGGAAGGTACTTCATCATCCAAAGAAGCCGCGGCTGACACAAAAGGTAAAAACACTACAACTAGTCCTTCTCAAGTTGTTTCAACTAACAGGGCTGTTAAGTGTTTCAAGTGCCAAGGCTTAGGATACATTGCATAATCTCAATGTCCTACCAAGAGAATTATGATTGTAGAGGGGATTGAGGAGGAAGATGAAGGGGCTGAAGAGTATGAAGAGGATTGTGATGAGGAGGAGGCCCAAATGCCTAGTGGAGAGTTACTTATGATGAGAAGGTTGTTGGAAGCCGTGGTAAAGGAGGAAGATGCGACTCAAAGGGAGAACATATTTCACTCAAGGTGACTCATACAAGGCAAGGTATGTTCCCTTATTATTGATGGTGGGAGTTGCACAAATGTTGCTAGCACAAGGTTAGTTTCCAAACTCCAACTAGAAACTAAACCACATCCCAAGCCATATAAGCTTCAATGGCTTGTTAATGGTGTTGATGTGATGCCCCCAAAACTTAACCTCACTTTCTCTGATACCTTAAGCATGCAAATAAAGCTCAAGAGAAACCTAAGCAAATAAACAGTTATTACAGTCCAATAACACATCAGAGTTTCGCTTGGAAGCCATGGCGCAAAAACATCAACAATAAAACAGATGCCCCACTGGCTGTGGTACAACTCACAAGTGACTCAACGATACCTCAAGGGTCTCTCTCTCTGTTCAATGAGCGTTGACGTCAAACTTGTTCACGATGGGAGCCTTGTCTCTACTCAGCTCCACCCGCTGCAGCTCTCTCATCAACCAATCAACGCCTCCGCCTTCGGATCACGACCCGAACAACGACATACATGTAACACATAGGGAAGCATGCACAGGAGGTAAGAAACGCTACAATATCATGCAAAGGGATATCACGTAGCATATAACACATTAACACACACA
Organism: Ammopiptanthus mongolicus; assembly: GCA_039655645.1. Taxonomy (NCBI): domain Eukaryota; kingdom Viridiplantae; phylum Streptophyta; class Magnoliopsida; order Fabales; family Fabaceae; genus Ammopiptanthus; species Ammopiptanthus mongolicus. The sequence continues at coordinate 32,005,247 of CM077348.1, read as the reverse complement.
ACAACAGGCACAACCGTCAAGCACATTCATATCTCGAGTTCATCACAACAGTCAACCTCCAAGTTATCACAGCTAGGGATCGCCGCCTACTCTACATGCACAACTGAATCTACATGATTGGCCAATTCTACAACGCACACTCTTACCATGGGAATACAACAATCAAACTCCAACTATGAGGAATGATAATCCAATCTCCAACTGCGAGGGTGGATGTTCACCAGGTAAGAATGACTCCTCAACCTAGTGTGACAGTTACTCAAACTGCTGTTACAACCGTACACACGGCTCCCTATACACAACCACTTAAACTGCTGTTGCAGCTGTATACAGGTACTAGCTTATATGATAGCCACTCAAACTGTTGTTGTAGCTAATCAAACAGCCCCTTATGACAACTACTCAAACGGTTGTTGCAATTGTTCACAAGTTCCGACCTCGCGTGATAACTGCTCAAACGGTTGTTGCAGTAAATCCCGCGGCTTTCCAACTATGAGAGCCACCTTCAACTTAGATCAACTGGCTTATAACATCGACTATGAATCCAATAACACCAACCACTCTATCCTTCTAACAACATACCAACCGTCTCCACAAATAATCAAGATCACATCAATCACAATCACATCAACATATCATAGTATAGCAGCATAACATCATTGCAGGCATACCGATTAGCAATTAAGCATGTTATCACAACTAGTATCTCATCTAACATGTTATCAAGTACGACACCATTTACTCATGTTATCAGTTACCACAAATAGACATACATCCTCAATCAACAGATATCACAAATCGATCCTACGGTGATAGCCCAAAGTAAGCTAAACCTAGGGTTTAGGTACTCTATCAGGGCTCAGCCATTAGTAGGGTTTGAGGAGCCCTACGCATGTTAACAACTATATACTACGCCTACGATTCCCAGATATATGTGGTTTTTTCCTCCTCACCTGGTGATTCGTTCCAAAATGCTCCTGTTCCAACGGACAGCCCTAACCCTCAATCTCACGAACACCTCGAACACGCCTACAACCACCACGAGCACAACACCACCACCACGAGCTCGCAGCTGCCACCACCTCCTCTCACAGCCGCGGCCTCAAGCTCAGAATCACGAGCAATCACGAGCGCGGACTTTGCCCTAATCACGAGCGTAACACATATACAATAGTGTTAGCCCTGGGGCAAGCCCAAAACATCAAAGAAAAGGTAAAGACTCGAAGAACGCCAAGAACACGAAGAACACGTGTTAGGAATTTGAGTTTACCTGTGGCGAATCGAGAAAGTAATCCGCCAGAGTCATAGAAAACTTCGCCGTGATTGCAACCATGTAGTCGGAACCGCGTTCCGGCTGCTCGATCACCTCCAACCTCAAGCTTTCTCTCTCTAGAAACTCAGAGCTTCTCTCTCTAGTTGCAGAAATTCACCCAAAATTCGTGCAAGTGTGAGAGTGAAAGTGGAAACTCCACTTATGGCTCCTGCTGTCCACGCTTAAGCGTGTATCACTTTGCACGCTTGAGCGTTGCCACGCTCTAGCGTGGGCTCTCTCCACGCTCGAGCGTGGAACCTCGTACACTCCGCCTTCACCTTGGCCTGCCACGTGCTCTACACGCATCAAAACTTAGAACAGCTGGCAACGCGCTCAGAACGCTTGAGCGTGCAAGCTCCCAACGTCCAAGCGTTGTCACACTTGAGCGTGGAGTCCTCCCACGCTTGAGCGCTGTTCTCAGCTGGGAAGGAACCTCCAACCTTCTGATCTCCTCCGTTTCTTGTGTTACCTCTTAAGCACTTCCAACATGATTCAAGCCTAGTTCCAAACATCAGCTAGACTTATAGCCATCACACCACCCAACACACACCTAAGCGAAGACCCGATTAAGATTATCTATCTTAATTAGGGTTATCGAAAATAGGGATGTTAAAGTTGAGATGATTGTTGATGAACAAGTAGAAATTTCTTTTTCAATTGGTAAATATGAAGATGTGGCTGTTTGTGATGTAGTTCCTATGAAGGCCATCCATGTCTTGTTGGGAAGGCTTTGGCAATTTGACAAAAAGGCAAGCCATAAAGGGCATACCAAGTATTTTTTTGTTCATCATGGAAAACGAATTGTATTGGCTCCTTTGAGCCCAAGTGAGGTGAGAGATGATAAAAAAAAATTGAGAGAAAAATGTGAAAAAGAAAAAGAAAAAGAAAAGATCGCCAAAGAAAAAGAGAGAAAAAAGAGTGACAACAAAAAGATTGATGGAAAAAAGAAAGAAAATTTGATGGCGACAAAAGGGGAGGTTAAAAATGCTATTTTTTCAAATCAGCCCCTATATTTACTTTTTAGCAAAGAGTTGGCCGTGCTGGAAAACTTACCTAACACTCAAGAATTGCCAAATTGCATAAATTTTATTTTGCAGGAATTTGAGGATTTGTTTCCTAAGGAGGTGCCAAGTGGGCTCCCACCTTTGAGAGGGATTGAGCACCACATTGACCTCATCCTAGGCGCCACTTTGCCTAATAGGCCAGCCTACCAGAGCAACCCACAACAAACGCAAGAGATACAAAAGCAAGTGGCTGAATTGGTAAGTAAAGGTTGGGTAAGAGAAAGTTTAAGTCCATGTGTTGTCCCTGTTATTTTAGTCCCTAAGAAAGATGGTAGTTGGAGAATGTGCACTGATTGTAGGGCTGTTAATAATATTACTGTTAAGTATAGGCATCCAATACCTAGGTTAGATGACTTGCTTGATGAACTGTTTGGTGCATGCTTGTTTTCCAAAATTGATTTGAAAAGTGGATACCATCAAATTAGAATAAGGGAAGGGGATGAATAGAAAACTGCTTTCAAAACTAAATATGGTTTATATGAGTGGTTAGTTATGCCTTTTGGATTAACTAATGCACCTAGCACTTTCATGAGATTAATGAACCATGTTTTGAGGGAATTTTTGGGTAAATTTGTTGTTGTATATTTTGATGATATCTTGATATATAGCAAAAATTTAGAGGACCATTGCATTCATCTAAGGGCTATTTTAAATGTGTTAAGTAAAGAAAACTTGTATGCAAACTTGGAAAAATGTGTATTTTGTACAGATCAAGTTATTTTTCTAGGTTTTGTCATAAGCTCTCAAGGAGTACATGTGGATGAAGCAAAGGTGAAAGCAATCCAAGAATGGCCAGCACCTAAAAACGTGATTAAGGTGAGAAGTTTTCATGGTTTAGCAAGTTTCTATAGGAGGTTTGTTAAGGATTTTAGTACTATTGCTGCACCTCTTAATGAAATTGTTAAAAAAGAAATTGGTTTTAAATGGGGTGAGAAACAAGAACAAGCTTTTTCTATTCTTAAAGAAAATTTCACCCAAGCACCAATTCTAGCATTGCCTAATTTTTCAAAATCTTTTGAAATTGAGTGTGATGCTTCCAATGTTGGAATTGGGGTTGTTTTGATGCAAAAAGGTCATCCAATTGCTTATTTTAGTGAGAAATTAAAAGGGGCTGCCCTAAATTACTCAACTTATAATAAAGAATTGTATGCCTTAGTAAGGGCATTGTAAACGTGGCAACATTACTTGCTGTCCAAAGAATTTGTCATTCATAGTGATCATGAGTCCTTGAAGTATTTAAAAGGACAAGCTAAGTTGAACAAGAGGCATGCTAAATGGGTTGAATTTTTGGAGCAATATCCTTATGTGATTAAGCATAAGAAGGGTAAAGCCAATGTTGTGGCTGATGCATTATCAAGATGGTACGCATTAACCTCTACCCTTGAAACTAAAATTTTTGGTCTCGAGCACAGTAAGGATTTGTATGAGCATGATCTTAATTTTTCTGTTAAATATGTTGAATGTGTGCATGCTGCCCATGATGGATTTTTTAGGCACAATGATTATTTATTTAAAGAAAAAAGGTTGTGTGCCAAAAGGATCCATTAGAGAACTCTTAGTTAAAGATGCGCATGAGGGGGGCTTAATGGGACATTTTGGTGTTCCTAAAACTTTGGAATTTTTGCAAGAACATTTCTATTGGCCTCACATGAAAATTGATGTGCAAAAATATTGTGAAAGATGCATTGTTTTCAAAAGGGCCAAATCCAAAGTTATGCCCCATGGTTTATATACTTCATTGCCTGTTCCTGATTATCCCTGGATTGACCTTTCCATGGACTTTGTCTTAGAGTTACCTAGAATAAAGAACAGGAAAGATTTTATTTTTGTTGTTGTGGACAGGTTCTCAAAGATGGCACATTTCATTCCATGCAAAAAGGTGGATGATGCTTGCCACATTGCTGATTTGTTTTTCAAAGAAGTGGTGTGCCTATATGGCCTACCAAAAATTATAGTGTCTGATCATGACACTAAATTTCTAAGCCACTTCTGGAGAACTTTGTGAGGTAAGGTGGGAACTAAGTTACTTTTCTCTACAACTTGTCATCCCCAAATGATGGGCAAACTGAGATAGTAAACCGAACTCTCTCTACTCTTTTAAGGGTTGTGCTTTCAAGGAATTTGAAAATGTGGTAAACATGGCTGCCACATGTTGAATTTGCTTATAATAGGGCTATCCATAGTACCACAAATCATTCCCCATTTGAGATTGTGTATGGTTATAAACCCTTAACTCCTCTTGATCTATTACCATTACCTAACACATCTCTTTTGAAGCATAAAGATGGCAAAGCAAAAGCTGAATTTGTGAAAAGTTTGCATGAGAAAATTAAATTGCAAATTGAAAATAAAAATGAAAGCTATGCCAAAGGTGCCAATAAAGGGCGCAAACGGGTTCCTTTTGAACCCGGAGATTGGGTTTGGATTCATATGAGGAAAGAAAGGTTTCCTTCAAAAAGGAAATCTAAGTTAATGCCTAGGGGCGATGGCCCTTTTCAAGTTATTGCCAAAGTTAATGATAATGCTTATAAAGTTGACCTTCCAGGTGAGTATGGTGTTAGTGCCACTTTCAACGTTGCTGACTTGTCTCCTTTTGATGTAGGTGATGAAGACTTCAATTCGTGGTTGAATTCTCCTCAAGAGGGAGGGAATGATGAGGACATGGAGCACCAGGAGGCCATTCAAAGCTTAGGAGGACCAATGACTAGGGCAATGGCAAGGAGGGTCCAAGAAAGCTTAGTCCAATTCATGACTAAGACAATTGCAAACAAGGGCAAAGATGTAATTGCACCAAAAAACCATGCTTGTCATACAAGCCATGGAGGAGGTGCAACTTGCATAACAAAGGCAGCCAAGTTATTTTATTATAATTGAATAAAAGTGCAAGTGACCAATTGATTTATTTGGGACCAAGGCACTAAGTTATTTAATTTCTTTTTGTGTGTTTAATCCACTTCAAGTGGCTGTGCGGCTCAAAGAGTAGGGGGTCCCACACCTCTCAACAACTCATTGTGTAGTTTGAATGAGTCAAGAATCTTGCTGCCAAAGAAAGTTAAAGAAATTCAAAGCAATCAAGGCAAAAATGAGTTACACAAGACAAAGAGATAAATGCTCCAACAGCACAATAAAAGCGCAACAACCACCCATTTTATTGCATTCAATGTGTGGTTGTGAAACCTTCCTAGTCATGAAGAGCAATCAACAAAATGTGAAGCTGTCCCTGTGAACACTTAATTTTGTCTGGTTAAAAAATAAAAATAAAAATAAAAATAAAAATAAAAATCAATAGGAGTTTGGATCAGAGAGAGTCATAAGCAGGTCCGCTGGGCCTTGGGCTAAAGATGGATGAACAATAATTATGATAACAAAAATAAAAAAATAAATAACAAATAATAATGTTATGATTCTCATCAAATTGATTTAGTAAGATAAGTTTTTCCTCTTTAAAATGAAATTAATTTCATAAGTCCACTAATGGTAGGTTTTCAAAATAAAATTGGATGATTGATTCAGATTTCAATTAAATTGATTCTGATCTAAATGATTGATTAACTCCATAATTATAAAGATTTGAATGATAATTGAATAATTGATCATAATTTGAGTAATTTAATTGTGATTCATAATGAAATAAATTTTCTTAACCTAATGGCTAGCTATAAAGAGGATAAAAAAATTCTCAAGGGGGAGGTCTTCTTTTTTTTCCCGCTTCTGCCTCTCTCTGGTTTTTTATCCCTTCCCCCTGTTACCAATTCTTGACCACCATACAATAGCCTCCAACAATTGAGCTTCCCACCACCACAGCAGCATCATCTCCGCCACTCAACGGCCGCACTTCACCATCCTAGGGTCATTTCCGCGAGACCACCACAGAGCAGCCGGAACGCCGCCCAAAACCGCCGCACCAAACCCCAGAAGCACTGCCGCAGACCAACCTGGTAGCACCACCGCCGTTCATCAGTCCGCCATAACAGAGAGCACCACTGCAGAGTAAACCAGAATGCCCAGCACCACCACGACGTCCTGTCACGCACGACCATCGGATGCTGTACGAGTCGTCGGACGCCGCACGAGCCGCCGCCGTCTTCATCTCCTCTGTGACGCTGCGTCGTGAGTGTAGCAGAAACTGAGCAGTTTCTGTGTCTATCTTCTTTCTTTTGGTCTTTTTCTTTTCTTTTATTCTTTCTTTCTTTTATTTATTTTATCTTATTTTATTTTGTTTTACTACCTTGCTTTATTACCTTCTGTTTTAGTAGGTGGGTTAACTCTTAATGGATTAGGTCATTTGATTTAAGTTTCTAATAAGAATAAAATAGGTATTTCGATAAATAAAGTAATTCAAAAATTAACTAGTTGTGACAACTAGATTAATTTTATTGTCTAGGACGTATGAGTTGAGACAACTCAGAAATCCTAGAGCATCCCCTTTGTTAAAAATATAATCAACCAAATTAAACTTCATTTTCGAAAATAATAAAATCATTACTGTAAGGGATTAAGTTAGCAGTGACAGCTAATTTATCTCATCTTTAAGGATGCATGAGTTGCGACAGCTCAGAAGTCCTAAAAATCAAATCTTTTTTTTTAAAAATATAAATAAATAAACAAAATCAACTAGAATCTTTTTTTCAAATAAATAATAAATAAACAAATAAAATCAACACAAATCTTTTTTCTAAAAAAAATAATAAAAACATAAATAAATAAACAAAATCAACTAGAATCTTTTTTCTAATAAAAAATAAAAACAAAATAAAATCAATCAACCACAAATATTTTCTACAAGAACTACGTAGCTTTGAATTCCCTATCGCATCGAGGGATACGTAGGAGCAAGGACCATCCTTGTCAAGCTAAACAATTTGTTTTTTTTTTAAAATTATTTTTAAAATTCTTCTTCCTTACTTTAGAGCTCAAATTAATTAAATAATAAATCTTTTGCTTTTAGGGGTAAAACATAAGTTATTATAATTTTACACAATTAGTTAGAGGCAACCGTTTTTTTAACGGACGTGTAGGGTGCTAATACCTTCCCTATTCGTAATCGACTCCCGAACTTAATTTCTGGTTAAAGACCAACTTTTTAGGGTTTTCCATTTTTTCCCTAATTAAAATAAAATTGGTGGCGACTCCTCTGAACTTCACAAATAATCTAATTTTTTCGCGGCGCCCGGACGGGACGGTCGCGACAGCTGGCGACTCCACTGGGGACAATTAGAGAGTCAGGCCTAATATAATTGAATGTGTAAAATTATTAACTTTTTGTGTTACCCTTTTTCGTTTATTTATTTATTATTTATTTATTACGCTAACTCTAGTTAAATTTTTTTATGAGTATATTTTTGGTTCTATTATATGTTTTTTTTTTTTGCAGGTTGGGTAGTTTAAGTTTTGCTCCCTCCACACACTACACTTATACATTCTCGAACATTTGTGAGTTTATGAGTGAGACCCTACACCCGGGCCTGAGTGCAACTTAAGATTAGAAAGAGATTGAGTAGTGGTAGCCTTCTGGATGTACATCCTGTTTGGTTATCACGAAGGCCTCACCTAGAGTTTGATTCCTTTCGAGGGTATTGTCACTTCTAATAGTTTACCTATGGTTGTGGGCAATATTTCGAGATAGGATCCTTGGCTATAGGGACCGAATCTAGGTTATTGAACCACCTATTGGGAAGGTCCACATGTTAGAAAGGCCCATAGGCGGGAGCATACACTACCCCTGTATTTTTTTTCTTTCTTTAAAAATAAATCTCTTTTTTTTTCCGATCATCACATTTTATGACAATCATCATGCATGATATTTTTGTTGTATTTGTATTACATGCATTTTCCCAAAAAAAAAAGGTCTTCATAGCATATTGCATTTTTTTCTACATACTCATTACATGTCCCTTATCAGAAAGATACCAATCCACCTAAGAAAACTGGTTCCTCGACACCCATATCGGACTCGATCACAAGCCAGAATTATGGATGAACTAGAAATGACTCAAGATCTCAGGGAAGAAGTCAGTCAGCTCAAGGATCAGATGGGCAAGATGCTTGAGATACTAAAAGCTATGCAGAAAGAGAAGGGAATAGTTGGGAATCCCTCATCCTCAAGCGAAGATCCTCCGACCTCACCACCATTTCCTCCAAGTTTCACTCAAGGTCCTCTCCGGACGATGATGCCGCTCACGGTCTACTCCAATAATCCGGCACAATCTCAAGAGATTCCGGTGATGACAAGCTCGCCATACGGCCTTCCTCCCGGTTACACACCACCATTAGCTACCGATTCCCAATGCGATAATCAAAATCCACAAAATCCTGTCCATATGCAAGCACATCCTATCAATACCAATGAAAAATCCCAAACACAACACACCACTCTCCCAATTAATGGCCACATTTTCCCACACGCTACCAACCCTCCTAAAGGTACCAACCCCCAAAGTCCCTATACCATCCACGAAACCCAGGCAACACAAAACCCCACACCAGCATTTTTTCCCCAAAGGATAGTCAATGAAAATCCTTTGAACTACTTAGGAGAGAACCTCCAGTATAAAGTGAAGTTTGAAATTCTTGAGGAGAGGTTGCGGGTTACTGAAGGAGCTGCTTATGGTCTTCGGGATGCTTCAGAGCTTTGCCTTGTTCTTGATGTGGTAGTTCCACCTAAATTTAAAGTGTCGGAGTTTGATAAGTACAAAGGGACTACTTGCCCGAAGAATCACTTGACCATGTATGTTCAGAAGATGGCTTCATATGCCCATGATGACAAGTTGCTAATTCATTTCTTCCAGGATAGCTTAACTGGGGCAGCTTCAAATTGGTACACACTGCTGGAACGAGCTCATATCCGATGCTTTAGAGACTTGGCTGATGCTTTCATAAAGCAATACAAGTACAACATGGACATGAATCCTGACAGGTTACAGTTGCAGAATATGTTGAAGCATAATACTGAGACCTTTAAGGAGTATGCTCAAAGATGGAGAGAAGTGGCCGCTCAAGTAGAGCCCCCATTGTCTGAAAAAGAGATTGTTGCCATGTTCATTGACACACTCCAGTCGCCCTTCTATGATACGATGGTTGGAAGTGTATCTTCGAATTTCGCAGACATGGTCATCATTGGAGAAAGGATAGAGAGCGGATTGGAAAATGGTAAAATTGCTTAAGGGTCAGTCGAGGTGACTAGCACAAGGAAAGTCCCATTTGGGAAGAAGAAAGACAGTGGAACTCATACTATCATGTTTGACAGAAAGAATTTTAACCGAGGAAAATCAAATGAAACTTTCGTTTTAGAAATTTTTGAATAATTAGTCCAGATTTGTTTGTCATTTGGTTTATCATGACGAGGTGGTTACGTTGTATTGACCCCACAGTTTATTCAATAATATGAATTATCTGGTGCTTGAGCTATGCTCACTTTCCTGAAGCGTTAATGTAATGAACTTGCATGCATATCCTATGTCGTCTATTCTTTACATCTTTATTTGTATCACGTTGTCATATCATGATGTTTCTTTTGTCATTTCTCTCCAAGTACCCTCCTTAGTCTTGCTATGGGGCTTGTGTTCTTGGAAATTCTTCGTGAGAAATTGATGAAGCCCAAATGCGCAGGTGCCCCTTGCCAAAAATAAAGTCAAAAAGAAGAAGAAAAACGAAAATAAAAGCAAAAAAAAGATAAAAATGAAAAGGAGCAAATAAATAATCACTTGGTGTACACCATCTTTTTGTCTCTCAAATAAGTTTCTTAAAATAAGCAATCATGATTGAAATGAAGTTTGGCCATTTTTCTCTATCCTCCATAAAATATCGGCGTTATCCCTTATTACCCTTTTGAGCTTGGAAAATTTCTTCTAAGAACCTTGGATAAGGATCACCCTAAACAAAGGGCGACCACAAAAGGAACGGTGATTGTGAAAAATAATAAAAAAAAAAAGGAAGAGGAAAAGAAAAAAAAAAGAGAGAAATAAAAAAGGAAGTAGAATGAATAAGGATAAAAAAGCGACAAAGACAAATGCAAAGGCATTTTGGTTGACTCTACTTTTTTCGAGAAAAGGGAGTGGATCCTTGGTCCTATTCAATCATAAAGCAATCATTTGAGCCTTATATCCTTCCTTTCATGCCCCTCAACCTTGGCCACGCTACAAACCTCAAAAAGTCTATTCTGATCAATTATGATTGTCGTTTTTATAAAACCTTATTTTTGAAACAAAGGTTCGTGTTCTTATGAGTTTTAATTAATTGCTCCTTAAAAATAAAAAAGGAAAAAGGAAAAATAAAAAGCTCGTTAGGCTGAAAATCCGCAAGGGTGGTCTAAGCAAAAGTTAGGGCAAGATCTACATGACATATATTGGGGCAAAACCTTGTTTTCAAGGGCCATGTACTGGGGCATCTCCATTCTCAAGTTTCATATTCAAACGCCTTGTACTTGGAAACTTCTTCATCCTCAGATGCCCAACACTTGGGCAGTTTCATTCTCAAGTGTCATTATTAGGTGCCCTATGTTGGGGCAATTCCGTGCTCCAAGGTTCTTTATTGGGGCAACTTCATTCACCAGGGGCCTGTTCCAAGGCAATTTTGTTCTCAAGCCGCAAGTACGAGACCAATTTAATTTCCAAATTTTTGGTGAACAATTCTCATGATATCTAAGATCAAATCAGTGCAAACCAGGGCGACCTCGCCTTGATCTCCATATTGCTTCTTGTGAGTCTTACTTTGTTTTTCTTCAGTTAAACGCCAGTTGAGTCGTCAAACTTCCAACATTAATGAGGAAGTTTTTTCAACCAGTAATATCCTTTCTTATCACACTTTTGAACCAATGTATGTTTATTACATGATGCTTCGGGTATGGTAAACACAAGTTCAACAGTACAATTTAACCATCAAATGGTAGTTCCCTTGATGAACAAGTCTGGTCAAAAGAATTCTGAATTCTGAATACATGGGAGAAGTGACATCTTCGATTGGCCATTCAAGCAAGAACACAAATGAAAGACAAGGAAGTCTCCTCAAGCTGATAAACTAGGGCAATTTAAGTTTATGAGGGCAGGTCATGAAATGCTTCCAAGACATCATGAAGACTGGGGCAATTCAGTAGGAAAGCCTACCAATGATCACTTTAAGGAGTACCGCTTGAAGAAATGTGAACTCCACCCCATCATCCCTTTTGAAAAATATCTCAATCATGATCACAAGAGCATAGTGGTCTCTCGACCAAGGGCAATTTGGAGGAAGCACACCTCTAACAAGAAGTGCAAGACATCATACCAAGAGTAATGTGAATCGTTGTAGTTCATCCTCAAATTTGGCTGTGATCGAAATTTTAAGGGGCCAAGGATTAGAGAGTGGTTTGCAAAAACAAAAGTATGAGTTTTTTTTTTTCATTAATCATGAAATCATCTATTGCATCATACATTATATCAATCATAAAAATCATCTCTTGCATCATGCATTCAAAAAAAATATATAAAAATAAAAAATAAAAAATTTCATATTTTCAGGAATTATAGAAAGCATCTCTTGAATCATACATTTGAAAAATAAAATAAAATATCATCAATCATCTCATGCATCATGCATCACATGCATATGCAAAATCAACATCATTATTGCATTTAAGTTTTCCGGTCGCCGTACCCATTGTTTAAGTTTTTGGGTCCCCGTACCCAACGCCTTTGAGGGTCCCTATACCCATTTAAATTTTCAGGGTCCCCATACCCATCGCCTTTGAGGGTCCCTGCACCCATTTAAGTTTTCGGGTCCCCGTACCCATTGTTTAACTTTTCGGGTCCCTGTACCCATCGCATTTGAGGGTCCCCGCACCCATTTATTTTTTTCGGGTCCCCATACCCATCGCATTTGAGGGTCCCTGTACCCATTTAAGTTTTCGGGTCCCTATACCCATCACTTGTGTGGGTCCCCGTACCCATTTAAGTTTTTCAGGATCCCCGTACCCATCGCATTTGAGGGTCCCCGTACCCATTGTTTAAGTTTTCGGGTCCTCGTACCCAACACCTTTGAGGGTCCCCGTACCCATTTTTTTCCGGGTCCCCGTACCCATTGCATTTGAGGGTCCCCGTACCCATTGTTTAACTTTTCGGGTCCCCGTAACCATCACTTGTGATGGTCCCCGTACCCATTTAAGTTTTTCAGGGTCTCCATACCCATCGCATTTGAGGGTCCCCGTACCCATTGTTTAAGTTTTCGATTCCCCGTACCCAACGCCTTTGAGGGTCCCCTTACCCATCTAAATTTTCAGGGTCCCCGTACCTATCGCCTTTAAGGGTCCCTGCACCCATTTAAGTTTTCGGGTCCCCGTACCCATTGTTTAACTTTTCGGGTCCCCGTACCCATCGTATTTGAGGGTCCCGCACCCATTTATTTTTTTCGGGTCCCCGTACCCATTTAAGTTTTCGGGTCCCCGTACCCATTTAAGTTTTCGGGTCCCCATACCCATCACCTTCGAGGGTCCCCGTACCCATTTATTTTTTCGGGTCCCCGTGCCCATCGCATTTGAGGGTCCCCGTACCCATTTAAGTTTTCGGGTCCCCGTACCCATTGTTTAAGTTTTCGGATCCCCATACCCATCATCTTTGAGGGTCCCCGTACCCATCGCATTTAAGGGTCCCCGTACCCATTATTTAAGTTTTCGGGTCCCGGTACCCATTTAAGTTTTCGGGTCCCCGTACCCATTGTCTTTAAGTTTCTGGTCCTTATCCCATCGCATCTCCTGGTGCTTGCACCCAATGTCCTCTAACAAAATTGGTGTTCTTGTCTTTACTCGTCACTTACAAAGATAAAATGCAAATTACGGTTATGTCTTTTATCTAGTAAGAAACAAGTAAAGAGGGGCAGCTGTGAACACTTAATTTTGTCCGGTTAAAAAATAAAAATAAAAAAAATATCAATAGGAGTTTGGATCAGAGAGAGTCATAAGCAGGTCCGCTGGGCCTTGGGCTGAAGATGGATGAACAATAATTATGATAACAAAAATAAAAAATAAATAACAAATAATAATGTTATGATTCTCATCAAATTGATTTAGTAAGATAAGTTTTTCCTTTTTAAAATGAAATTAATTTCATAAATCCACTAATGGTAGGTTTTCAAAATAAAATTGGATGATTGATTCTGATTTCAATTAAATTGATTCTGATCTAAATGATTGATTAACTCCATAATTATAAAGATTTGAATGATAATTGAATAATTGATCTTAATTTGAGTAATTTAACTGTGATTGATAATGAAATAAATTTTCTTAACCTAATGGCTAGCTATAAAGAGGATAAAAAAATTCTCAAGGGGGGAGGTCTTCTTTTTTTTCCCGCTTCTGCCTCTCTCTGGTTTTTTATCCCTTCTCCCTATTACCAATTCTTGACCACCATACAATAGCCTCCAACAATTGAGCTTCCCACCACCACAGCAGCATCATCTCCGCCACTCAACGGCCGCACTTCACCATCCTAGGCTCATTTCCGCCAGACCACCACAAAGCAGCCGGAACGCCGCCCAAAACCGCCGCACCAAACCCCAGAAGCACTGCCGCAGACCAACCTGGTAGCACCACCGCCGTTCATCAGTCCGCCATAATAGAGAGCACCACTGCAGAGTAAACCAGAACGCCCAGCACCACCACGACGTCCTGTCACGCACGACCATCGGATGCTGTACGAGTCGTCGGACGCCGCACGAGCCGCCGCCGTCTTCATCTCCTCTGTGACGCTGCGCCGTGAGTGTAGCAGAAACTGAGCAGTTTCTGTGTCTATCTTCATTCTTTTGGTCTTTTTCTTTTCTTTTATTCTTTCTTTCTTTTATTTATTTTATCTTATTTTATTTTGTTTTACTACCTTGCTTTATTACCTTCTGTTTTAGTAGGTGGGTTAACTCTTAATGGATTAGGTCATTTGATTTAAGTTTCTAATAAGAATAAAATAGGTATTTCGATAAATAAAGTAATTCAAAAATTAACTAGTTGTGACAACTAGATTAATTTTATTGTCTAGGACGCATGAGTTGAGACAACTCAGAAATCCTAGAGCATCCCCTTTGTTAAAAATATAATCAACCAAATTAAACTTCATTTTAGAAAATAATAAAATCATTACTGTAAGGGATTAAGTTAGCAGTGACAACTAATTTATCTCATCTTTAAGGATGCATGAGTTGCGATAGCTCAGAAGTCCTAAAAATCAAATCTTTTTTTTTAAAAATATAAATAAATAAACAAAATCAACTAGAATCTTTTTTTCAAATAAATAATAAATAAACAAATAAAATCAACACAAGTCTTTTTTCTAAAAAAAATAATAAAAACATAAATAAATAAACAAAATCAACTAGAATTGTTTTTCTAATAAAAAATAAAAACAAAATAAAATCAATCAACCACAAATATTTTCTACAAGAACTACGTAGCTTTGAATTCCCTATCGCATCGAGGGATACGTTGGAGCAAGGACCATCCTTCTCAAGCTAAACAATTTGCTTTTTTTTTAATTCTTCTTCCTTACTTTAGAGCTCAAATTAATTAAATAATAAATCTTTCGCTTTTAGGGGTAAAACAAAAGTTATTATAATTTTACACAATTAGCTAGAGGCAACCATTTTTTTAACGGACGTGTGGGGTGCTAATACCTTCCCTATTCGTAATCGACTCCCGAACTTAATTTCTGGTTAAAGACCAACTTTTTAGATTTTCCATTTTTTTCCTAATTAAAATAAAATTGGTGGCAACTCCTCTGAACCTCACAAATAATCTATTTTTTCGCGGCGCCCGGACGGAACGGTCGCGACAGTCCCAACAATTCTTTTTGCGCCATTATGAATCTATGAGGCAGCATCTAATGCACTTTAATGCCTTGTCTTGTAACCATTGCTCCACATTGAAGAACAGGTCAAAGACAAGCTGCCTCCTTACCTTTCATTTGCGCCACTTAGACTATGAGACAGCAACAAATATTTTGTTTGTAATTTCCTTTTATTATGCTAGTTATGTTAGCCTAGGATTCCTTGTAACCCTAGAATGGCAAAGACTTTGTCTCTTCACTTTTTTTAACAGCAAGAGCCTCCCTCATTACATATAGGGGCGCAAGTCTCAATAAAAAAAACAACAAAGATTTCAGCTAAACTTACACTTGTGTAATTGAGTTCATACTCTTTGGTTCTGGATTGGACCAGCCTTATTGATCTTATCAAGAAACTCTTTTCTTGTGGTGATCCTCACACTCATAGGTTTATCCTTGTCTTGGATTAGACTAAGGTGGAGCCCCTGCCTCCCATTCATCCATCTTCTTCACTTATTCAAAAAAACACCAAAAACAGTTCCTTGAAGCCTTGATTGTTTCTTGCATTTTTCTGCGAATTTTCTCAATATGTCCCACTATTTCACTACCACCAAAAAACTACGAAATTCCTATCAACCATTCTTCATATTTCATTCATTTTATATCAAACATAAGTCACAACCAGATTCTATATTGAAAATCAAGCAAATGGCCAATTTCTACAACAAGGAGGCCATCACTTCTTGCTTTAAGGAATTCTGTCCTATGAGCCTTTGTAATGTGCTCTTTAAACTCATTTCAAAGGTTTTAGTGAACAGAATCCGTCCTCATCTGGATAGCCTTATTGGTCCACTTCAAAACAGCTTTCTTCCTAATAAAGGCATGGTTGATAATGCTATTGTGGCCCAGGAAATTGTCCATCATATGCATAAGAAAAAAAGAGGTAAAAAAGGTTTCCTCCTTTGTAAAATAGACTTTGAAAAGGCTTATGACATGGTGGATTGGAATTTTTTGAACATTACTCTTAATGAGTTTGGCTTCCCTCCCCATTTTGTGAACCTTATCATGAATTGCACTACCAGTAGTACTTTGTCTTTGAAATGGAATGGTGAAATGATTGAATCTTTTAAGCCAATTAGGAGACAAGGAGACCCAATGTCCCCATATTTATTTGTCCATTGCATGAAAAAATTGGCTCTCCTTATCCAAGAAAAGGTCCAGGATAGGTAGTGGATGCATATGCATTTTGATAAAAATGGCCTTATAACACCCTTTCCGGGAGCATCACATAACGGACATTTTATAAAACTATAAGGACGAAAAAAGAGTTAATTAATATCATTTAAGAAAGATGGGGCCGTGTATGCATGTAAGGTAAACAGAAACATTTCATAATACAAGATCATATGTTCATAAAGAATTTACATAAAAACCCAACCCCACTACAGAAAGGGAACAGAAAGATACAGACTCAACATAAAAGATTGGAGACGCAGCTCCTAAACATAAGATACTTTGGAGACGCAGCTCCACAAAATATGAAAGAAAGGTACAAACACTCTGACACCCTACACTGGCCGACAACAGACTACACAGGAAGACAACCTACTGATCAACCGCCGGATCTTTCCTCTAACTTCTCCTTTATGGAGAGACAAGCGAAAGGAATAGGAAGGTGTGGGTAGATCACCTCCCTCCTAATATATTCACTTATCATCTTCCAACCAGGACCCATTAAATGAGACCTAATATGAACCCTAGCCGGGACTACTATTGGCATTCCTATGGAAGACATCGCAGGAGTTGCCTCAGACGCAACTCTGCCAACAAGCAGTCTATCCCTAAAAGTGGAAGGAGGCACTGAATGCATCGGATGAAAAGTCCACTTAGCATCCCACTTACAACTACAACCCTGACTGCAGACGACATGAAGACAAGCAGTGGAGCGGTTAAGAACCTTTCATCTGCAACCCATGCGGATGGTGAGTGCGTCTCTTCACATGTATATTGCTAGAAGCCCATCATGGCTAGATGTCCAAACGTTGAAATCACTGGGAAACTCAACAGATAGATGCATTTGAAGCATTGGGTGAAGTCTTGGTATCATGACCTTCTCGGGAGACCACCAAAGAAGCACACAGCGATGCAACACAAAGTAATAAAGTGAGATTCTCATTCATCAACACAAAACATGGCGGACATAAAAATGGTACGACACGCAACTTAACAGCATACTAATCATGTATATCATATACACCACAATATCTTATATTATTCCATCAACAGCATAAGATATCATCAACATAGGATAATAATGTATAACATGTAAATGTATCCATCAACAATCATGAAATGCAATGCAATGGACATGACTCAATGCCATATGCCACAAGGGTAAAACTCTTACCCCTACTACATGGAGCTAACAAAACGTCGGAGAGAGTGGATAGGAGTACATGTTCCGTGTATGGCAACCATGGGCAAGATGCTACAACATTCGGAACGTGCACGTATCTAGCTTTTACGGAAACACTCTACGCCAAACATGAAAAGTACATCATCTAGTCGAGGATATCAGTGTATTGCTCGGAGTCGCCACGACACAGAAGAGCTACCAATTGGTCACTTGTCAGCCTTTCCAACCCTGATACCTGCAAGATTATTTAAAACGTCACCGTAAAATTCGCACCAACATCAAGGTGTAAGCTCAACTCCTAGGCTCAAGGCCTTACAGACTCATGCAACATAATGTCAATCCTTACACAAAGCAATGCGATAAAGCAATATCTATACACCAGAAAAACTTCATGATTCACCAAGTTTCTCTTCCTTATGATCTTCACACATTTTAAGTGTTTTAAACTTTTATCCCTGCGGGATCGAGTCATCACAAGACTATACAGTTAGACGATGTTCTCGGATCCGACTAATCGGCCCGTCATCGAAGTACTCTTCCAAACAAAAATGTTTCATGTTTGTGTCCGTGTCTTATGATATATTTCTGAAGTCCTAACTGTCTTATGAAGAAGGATTGAGAATCCTCTAGTTAAGTCTTAGATCCTTTCTAAGTTAGAGGGTACTTGTCTTTCAAGTAATGAAATACATCTTGATTCACTTAAGTCTTATGAATCGATTGATGAATGAATCATCAATGGTATAGCATATGGTCTTGTTTCACCATGTCCTATACTTTCTTATGTCCTTCTTTCACTTTAAGTTAATTACTCAACTTAGGGTTATACACTTAGGAAGATCCTTAGCTTTGAGGTCAAAATTCTTTTGTGAAAATGTGAGTACATAACACTTACTTGTTTTATACCTTGGCAAGATGCCTTAGCACCTTTGAATCAAGTATTATACTTCGAAAATATTATTTCAAAAAGCTTTGTAGTTTCAATCAAACTTAAAGTTGGAAGTTGGAGCTTAAAACTCTTTTGCATTAACTAAAAAATATAAATTTTCTTAAGTCCAAACCCTTTTTAACTTGAAATTATTTATACTTAAACTTGAAATTAAGTATTGTATTGAAATCAAAGATTGGTATTACGTTAAAAACCTACATAGTAATTGAATGTTACATAAGATTTCTCAAAGTCGATGGATATTGAGAATACTTGATTCATTAGCTTTCAAAACGCCATTTTGATTTACTTAAGCTATAACTTAAGACCAAAATACTTTTCTATTGTTTTAAGAATCCCTTGGCCTAATTCAAGTTTGTGTTTCATTCAAATATTGTTTCTTTGGTTTTCTTTGATTCATCATTCATTAAATCAATTTAGAGTTGTAAAATCATCTAAGTTTCAAAGATTGAAGTTGAAAATCCTTTTTGTTTACGCTTTGGCCGAATCCTATACTATCTTTAATGTGAAGATTTTGCTTTACCAACATCCATCATAAGTAAGAGTAATCATCAATGCATCAAAATAAATAACAGCATAACATCTAATTCCAAAAATCAACACAAAACCCGTATACAGAATTTTTAGCATTTCAAGCATCAACTTGTGACAAACATTTGTTTGACCAAATGAACTCGGATTTCAGAAAATGAAAACTCATAGGAAATCTTAGGATGTCTAATTTTTGGATATAAATTTATTTTCACAAATAGTAATCGAGTTAGTACATTTTCACAAAATAAGCCACTGCAATCAGAATCCAAGACATAATTTATGCTTAGATTGAAACAGATTGTAAAGGGTCAAATCTCCATGAAACTAAACAAAATTTGTTGTCAAAATGAAGCCCAAGATGTCTAGTTTCAGGATCAAAAACAATTTTTGGAATCCAAGGTCTAGGTTGAGAGAAAAACCGAAACGACTCACACAAGGTCAGATCCAAAAAAATCACATTTTCACAAACTCTTTTCAACAAAAAGATGGAGGAACCCTTTCCCACACATAAAAGTGATTTTTAACATTTCAAATACATCAATTAACACAAATCAAGCCACAAACAAATATTACAACATTGTTCTCATAGAGAACCAAATAGGTAAAGTAGCAAAACCTTTGGTTTAGAGTTTTCCCCAAACCAAACCCATAAACCATTTTAACAACCACCAATGTGGTGTAATGTGGTTCACTCCCCCATTACCTTAATGAAGATCTTTAGGATGAGCGAAACTCCAAGCACTAAGAAATAAGATATGGCTGAACCTATGTTAGCTAAAAACATCATGGTTTTAAACTTTGTTTTGCAAAATCATGAACTAAAAGAAGTTGTTTCATGATTTAATGAAAGGAAATGAAGAGAAAATGAAGATGAAGGCTTACCCAAGGAAGAACACTTTCAAGATCAAGATGGTGTTCTTGAAGATCAAGAACAAAGTTGCTCCAAAGAGAAAATTTTCTTCATCAAAGTTGTAAAGGGGAACAAGACAAGAACAACTATGATTTTAAAAACAAGAAAATAAATTTGGATGGTGTCTTTAGGGTGGAGGCCGATGTATAGGAGAATAGAGAAGAGAGGTTTTTGAGAAACTTGCATAACGAGAGCTTTTGATCTTTGGGGAGAAGGAAAACAAGTGAGCATGTGTGTTTTATCACACTAAATGGCCGAATGGACTTGAGTATTTTGGCCAAAAATTAACTCCAATACTATTTTAAAATAGCTACTAGGTGTGTAATGAAAGGGTAAGAGTTTGGATGGTTGAGATTTAAAGTGTAAGATGTGTTGTTGCCATCTAAAGCACCAAGTACAAGATTAACCATATAGGAAAAGTGCTTTTACCATTTATGTTGAAAGTAGAAGATTCTTTACCCAATGGATTAAGGCATAAATCCATCAATTATAGAGAAAGAAAAAAGTGATGTGAGAAAAGGTGATGGATGGTTGACATATAGGTGACAAGGTCTCATGAAGCGTGAAAAGCAGTCATGAACTACTCCCGGCTTTGGGCCAGAACAACTTTCCAGCTCTGGCACATATTTCAAGGTAAAGCGATCTTGATTAAAATAATAACATTTTTATCGGTTCCAACTCAAAACAACACATCGAGTTCAAAACAACATTTTATGATTTTTAAGATCATAATTGAAATTCAAATATGAATTTCCAATTATTTAACTATTTTTATTATTATAATTAATCAAATTGTGCTCTCAGTCAAGTGATTCACACAAACAGTTAAAAGACAGACATAAGATTTTTGGGATGTTACAGGCCTAGCAATCTCTCATTTATTTTTTGCGGATGATTGTCTTTCGGTTACTCAAGATAAATCTTCCCAAGTTAGAAGGGTGCAAGAGGTTTTGCAAGCTTTCTGTTTAGCTTCTAGTTTAAAGATTAATATTCAGAAGTCTCGGTTTCTTGCCTCTCGTAATGTGTCTCGTGCAAAAAATTCTAAGTTCGAGTCCATCATTGGTTATCAGGATAATTATAATTTGGGCAAATATTTGGGTTTTCCTATGCTTGTTGGGCGGGTAAAAAAAATCTGATTTTGCCCATATTATTGATAAGATTGATTCCAGGTTGGCAAGTGGAAAAGTAAGTTACTGAATAAAGCAGGGAAGACTACTCTTGCAAAATCTGTCATGACAGCAATCCCAATTTATACTATGCAAATTTTGTGGTTGCCACAAAGCATTTGTGACACTATTGATGCAAGGTTAGAAGTTTTATTTGGGGTGGTAGGTCATCTAATGGGTGAATTGGGATACAATCACTCTTCCTAAAGGCAAAGGTGGGTTGGGTATTCGTAGGGCTCGTCAAGCAAATATTGCCTTGTTGAGGAAGCACATTTGGTCGCTGCTCCAAGAGCCTCAAAAGCTATGGGTTCAACTTTTATCTTCCAAGTATTTAAAAGATACCCACATTCTTAATGTTGTCCATTCTCATGGCACTTCTTATACTTGGTCTTCAATTCTTAAAGCCGTACATTGGCTCTCAGATGGTTTTAAAATCATATTGGGCAAAGGTGAAGTGTCTTTTTGGTATGAGAAATGGGTTGATGATGATAGGTTATGTAATATGGTTTCTTTTGTGAACATACAAGATACTCAGCTTTTGGTCAAAGATATTTGTTATGATGGTCAATAGCACTGGGATCATTGTGCTACTATTCTCTCTTCAGAAATCAAATAGAGAATTATGAGTATCTTCATTGATGGTGTTTCACCAGATACTTATATTAGGGGTCGTGCAAGTTCCGGTATGTATTCTGTGAATAGTGCTTATAGTTGGCTTATATCTGCACCTTTATTGAATAAGTTTGCTTCTAATAATTGGTCGTGGGTGTGGAGATTGAATTTGCATGAGAACATTAAATTTTTCATTTGGATATCTCTTCACAACAGTCTTCCAACCAAGAGTTTTCGAGCTCATAGGCACCTCACTAATGATGCGTCTTGTACTCGGTGTGGAGTCCAATCTGAGTGTATTTTGCATGTTCTTTGCGGCTGTGTTATATCAAGACGGATTTGGTAGATTTTGCTTTTGGATGGTGGGCATTATTTTCATGTTGAAGATTATATTTCTTGGCTGCGTTTGAATATAGATTTGGAGAATGGTGCCAAATTTGCTATCACTTGCTAGATTCTTTGGAAAGCTCATAATGAAGAGCTTTTTAATGATAATAGGTGGGATACTTGGTATTCTGTTAATTAGATTTCTTCTTTACATCGGTTTGTCTCATCTACTTTTGGTCTTGTTAGCACTCTAACATTCCTAAAGAGGTTAAGCGGTGCCCTCTTCCTCTTAATGCTTATAAACTTAATGTTGATGGGAGTTCCTTGGGCAACCCTAGTAGATCTGGTTTTGGAGGTCTGATTTGTGATGAGCTTGGTCAGTGGTGTACTGGGTTCTTTGGTTTTTGCGGTATCACTGACAATCTGAGAGCTGAGCTTTTGGCGATTTTTAGTGGTCTCAAGATCGCTTGGCAAGAAGGTTATAATTCTTTGGTTTGTGAGTCGGATTCGAAGTTTGCAATCTCTATGATTCAGTAGGGGATTCATCACCTTCCTCCTCTTGCACCCTTGGTGAATTCTATCTGGTCCTTTATTGATCTTCCTTGGCAGTTATCTTTCAATCACGTGTATAGGGAAGGTAACGAGTGCGTAGTCGCCGACTGGTTGGTGAAGAAGGGAGCCGCAAAAGATTCCTTGATTGAGCTTTGGGAGAGCTGCCTTCAGCATTGTTCCTACCTTGGCCCGGGAAGGCCCATTCCAAGAACCTAGGCCCAACAGTCAAAGACGGTATCAAAAAGGAGAAGGAGTCAGAGGGCTTAAACCAGGGCGTAGTCACCGTGAACTCGGTAAGTCGGGCAATATACGCACCAAAGCCCGAGATATGGAAAGCCCGGATATGTTAACCATATGGAAAGCCCGAGTAAGTTAACCAGCAGTGTCGCACCTCTTGGGCTCGAGAACTTCCAAAAGACCACGTCATGCAGAATCTGGAATGCGTGACGGCGATACGTATCCTGCAAATTTCGCTAACAGCCTGGGATGAGCCCCTCTCGTATAACAGAATCACACCTCCCAGGTGTCTGATGGGCCTATATTAGGAGAACAAAGGCTGAAGGAAAGGGGTGACAAATACAGATAGAGGGAGAGAAAGAGAGCATAGTTTGTATCCAGGATTATTATACTTATATTGTTCTAGTAAGAACAATTGGCGCCCATCGTGGGGAAAGGTAAAACGGCTCCCTGACTGCAAGTAGTTAAGTTTACGATGGCACGAACGAGAGGCAACGAAAGATTGGAGCAGGATCGAGGACCACCACCACCCCCTTCACCAACAAATGAGGGGAGTCAGCTGCGCGAAGAAGGTTTTCAGGCTCTACTGGTGGCCATGGAAACTCTCCGGCGGGAGAATGACCGCTTCAAAGCCGAAGTAGAGGACCTAAGAAGGAGGGCAGCAGAGCGTGACTCTCAGATGGGGGCCAACCACGAACCTCCACATATTCGGAGACCTGATGGTGGTGCCCGACACCAGCGACGGCCCACAGAGGTTCCCCCAGACCACCCATTTTCGGATGAGATAATGAGAGCCCATTTCACAGGGTAGTTCCGTCCGGTCGCAATGGAAAAATATGATGGAACCACTGACCCGGAGGAATATATCGCGGCCTATAACACAATCATAGGGGTGACAGCATCCTCAGACGCCATCAAATGCAGAGTCTTCCCCACCACCCTAAGGGGGCCGGCTTTGGTATGGTACTCCCACCTCCCACCTTCGTCAATCTAGAGTTTTAATGAGTTTTCCTTGAAATTTAACAATCACTTCACACAAGCAAAACTAACCCGAAAACCGATGCGAGCCTTGTCACGTTCCAACAAGGTTCGACCGAGTCCCTAAAGGACTTTCTGGACAGGTTCGGGAAGCTGACAAACCAGATCCGGGACTTAAATCCCGCTGTTGCTCTCCATGAGCTGTTGACCGGATTAAAGGTCTGCCCTTTTGCTGATTATCTGGGATGAGGGCAAAAAATCAGCCAAAATCGAGAAGCAGCAAGGCAAGAAGCCATGGATTTCCCGAGGTGACCGCCGAGTTGGGAAGCATGCCTTAATCCCGAGATATGAGGAATTCACTCCTTTGAACTCCTCTAGAGAAAAAATCCTTCGGGACATGTATAGCACAAACTTGATACCCCTTCCGGTACCCGCTGAGACACCCGCCGACGTAGACCTAAATCTGTACTGCCGTTATCACAGAAATCATGGACACGATACCGAGGAATGCTGGGCTTTAAAAAATGCAATCAAACACCTGATCAAGAAAGCCCACCTAGCAACCTACGTCCTAATGGAAAATGGCCAGAGGAGATAAGCCCGAGTTGATGAGGGGTATGTAACATCCCAATTTTCAGATCGGTAAAGTATCCAAATCTTATCTGAGTTATAGTGGCAAAGTTATAAATATCAAGATATTTTGGAGAAGTAATCATGACTACTTTAGAAAAGTAATCATGGCATGGATGACTCATGATGATGAGTCATGGTGGAGTAATCATGATGGTGATAAGTCATGGTAGTGACTCATCACTAATCACATTCAGGAACCACGTCTCTCGTCCGGTGTTTGATTTTATCTTTACATATCCACTTTTTGGATACCACACAGATATTGTTTTACTCTACATTACTAGTAGAGAATTATGGTTAAGGTTTGGGTTGAAGACTCAGACGAAACCCGGTCTGCGTACGAGATCACCGGGACCGGTAACGAATAAGCCTCACGTCGCTTTCACGCCACCTCACCTAGACACCTCACCACCTTATCCATATGTAATCATTACATGGTGACTCATCATCATAGTAATGATGACAAGGGGTGAGTTACATAGGTGACTCACCATAGTCATGATGACCTAGTGTAAAATGACAATTTTGTCCCTAATAGGAAATGACAATTTTGCCCTTAAGTAATTTTATATCAACCTTACCCTTTCTTCACATATGTTCCATGCCATTCATAGATATATTTACACTCTCATATTTCTTTCTCCTTCACTTGATTCTTTAAGTTCAAGTGTTGAAGTTTCTAGTACAACTTTTGATGAAATTCCAATTTGGTTCTTAAAGGAAATGATCATTCTATCCTATCCTTATGCTTCCCTTCCTATATATATACATATCACGCCACTCTCTTCCATTTTTCCTCTCTCAATTTCGTGCACCTTCCCCTTCTCTTCTCCATCTTCTTCACTTCAAGACACCTCCAAGCTTTCAACTCCAACTTCTTTCCATTCTTCAAGGATTTTCCATAAACTTTGAGAAGCAAGGTTGTCCATCTTGATCTTCTTTATAATACAAGAGGCAAAAATCTCATCTTTGAGTTCTTAATCTTCAATTCTATTCATTGAAACTCTATGTGTTCATGTTGGTTCTATGTTGATGTTTAAACTTTCAAAATTCATGAAAAATTGTAGAAAAATCATTTTAATGTCAAACCAATTTTATTGAATTAGATTCAATGTCTTCTTTCATAATCCAAGAGTTTATAATCATAAAATCTTTCTAAACTATTTTTCTATGTGATGGCCGAATTCTACTTCATGATGAATCTATGAAGTTTTGTTCCAATTTTTGTTAAAGAAGTGTTGATTTGATTCTATCACATTTAGATGTCTTTGAATCCCAAAAGAATTGAATCAAAAGCCTTTCCTAGCCTTATATTCATAAGAGGGCCGAAAACCCTATGTGTTGGAGATCTTGAGTTTTGTTTCAAATTCTTGAAAAACATAACTTACAGGAGTGTTATCTATGCTTAAGGATCATAGATCCAAGAGTTGTCAAATTTTAGCACTCCTAGCATTTTCCTATTTATGGGGCCGAAACCTAACTCATGAAGAACTAGGTGTGTTTTGTTTAATTTTACTAATCTTGATGATGAATTGTGATGAAGGATTCAATCGGGTTCAAGTGCTCTAAAGGGTGTACGGTTATCCGTTGGAGGAACGAGGCTGTGGTCGTGAGAACGTGTTAAGTGGATTCGTGGACGTTACCATCTTATTCTTAGGTGAGGGGGAAGAACCTACATATATCTGGGAATCATAGGCGTAGTATATAATTGTTAACATGTGTAGGCTCCTCAAACCCTTCTAGTGGTGATATGTGTTTATTTGTGCTTACTTGTGGTAATTGATAACATGATTATTTGTGATGTTGGATAACATGATTAAATGATGTCATACATGATAATATGCTAGATGATATATTTGTTATGATAACATTTTTATTTACTATCTTGACATGCTTATAATGATGATCTATGACTATACTATGACATGTGATATGTTGTGATTGACATGATCTTGAATGACTTTGGAGATGATTGGTATGTTATTAGGGATTAGAGGATGATGATTGGTATGTTGATCGGATTATAGGATGATGATTGGTATGTTGATAAGGATTATAGGATAATGAGTATTGATGGACCTAAGAATGTGAATCTATGTTGTAAGTGGCTCTCATAGTTGGAGAGCGGCATCCTCACAGTTGGAGGATGTGGGCTTGAGGCACTAGTAAGTTGTTGAAACGATGGATGCATAATCATAACATTTACATTGTTGTGGTGGAAAGCCGCGGAATTTACTGCAACAGCTGTCTAAACAGTTATCACACGAGGTGGATTACTTGTGACAATTGCAACAGCAGTTTGAGTGGTTGTCACAAGGGGGCTATATGACTAACTGCAATCATATATGCTGGCACACAACTGCAACAGCAGTTTGAGTGGTTGTGTATAAGGTTACGTGTGCGTACTTGCCACCGAAGCGTGCTAGCAGTGATCACGCGAGGTCGGGACTTGTGACAATTGCAACAGCAGTTTGAGTGGTTGTCACAAGGAGCTGTATGAATAGCTGCAACAGCAGTTTGAGAGGCTATCATATGAGCTGGTGCCTGCATATAGCTGCAACAGCAGTTTGAGTGGTTGTGTACAGGGAGCCGTGTGTATGGTTGCAACAGCAGTTTGAGTGACTGTCACACGAGGTCGAGGTGGACGTTCCAGGAGACGTCCTGGGAATCAGTAACCTGGACTACCGACTCTATGCCCTTATAGTTGGAGGGTGACTTCCTACCTTGGAAAATGACTACTTCACAGTTGAGTTGAAGGACAGTATTTCCAAGGGCCAGGAACTTAGTTGTGCATATAGAATAGGCGATGATCCCTAGATGTGATACTTTGAGGTTGATTGTTGTAGAATTGATGGTGATCTCTAGTTGTGATATTTTGAGGTCGACTATTGTGATGTGTAGAATAGGCGATGATCCATAGTTGTGATACTTTGAGGATGACTATTGTAGAATAGGCGATGATCCATAGTGGTGATACTTTGAGGTTGATTATTGTGCTGAACTCGAGAGATGGATGTGTTTGCTGATTGTGTGCTATTGTACATGTTGATGTGTTATATGCTACGTGATTTCCCTTTTGTATGATAGTGTAGAGTTTCTTACCTCCTATGCATATTTCTCCATGTTTACATATATGTGGTTGTCCGGATTGTGATCCGAAGACGAAGGTGCCGATTTGTCATCGGAAGTTCTACAGCGGGTGAAGCTGACCCAAGGTGTACTCTATTGTCAGTAACAAGTGTGGCGTCAACTCTTCTCAAATAGATAGAGATCTCAGAGGAATCTTTGGTTCTCTTGTGATTTGTACCACGGCCAGTGGGGCGTTTATGTTATTGTTATTTTTACGCCATGGCTTCCAGGCGAAACTCTGATGTGAAATTCTTGAACTGTGATAAGTTCTTATCTGCTTAACTGTTGATGTGAAAATTTTTGGCTGTGTTTTAAGGTATCAGAGAGAGTAAGGTTAAGTTTTGAAAGCGTCTAATGGGATTATCCTACGTAAGTAGGGTCGTCTCAGGGTATAGACAGAGGCAAGAAAGAAGAAGAGGCCGAGAAGATAGGGATGACCGGCTGGTAGAGCGGCCATGACCTCGTTCCCCTAACCGGGAAGGTAGGTGCGACCGTGAACCACCCATCCGTGGAATCATAAACACTATTGCTGGAGGATTCGCGGGTGGAGGCCCATCCAGTTCAGCAAGGAAAAAACATTTGAGATGCCTAAGAACCGTTTTCGCTGTCGAGCAGAAACCGAGAAAATCCGGTCCCCCGATCACTTTCTCGAATGATGATTTCCGTGGGATTTTTCGAGAGCAGGATGACCCAATGGTAATATCAATCGAGATTTCCAGATTCATAATCAGGAAGGCGCTGTAGATCAAGGAAGCTCGGTAGATATCCTGTATTGGACGACTTTCGCACAGTTGGGGATGCACCACTCTGTACTCAAACCCCACAACGGAACCCTGGTAGGATTCTCGGGGTAACATATCGATGTCCGGGGTTACATCGAACTTCTGACTGCTTTCAGAGAGCGCCCCTTGACCAGAACGATCTTGGTGAAATTTCTAGTGATAGACGCTAAATCCCCATACAACATGATCATCGGTCGCCCGAGTCTCAATGTGCTAGGGGCGGTAGTATCCACTCCACATCTGACAATTAAATTCCCATCAGAGTCGGGCTCTGCCGTAATCGCAGTTCGGGCAGATCAGCTGATCGCGAGACAGGGCTATGTAGACAGTTTGAAACAAAAGAAAAAGGCCGAAGCATAAGTGCACAACTGGACACCGGATCGAATCAGTCTGGTATAACTCAACCCCAGGCAGGACTCTCGGGAACTGAGGCCACAGCCAATGGGCAACACGGAAAATTTACAGATAGGCAGGAAGGCGGGACAATCCACCAAACTCGGCACCGCTTTGGAAAAAAGATCAAGAGAAAAGATAGTCAATGTGTTGCTAGAAAATGCTGATTTGTTTGCATGGTCAGCAGCAGATATGCCGGGTATAGATCCAGCCGTTATATGTCATAAGCTAGCCATTTGTCCTGAAGCAAAACCGGTGGCACAACGAAAGAGAAAGGTCGGGGAAGAAAAGAGAAAAGTCATACTGGAAGAAACCAATAAACTGATGGACTCGGGTTTTGTCAGGGAAGTTAGATACACAACTTGGCTGGCTAATGTGGTTCTTGTCAAAAATCCGAGTGGTAAGTGGAGGATGTGCACCAATTACACTAATCTGAACAAGGCCCGCCCAAAAGACTCATATCCCTTCCTAGCATCGATCGTCTGGTAGACGGCGCATCCGGACACGCCACCCTCAGCATTATGGACGCATATTCGGGGTATAACCAGATAAAAATGTTCCCACCAGACGAGGAGCATACGACATTCATCACAGAAAACGCAAACTTTTGCTACAGGGTCATGCCCTTCGGATTGAAAAATGCTGGGGCAACGTATCAAAGGATGATGGACAAGGTTTTTGCTGACCAGATAGGTAGAAACATGGACGTCTCCTTCCATCACTCGGGATCCGCTCCCATGGGAAGTCGAGCAAAATCTCCTTCCAGCACTCGGGATCCGCTCCCATGGGAAGTCGAGCGGCGTCTCCTTCCAGCACTCAGGATCCGCTCCCATAGGAAGTCGAGCAACGTCTCCTTCCATCGTTTCACGGGAAACCTTACCGGATAAAGCGAACAAAGACAAATCGCGCAAGTCCTAGTCGAGCTTTGGCCCTCGGAACGAGTGAAACGTAAATACTATAAAATTTCAAATTCAAGTCTTACTCGAGCTTTGGCTCTCAGAACGCGTGAAAGGAAAATACTATTAGATTTCAATTACAAGTCATACGAGCTTTGGCTTGCAAAACGGGCAGAATAAGCCGACATAATACAAACATTTAACGATAGAAGGGGTTCCTCAAGCAAATAAAAGTTCATTCGAATGAAAAGCAAAATACAACTTCAAAAAACAAAAAGAATACAAGAGGACATTCCAATGGTCCTCAGCTGACCCCCCATCAGCCGCATCCCTCCTAAGGGAACCCCCTTCGTCGGCATCTTCTTCATCGAGCTCGTCCTCCTTTTCGACATGATCGACCAACTGCCCATCTTTCACATCCTTCAGGAGACTCATCTCCGAAAAATCGCAACCAAGATCTATACAGCAGGCTTGCTCATAGGCCAGGTTGAAACTAGCGGTCAGCTGCTCCCCAGCGTAAATTTTCATCTCATGCAGTTCACCTTCCAACCGGGACACAACTTCTTTGGAAGACTCAAGCTCCATTGTCTTTTCATCCTGAGCAGCGGTAAGGGCAGCATTAGCTTCCTCCAGGCTCTGGGCAGTCGCCCGGGATGTATTAAGATCTTCTCCCAGCTCTGTCACCCGGAGCTTAAGCTGATCACCTCTCGGGCCAAGTCAGTGGCACGGTTGACAAGATTCAGATCCGGAGCCGCCTTTTGCAGAAGCTGATCACGCTCAGCTGTCATCGCGGCCAATTCTTTCTCGGCCCGGATGGCCTCCAATTTCAGCCGAGGGGCAAGAGTGGCCACGCGAATACTCAGCTCGCTAGCCACTCGGTTACAGGAAGCCTGCCCTAGCTTTCGGAAGATCTTCACATCGGCAGGGTGCAGTAACTTTTCATCCACAATCGACGCCCGAGAAGAAGCGTCCTATAGGGTGTTTACCCCGGAGGGATTAGCGCCCTCCCCGAGAGAACTTGCCTCAATAAAGTCTCGGGAGATCCAGGAGGCGATGGGGGAGAATCAGCATCCCCGTCTCGGACACACTTTTCAGCGACTCCACCCTCAGGGGTATCACTCGGACCTCGCTTGCGGGAAAGAAGCCCGTCAAGAGGTTGGGTACAAGCAGCCTCGCTGGCAACCTCTCCCCCTTCTTGAACAAGGCGCCTCTCCAACATTGGGAGTCGGGGAACCAACCCTCCTCTTTTCGGCCACCAAAGCCAGGAGGGCTGCCCGATTGATCTTGGGAGCCGTGCGACCTAAGGAAAAGAAGAGCAGCAATGTCATTAATAATAAAACATACCATGTATATAATACGTGAAGAAGAACAAGCAAAAACTCACCCATGAACTCCTCTAACATACTCGCATTATACCGTTTCTCGATCAAATCGGAGCTCGGGATTCCATTCAAGAGTTCAAGGAAATCCACTTCCAATTTCTTTTTAGGAGAAAGTTTGCGATACTCAAAACCGGTTATTACCTTGGGGTCGGGAGTCCAGGACAACGGGAGACAAGGATCCCCCGAAGAAGAATAGTAAAACGGAGCCTCGGTACCCTGAGAAACAACTTTAAAAAATTCTTTTTTAAACCCTTTGAAGGAGGTAGAGAAGGGTTCAAGAATCTTGCGACGATGAATGGCACTAAGCGAAATCCACCTAACAGGACCACTAACTCGGGTTCGAAAAAAAGAAAAAAAAAGGTTGGAACGGAGGCGGTAATGCCGAGAAACTTACACATTATCTCGAAAGCCTTCACGAAGGCCCCGCTGTTGGGGTGGAGTTGAGTAGGAGCAACATTCAAAGTCCGAAAAGGGAAGTTGGACTCGGGCAAGGGTCAAGATACGTTTGTACATGAAGAAAAAAGGAGGGTCCGACGTCTCTCCCGAGAAACACACTCGGTCAGACGGGGAACAAGGAAGGAAGATAACCCTATCCAATCCCCCTGATCAACCCGGAAAACCTCCATCCTTTTCAAAGAAGAGGAATCTTGGAACTTAGAAGGCAACGCTCGGACTTTAGGGTCCGCCCAATCCAAGGGAGATCGAGAGTCAGGTTCCCTAGGTTGGGCAACGAAGGAGGGACCAGCAGAAGATCCCTCCGCCGCGGCGGAGGCGGCGGCGATGGGCGCCAACGTACCTTGATGTTCGTCAACAGCCATTAAAGAGATTAAAAGATAGACGGTAAACCAGAATGCAAAAGGAAAAAAGAGCAGAAAACACGAACACCCAAAGAACAAAGAAAAAGAGAGCGGAATAGAGCAGAATCAAAGGAGTGTACCTGAAAGATAAGGGTAAGGCTTGGGATAACTGGAAAGTAGAGCAGAGCAAAAAAGGCAGGAAAATAGAAGCGCAAGCGCAAAGAAACAATGACAGGAGTTCAAAGAGTAAGAACAATGGAGGGGGAGAGACCTCTTATTTATAGACAAAGTAATCCAACGGACAGGGTCCATTGAGATAATCCAACGGTACCAAAAGGGGGAGATAAGAGGATGCCTCGATACGCGAACCAAAGCAGTCATTATGAGCAGTCATTATGAAACGCCGCCTAACACCAAACGACCCTCATTGGAAAACGCGAATATCGAGGTGACGAGACCGTTCGTCTCCAGTATCCGGGTAGGTCTTTCTCACGGCACAAAACTCAGGCGGCATCCCGGGAAGCTCCAACATATGACGCCCGAATCAATAGCTCACAAGTCTTTTCATCGAGCCCGACTCAAGACTTGGGGGACTCCTGTTCCTACCTTGGCCCGGGAAGGCCCATTCTAAGAACCTAGGCCCAACAGTCAAAGACGGTACCAAAAAGGAGAAGGAGTCCGAGGACTTAAACCAGGGCGTAGTCACCGTGAACTCGGTAAGTCGGGCAATATACGCACCAAAGCTCGAGATATGGAAAGCCTGGATATGTTAACCATATGGAAAGCCCGGGTAAGTTAACCAGCAGTGTCGCACCTCTCAGGCTCGAGAACTTCCAGAAGACCACGTCATGTAGAATCTGGAATGCGTGAAGGCGATACGTATCTCGCAAATTCCGCTAACGGCCTGGGGTGGGCCCCTCTCGTATAACAGAATCACACCTCCCAGGTGTCTGATGGGCCTATATAAGGAGAATGAAGGCTGAAGGAAAGGGGTGACTAATACAGATAGAGAGAGAAAGAGAGCATAGTTTGTATCCAGGATTATTATACTTCTATTGTTCTAATAAGAACAAGCCTATTCAGTTAGTTTCGTTGGTTGATACTATTGGCCATGTTAGGCTAAGAATTAGATATATCTGCATATTTAATTTAATTATCTTAATTAAGAAATGGCCAAAAGCCAATGATTCAAAACAGAGTAACCAAACAACCGTGTAACAACACATATAACACACAAAAAAACAGAACAAACACACCATGTATCAGTAAACACTAGCAGCTCCCAACAACTTCTCGTAAAAGAGTATTGCTTTGGGGGGTCTCGGCTTGCATGTTTTATTTTTTGGTCATCCCACACTGCCGAGTTCTTTTTGACCTTTACATGGCATCCGTGAGGTGGTGATGATGACATGTGAAATTTTTTATGATATATATATGCATCAGACTAACAACTGAACAGGGCTATGATAATTTAGAAGGATGGTTTGACTTTGAAAATAAAAGAATAGCTGGTGACAAGATGTCACTGATGATAATAAATAAATAAAAGACCATGCCATCCTCTTGATCGATAATGGTGCAAATAATTTGTAGAAGGTTCTATCTTCAATATTTAAAAACTACCCTGCTTTCATTTGAAACGATAATGTTAATATTTTGTTTCTTCGCCTCAAAATTTGCATCACTTTAGTTATGATTTTGACTAAAATTATGAGCTATATACATTAGCTTGAAAATTTTGACGTCGTAATGAGACAACTTAGTTGGCCAAAGATTCGCTTTACGTCCGCATCACTTGAGCGTCAATAATTTAGGAATAAATATTCAAATTGATTATTTATAAAAAAAAGAAATATAATAATATTTTGATTCTAATAAATAAAAACATTATTTTGATTTTGAAGAAAGTAAATATGGATCAGTAATAGGGCCTAAAATATCCTTAAAAATTATTTTAAAAAGGTTTAATTTGATATCCATTTTATATTCTTAAGGATCAAATTAATATTTTTCATTTCTCAAAAATCAATATATCACCGAGATTTTTCGTCGAGAATCAATTTAGATCTTTACTTATTATTTAATATATTTTGTGTAGATAACATTAGGATATTGTTTTTCACGATCCCCACTTTTTTTTATGCAACTATATTCTTTTTTTTAAATTTTTTTACCTAAAATACCCTTTATCATTTTCTGAACTATTTCTTTCTCTTATTTCGAGAACTATTTGACCAAGTCATTTGGTCATTTACAGTTTGGAGAGTAAGATGTTGGACAATGGAGGTGAGGTTCATTAATTTCAAAATGGCTATGGCTGATATGATACGTACTGCCAGAGTTGAATATCAATATAGATAGGTATTAAACAATTTTTATTTTTCTTCTAACATTGATAGATGGGAAAATTTTGGGTGTTGTCAAAAAAGTGGTTGTTGTTTTGTTGTTTGAGACTTTGAGTGACAAGTGCATGGAGAGATGGTTGAAATGTGAGAATCTGACACAAAGCAGCTCTTGATAATAATGTAAGGCGTGTAAAATTATATATTGACGGTTTTGTAAATAAATTAAATATTTTTGTCTTCTCATCTCTCCTTTCAACTACGTTGTGCAGAAGATGGAAAGGGTTTAGTGTCATGGTTGTGAGGTGGTGGAGGCCAATGACGTGAAGGGTGTGGTTGACGCGTGTGACGGCTTGGTGATGGTGTGCTGCGCGGTGGAAGACGTGACAGAGGTGAAGGCTGCGACTGGTTTGGGGGGGTGGCGACGCCTCTTGCTTGGTGGCAGCCACAGCAATGATTGGAGGGTGGGGGGATGCAGTATGGTGGCTGGATGGGAAGCAAATTAACAATGGAATTTGGGTTTTTAAAAACGCAATGCAGGTACAATTTAAAATGCAAGGCTTGATATTGTTCAATAATGAGGGATATTTTAGATTAAAAAAAGTTAGAAAAAAATTGGAAGGGATTGTATTAAAAAAATCAGGGACTACAAAAAACAACTCCCATAACATTATTCATAAAAACATGTGTAGTCCTCACAAAGTCACTCGCCCTGTCCCTATTCATGTTGATTGTTGAGGCATGCCGAATCTCTTTTGCCTTACATAGGTTAGGTAGTATTAACTAGGCAATTTATGATCAAAACCGAATCGAATCGGAAATAGACCTCCTATCCAGTAATTTGGTTAGAGGTTAAAATTGTTTTTACTGTCAGATCGCTTTAAATCGGTCAAAAATCCGATTGGGTCAGAATACACTGGGCACGACCGATTTTTTAGGGGAAAAATTGAAAAAGTGAAACAGGAAAGAGAAAACTTAATTAACGGGCTAATCCTCTATTCCGGGTCCAATATTCCTTCTTTTGTAACTGTGTCAGTGCATAACAACAGTAGTTCTTGTTCCGTCCGGTCGTCTAGCCTCCCATCCCATCTCTTCGTCTCCATCCTCGTCCCTAAGTAGTCGCTCACGGTTCATCGATTCATCTGCACGCAATCGCTTACTCGCTCGCTTCCTTAGTCTTCACGCACTTGCCTTGAGTAATTGAGATACAAAATAGTGGGAAATTGAGAATACAATCAGACTTCTCAATTCTCATAAAGTTACTTACGTAAATCCATTACTATTAATATTTATTAAAGCACTACATAAAGCCATTTCCATGAGAATTGTAACGTAAAGTCATTCGTTTGCAAAAAAATTAAATACAATTTGAAAGCAAAAGACGTCGGATATGCGCTTGAGAAGCTGAGATTATCACCATGGGACTCAATTCTTTTTTATGCATGTAATCTGTGAGTGGTTTTCATTTTGGATGATTTAGTTCATGGAAAGAATGTCGTTGTTGTTAACAGGATTTGGTTAAACGTTCAAAGGTATAAAGTTATAAATTTTATAATAATAATATTATATTATAGAGATGGTAAGTTTAGTTTTTTAATTTTTTGTTTTAACTTTTAATCATTATAATATTTTATTTGTATTGCATGTTATAACTTATGAAAAAACTTATGTTATATATCATCTTGTTAATCTGAACCGAAACTTTTTCTGATTTGATGTCTGGTTCAAACTCAACAACATTGCTGACAAAAGTGAGGGGCAAGTAGAGAGTGTACGTAAAACCGTCTATTGTATATGGAGAAATGCTAGGAATAATGATTTCTTGCATTTATTATCTTTGGTTGAGTTAATTCTAGGTAGGGATGTAAATGAGATGAGCTATTTGTGAACTATTCGAGCTCGACTCGTTAAATGCTTGATCAAGTTCGTTCGTTTAATTAAATAAATAAACCCAAGCTTGAAGTTGGGCTCGATTATTTAAATGAGTCAAACCCAAGCCTTATAGGCTCAACGTTAACGGCTTGTGAATAGTTCGTGTATATATATATATATATCCTAAATTCCTAATCCTAGTTTTTGTAATTATCTTAGGGAGTGCAAACTTGTAACTCATAGAAAAGGCGGTGGCAAACCAGTAATTATATGGGGGAAAAGTTTGTAACCTACAGAATCTACTGGTTCTACTTCTCGTTTATTACAAAGATTATCA
The DNA here is from genome assembly GCA_039655645.1 of Ammopiptanthus mongolicus. Taxonomy (NCBI): domain Eukaryota; kingdom Viridiplantae; phylum Streptophyta; class Magnoliopsida; order Fabales; family Fabaceae; genus Ammopiptanthus; species Ammopiptanthus mongolicus. The sequence continues at coordinate 31,968,851 of CM077348.1, read as the reverse complement.
TCCTCAACTGTTTGGTCTAAGTTGATAAATTATGTCAAACAAAAGGAATCTACTCCAACTCCCAAATCTAAGATTGAACTCTATCTAGATGAGAGTCCAATCATATATGAAATGGATCGGGAGCCTTCTCATTCTGTAAAGCTATTACATACTTAGTTTTGTTTTTAACCTCTATAATTGGTTTTATTGATCTAATATGTTCCTTTAATCTTTCTTTTTTTATCTCTTGCATATAAGTTAGAGTATCCTTATACAATTGTACTCTTATCAATGTATCTTTTGCTTATAAAAATATATATAATATTTTATTAAAAATTGATAAAATTAAGAAATAATTTCAGCAAAATTTTAAAAAATGCAAAAAATAATTAAGTTATAAATGAACTAAGTAGGATGTAAATAAATTGAGCTATTCGTAAACTATTCGGGCTCAGCTCGTTAGTTAACAAGCCAAGCTAAAACTTTTGGTTAGACTTGTTTAAATAAATGAGCCAAGCTTAAGCTTCTCATTTTTTTCACAAGCCAAACTCAAACTTCAAGTGCTCGACTCGACTCGACTCGTTTACACCCCTAATTCTAGGAATAGATAACTTGATTAATGTGGTTGTGCTTAAAAATTTATTAAGCTTAGTCATCAAGTTTTGTTAATTTAACCTGAGGAATTAGACTAGTTGATGGAGTTTGATTGTGTTGTTTCACCAAAGTAATTTCGGATAAAATCACCTGCGGGAATTTAATTAACTTTCAACAATTAAATCTGGATTATGATAATTATGTTTTCCATAATTCAAAATGTTCTTTGTTTTATTCATAATTGGATGAAATCAGACCTCTAGCACCTTTTATCTTGATTTTGCCTTTTTTTTTTGTTAAATTGTCTCAAAGAAAAAATAAAATAATGTTTACTTGCATTATTACCACTCTGCATGATTTGAAACCTTTTGCATCATGCAAGTCTAAATAGTGATTTACTAATCCAATGTACTTTACTCATTTATAATGTTCCGGTACGGTCATAGTAGATTATTGAGTTCTTTTGGAGTTTTAGAGTGAAGTTATCCGCCCAAACCATTTAGGTTAAGTTTTTGTACATTTTGTAGTGTATAATCCACTGGAAATTCAAATTCGAATAATCTCACAACTAACTTGTTACTTGTTAGCCGCCAACTTTCTTGAGGCTAGTTTAGTGTTTAAAAGTTATGCCATAAGTATGTGCATAAATATTTTTTTTAATTTGAAAAGACTTTTAGCATGTCATTTATGTTGCAAAATATTTTCGATACGCACCGTTTCCTACATACAACCCTCACCTTTTAGCATCATTTTTAGTCGATATTATTATCTCTATGTTAACAATGATTTTTTGTCAAATCCAACCAAATTCGACAACAAATAGTAAAGATCAAGTAATTGTGGGATTCTCTAATAACTAGGTAACTCTGATCACAAATTTAAGAAAAATAAAAAATTGATGGAAGAAGAGAAATGTATGAATTTAAAGGAAAATTTTAAATTAAAGCATGTAAAATGACAGTAAAAGTTAAATTGTATGAAGATAAATTTGTCATGAATGTAAATGTACTAGAAAGTAAAATGAAATAAGTGTAAAGAACATGAATATATGAGTAAATCGTCAATTTGATCCTTGAAATTGTAACGTCGTATCAATTTGGTCCTTGAAATTATAAGGTTTGTATCAACTTGGTCCATGTTGGAGGAACTAGATTGATTAACTTTTGACAATTTCAATGAGGTTTTTGGAATCTCGAAAATGGCAGGGACCAAGTTGATACGACTTTACAAATTCAAGGACTAAATTGAAAATTTACTCTGAATATATTGACAGAAGTAAAGGGAAATTGAAAGACAAATGTTGAAAGTAAATGACTTTGAAATTGAGATGGTTGGAAACGTTGTAATGACCCGTCAATCCGTGAGTGTCGTAGAGACTTACAATATGTAGAGTATTTACTAGTTCCAACCTTTATTACATTGTGATTACAAGTATTTATAAACAAAGACAATAACTTCCTACTGACATATTATGACAAGTGTCTTTTTGAATAACTTTCCTATCCTATTGACACTTGTCTTGCTTGAAATAAAATAACTAGACTATCAATAACTTCTATGACAACTTCCTTGGGACTATATTTTCTTCCTTTTTGAACCTGCTAGCAAATCTTGTCGGATTTATCGTTGTGGAATTTCATATCATATCCAACCATTATAAAGATATGTTTTGAATACTAACACTAACATTGGCTTTAGTAGGTGTAATGGTATTAGCGGATGCATTGGGCTAATTGGGCTCTATGTCTCGATGTGATTAGTGCATTCATCGGCCATAGTCATATTAGGCTTGATATCTATCCGAATAAACTCCAAATTTGAAAATTTTATTACTTGAGAGTTGACACAAGGCATCTACATCCACATGTGGGATGAAGATCTCCTGTCCTATCTTAGTGTATCACACCATATTTCAATCAATAATATATTATCACATAAGTTAAAATTTTATTTAATATTAAAAAAATAGAATACATGAATATTATTGATTAAGATATGATATGGTATATCCAAATGGGACAGATGATCCTCATCCCCACATGTGCATCCTCATCCAATCTAGGATGCTCAGAATTTCCTTTTGAGATTTACAAACATTAAACCCAAACATGTAATTTAGGGAGTGAAATCAATCAATATTGCAGACAAATATACACGTGCAGTTTAACACATTCAATTATTTAATATTGCTAACACATGGGAGACCCCTACATACATTACACATACATCATTATGCATTTGGGGTGATTACACACACACAAACGTAACCATTAGAGACACAAATGTACTTAAGGATTTAAAAAATTAATTAATTATTATGCATTAGTGTAAAGATTTTTTATACCGTCAATCAATCATAAATTATCATATTATTAAAATTATTTGACTCTTATGTTAACTACCTTAAATTTTGATGAATGTGTAGAGAATCCCCCAATGTTGGAAATCTGGGCCCATCAAAATAGTAGTAGTTCAGTCTTAAATTTATCTGTCATGGCAATCTCAGATCATTCTTTGTTAATATATTTCGCACCAGACTAAAAAAAATTGCTCAATTTTCTGACCAAGATAAATAAACAAAGTCAATTGCTTTATGCATGAAGGGCATTTCCGTCATCTGATGATAACCGTCTAACAAACCTTTCACCAACCAAATTATAACTAACTCCCACTCGACCCAACTATATTTCTCCACGTGTCAATTCTTTCCCGCTAAAAAATTAAAAACAAACCCCTTCCCTCACTTCCCAATTTACCAATATCTGCCACTTCATACTGCAAAACCTCAGCACTCAAAGCTCCATCAATGGCTTCCACTACACTCCACACCTTCTCTCTCCTCCTCCTTCTCCTCATCTCTCTCTTCTCCCTCTCCTCCTCCTTCCCCTCCTCTACCATCCTCGACGCGGCGGAGATCCTCTCGAGCTCAGGCTTCGAAACCATGGCCCTCAACCTCGAGCTCGCTTCGCAAACCCTCGCGCCATCGCGATCCCGCACACTCACCATCTTCGCTCCCACCGACTTCGCCTTCAAGCAGATCCCTCACCTCCCTCTCTCTCTCCTCCGCTACCACCTCCTCCCTCACGCTTTCTCTCTCCACAGCCTAACCTCCCTCCCTTTCGGCGCCAACATCCCCACCCTCCTCCCTTCCCACTCCCTCACCGTCACAACAACCGCCTCCGACCACCGTCGCGTCTCCATCAACAACGTCACCGTCAACCCCTCCCCGATCTTCGACGACGGCTCCCTCGTCATCTTCGGAACCGAAAGCTTCTTCGATCCTTACTTCCAGCTCAAAGCCACCAAAGCCAAAACCAACGCCACTCGCTCCTCCACCGCCGCCGGTTCCGCCGCGTGTTTTCCGGCGAGGAAGAACGAGATGAAGTGGTTCTTCTCCGACGAGGCTTTTTCTTTCAGAGAAGCGAGCGGCGTTCTTAGATCGAAAGGTTGCTCCGTCATGGCTTCGTTTCTCGACATGCAATTCCTCGGCCTCCGAAATCGGGATCGGCCACAATTAACGCTTTTCGCGCCGATCGACGAGGTGTTGGCGAGTGTCGCGAGTAACCTGAGCGATTACTCGTCGATCCTTCGCCAACACCTCGTGCCTTGCAAGATCGTGTGGAGTGATTTGATAAGTTTGGAAGATGGAACGTTGATTTGGACTTACGAGAGAGGTTTCACGCTTAATGTCACGAAATCTAGTAATGACGTGTTGTTGCTGAATGGAGTGCCAGTTATTCTACCTGAGTTGTATTACAGTGAGTGGCTTGTGGTTCATGGACTCCAAGATGTTCTTTCGGTAACGAAGGGAAGAAAGGTGGAAGGAGCAAAAGATTCGGGTCAGGTTTCGGTGGAGCAAGAAAATGCTAAAGAATCTTCTAGGTTTGGGTTTAATCACTATGGTCATGAAGAAAATCCTGCACAACATTATCACTTTTCTGTTTTTCATTAGGTCATGATATTAATTAGGTGATAAATGATGTTGTTGTTGATACTTAGGGTCAATTTTACGTTCTTAAAGTGTTTTCTTCTTGCAAAAACGATATTGGACTATAATGCTGTCATTGTAAACTAGAAAAATAATAGTGCGTTTGATTTTGATGAAATGGAATTCTTATACTTGAATTGAATTTGCATCCCTGATCCGCTCAAACGACTTGCACTGTAGATGATGAAACTTTATCAGCAAAGAATAGCAGTAAATTCATTTATGTGTTACAGTTTATGTATTAGGCTGGACGGTTTGCTCTAGAATGCAAAATTGTTGTTACTTGTTAGCATCTGTGAGAACCCATTGGGCTTTGGGCAGTGTTAAAGCACATTCTGAAGTTTTTTATAATATGGTTGGGATTGGGATCTCCCATTGTTAACTGTAATATGGATTTAGTTCCCAATCTAAAGTTTTATTTTTATTTTTTGGTTTATTAAAACTCATGTAGATAGATATTCAATTACCACTTTAACCTCATTGTTGTTTTTCACATTGAAGATCAATTTGGTAATCACATTTTAAAGTAATTTGATTAACATTATTGGAATAATATTCAGTTTACTAAAATTATTTTTAAGAAATAGTTTTCAAACAGAAATTAGCTATTACAAATCCATTTTTAATCAAAATAAATTTTGCAAAACCAAAATTCAAAATTGGCAACAGCTGATTCCACTTACTAGACTTGAATATTTTCATGTGCGCTTGCAGAAGACAAATTTTGTAAAGCCTTCACACGGATGTGAAATCCATGTGCAGAATCTGTCGCTTCACATGACATTCATATAAATTATGAGAATCCAAATCCCTGCTTATAGAAGTTGTATTTCTTTTATTTGCCTAGGACCAACAAGCATCGAGGTCCAGAATAAGAGATGCAAAGAAAAAGAGTGAGAGCATGGAAAATGACAATCATATCTTCAAAAGAATGGACTTTCTGCTCTAATAGTCGAGAATCTCCTATGTGGATGAGGAAACATACAGAACATACAACATGCTGAAAATGGAAGCAGGGGGGATACCCCCTCAAAATGATTGAAGCTATTGGAGGATCCACCATAAATATTAAACCTCCAAATCATTACAGCCCCAAAACTCTGAATATATTTCCTTCCCCACTCCAACTCTGCTGATAAGAAGACTCATTTGCAAAGACTGCTATGAGAGGAGTCCCTTCCACCCGTCAACCCCCTTCCAAAATTGAAATTACATTGGTGATCAAAGAATGTGGTTTTAGTAAATGGCAACTTTTACTGGTCCATGCATCATGTGGTGCAAGACACTGCACAGCTTCATTGAATGTTTTTATTCTTGTGCTAGTCACTGGAAATCTGGCACTGATTGGTCTGTGAGCTCCAGTCATCAAGAAGGATTGAAACAGACTCCTCAAGCTTCTTTGCCTGAGGGCCTGGCTTCAGAATATTGACATCACCCCACTGGGAGCATGGATCCATCCACCAGCTCCTCCGGCCAGAGCACCATGCCCCTGGGACAACTCGATTGTGCCCACGCTGGAGGATCTTTTCATCAATCATATCCAAAACAGGGTCATCAGCTTCGAACTGTCTAGCAAACGCAGCTCCACTTACTACCATCTGATCATAAACAGAGACATTAAGGGCGTGCGGTTCCATCTTTGGAGGATTGTCCCAGATCATATACCGCAAGTCACCATTTACGGCTGTGTTCTTGAATTCTGGTGCATTGCAAATGACAGAGTGAAAGTAACCTTCTTGGGATAACTTAACATTTGTGAAATACATGAGGAGTGTTCGAGGTAGATTATCCCAGCCAAAAAGGCAAAATTCCAGGAAAGATCGGCTCAAGATGACCCATGGTGAACCTGCAAGGAAAGAAAAGCATTCAACATACAAACCCCTCAGAGGCATAGATTGTGTTGCACAGACAGCATAAGAAAGAATTTGCCTGTGAAGAGTTTGAATGAATCGGGTATATGCCGCTTCTCCGTAGCTTGAAAAATTTGACTTCTCCTTGCTAAATATGTCCCTGGGTCAACTACAATAGGCTGGAATCTATCACTTCTGCAAGGGTAAAAATATATCAATATATGATCTAGTTCTAAATGAAGAAGTGACACAGTGTAGCAGCTAGAATTAGAAGTAGTTTTCATTACTCTTTCCATCCAAGATCACTAGTGTGCTCAATGAAATTGAGGTCCCTCCTAACAGAGGAGAAAACATGGGACAAATCTGATACAGATAAAAGAGATTAGTAAGCTGGATAAGTATATGTAAAGAAGACAAAGATCATATTTAAAAGCGAGAATATGAATAAGAAAATCAGTTGTTCTTAAAGAAGCATAGCATGATTCAGTGAATAAAGTTCAGATTAATATAGTTATATACAGCATTTCATGACCTATAAGATAATATAAAATAAAATAATGATGGTAAATGTTCTTGAACTGGAAGTTGGAACTACAATAATATAGAGCAAAACTGGTAGATGTCCCGCTTTATTGTCATCTAAGGAACATCAAAGTTTATTTACAAACAACAGGGCTGTGTCAGGCCGACAACAACAATAATACAGAATAGAATGTTGCCACTTGCCAATCAAGAGGCTCAAAATAATCTGTAGTCTAACCTTAGACTTTGGGATCCACCAGCCCTGAAAGTGGGAGACAGGGATCCAAGAGTTCACTTGCATCAGTCTTAGGACAATCTACTAACAGGGAAAAAAAGATACATTTCACATTTGAAGAGTGTTCGCCAAACACTTCAGCGCCAACATTTTACGCCGCCTTAAAATTGCTTCCCAGGATAACCCCAGATAATATTCTTTTATGCTTTGTGAGATCAAATATTATTCTATTTGGTCTTTTCATACTGCTTGCCTTGGACAGGTTCCCTTTAATACATCTGTCATTCACATGGCTTTCTCCAGGATTCATGTGCTCCATTGTCCATTTTCCATTGTCAGTTTATAGGAGCTTCCAGGCACCTCTCAAGTGATCTCTAGCATTTTGAAGATGGACCATCTTCTTAAGATTTGCATCTACACTAGCAGTATTCAGTAGTAAATATATATCAGAGTGTAACATATGTAATTGTTGCCTTTCTAACCAGAATCATAATGATAGTGCTTCAAACTAAAACTTCTTCTAACTAGGTTGTCAGCTCCTACCTGAAACCTTTGAGTATCTACATGTCTTTCTTTGTTATTTATGATGACTATTTTGGCTCAAAAATTATTTTGAGACTTATTCACTTGAACATGCTAAATTAGATCCTCGTCACAATATTACTCAGATTACTAACTAATTCATCATTAGAAACTTCATTCCATCTGAAGATTCCACTTTATAAGGATGCTTGAAAATATCCATCCAATTAGAGGTCCATATCAACAGTCTTACTAAATCCGTCTAACAAGTATTTCAGTTTATCAAATCATGACCAATAAGAATAACAACATAAAATATGCTATTGGAAGATATAACTTGATCCATTATGAGATTTTGGCAATCATTAACAATCAAGATATTCAATTGTCATCCACCTAAGCCAAAATCTAATAGCTTATGCCAACTGGCAACCATCAACTCAAATCACCTTACCGCTCTCTGTATCTGGAGTTTCTACCAAATATGTAACTGTATTAGTTAACAAGATTGATGAAGGTATTATCTAAGTTACGAATGACATGAGGATCTTGGCTCATCTTTTCTTTTCTTTTCCCTTCTATACCTATCAATTTCTAGAAACTTACATCCAAATTTTGGAAATCCAAATTCCAAGCATATAATATAGTAAAGAATTTATGGGAAAACAACAATTACTTTAGGCACAAAAGTCCTGAATACTTATACATAAATTCATGATGATCATGTCAAAGATTAAATAGTAAGAACAGCAACTATAAGAAACCATTTCCCCGTAACCTGGTATAAGTGAAGCGAGAACACAGGCATGTTAGAGCAAGCTCATCAATTCTAATTATCAATTCTAGTTAAATCAAGCTTCCAATTTATATCACATCTCAAATTTCCAAAAACAAGTGAAACCCAAAACAAACAAATGAAACCAAAACAAAGCTCCTTGAAATGAATTGAAACTTTCCAATGATGATCAAAGCCACTTCACAGATAGCAACTACCTTAACATTGAATTAATTACCCCCCCGAAAACAGAAATTACCATATTGGCATTACCATCCTGAGTGATGAGGGGATAATCACGTGCACTCAAAGTGACAAACCAATTCCATCCACCATCCAACTTCATCATAATAGCAGCAGCCCTGAGAGTGATGGCAACATTGGAGGAGCCCAAGTAGGTCACATAATCAGCCTTCCCCACCACATCAGCATTCCCGAAAGCCCGAATCGCCGGCACCGACATAACAGCAGCAACCAGCCTCTGCCTCTCTTCATCACTAGCATCCATTCCAAGATGAAGCAGGTAACGGTTTCTGGGATGATAGATTGCCAGCAACAACCGGAAGATCCGGTTCTTGTCTTTGTTTCCACCAGAGATGAAGTACGCAAATGCAGGAGGGTAGTGAGAACCATGCTGAACAAAGGAGGGTAAAGGCTTGGGGGAGGTGAAGGTAGAGAAGGAAGAAAGCAAGAGAAGGGTGAGGGAAAGGAATGCTGCAATGAAAAGGGTGAAGAGCCATTTCTTCTCAGCACCCATTAATGGTACCTTTTAGTGGTGGTGGTTGTGTGGTGTTGGGGCATATGGGTGTATGTCTGTATGTATCTATGGCTTGTTGTCAAAAAGGAAGGATTTTGAGAAGTGGGTGTGGCTAAATACTGGGTGTTGAGATTGATTGGGTTAATGGGTCATTGAAGATCTAACAAATTTTCTTGATTTGGTGTTGTAGTTGAGAGGGTGATGGGGATGGGCAAGGTAGCTATCAAAGTAACAAGAGTAATAAGACACGTGAAAAGGAAAGTGTTAGATTGAAAGATGAAAACCCCAGATCAGAAAGTTCCAACATTTTCTCCCAGAATTGCTCTTTCTTACTAATTCTATGTGTATGTGTGTTGTTGGAAAGGGCTAGGGTTTTTTCTGGCTAGATTTGTCGTTCGGGGTCACAAAGAAAATGGAGATCAGGGATTATTATTAATTTCCTTTCATTCTCTTTCTAAGGCCAAATCTGATTCACTGATTTGAAAAAGACTAAAATGTCAAAACAATCGTAGAAAATGTTTATTTATGTCACAACATGATTTTAAGATATTCTAACAATAATAGTTTTATAAAAAAAAATTAAAAGCCGAAAAATATAATTTTTGTAAAAGCTATTTTTTTTTTTTTTAACTCCTCTTTTTTAATTAAGGTCCAACTAAAGAAACGGGTAAACGTTAGACATTTTTTTTTTGTACAAACCATTTTTTGGTGAAAAAATTTTAAACAAACAAATCCTAAATAGTATTATGATATGAGTTCAAATTTAATATATTGTTAAGGAGTCTTTTTTTTCTTTTGTAAGAATATATCATTATTATTTTTTATAAGTGTTTGTTTCGCATATGAAATTGGAGTTTTAAATTGAAAATGAAGGTTGAAATTATAATTTTTATGTTTGAAAATCTTTTTTAGATTTAGAATCATAATTTGATATGCAGGACAATTCGATAAAATTTCAAAATAATTAGCTTAAAACATTTCCATTGCTTAATTAATATCCTTAAGATATATGTTTTATATTTGAAAAAAAAAAACATATATATAAGCCATTTCCAGGGCTTCAAATCTCTCGAAAAGAAATGTAGGGAAGAACTGAAAGAATGAATAAATATTTTCAGAATTATTTTTGTTAAATCACACATAGCATAATGGCAATCTATTTATATACTAGAAGAATTAATTACAACTGATAATTACAAGCGATTCGCCCTTGGAAGAAGGTGAATTATAGAGGTGGTTGTTTAAGGTTTCTTATAGGTGGAACAAGACAAGGAAGGGTCGGCATACAGATCTGGGCAAGTGCGGTGGCAAACAGAGGCTGGGACGGTGGTGCGTGGAGCTCACAAGCCAACGGGAACAGGCGCGTGTGGTGGCATGTGAGGAGGTTTCTGGTGATGGGTCTTTGTGGGTTTGGCCGGTCGGAGCTCTCTGAGAGGGTTGGTGTATGGTATTTGATGAAAAAAATGGGTTAAAGGACTGAGTTTGGTGATTGGACGATTGGGATTGATGTTTGGAGTGTATGAAGAGAATGAAGGACTCGGTACAGTGGACATGCAATGAAGGCATTGTTATCCTGAGAAAGATGAAGCACAATGAAGGTGCTAAACGTGCAATGAAGGCATACAAGAGAACAGGTCCTGCAATGAAGGTAAGGTACCTAAGGAAACTCAGCAATGAAGGTTGAGGCAGAGGAAAAAAGAGAAACAGAGACTCCGAGGGTCGTGAGCTCTGATACCAAATTGAAAGAAGAACAACTATTTTCTGAATTGCTCGTGCTAAATCACACATAGCATAGTGACAATCTATGTATACACTAGAAGAATTAACTACAGCTGTGATAATTATAAGACAACTAAATGGGTCAAATATTCCCTAAGTGCATAGACTTTTCCAAAGTTTATGAACTAGAGAATACATGAATCTATTTAATTACAATAGTTATTTGCTAAGCTATTAATGATTGTTCATGAACCTTTGGACGGTGGACTGTTGATTCGAACAACAAGTTTTATATTTGTTGGTTTTAAGCTTAAATTACATGTATATGGTGACATAAATATGGAAAGCCCTTAAACCGCTAAGGTATGTGGTTCAGTTACTTTATATGGTGACATATATTTTATTATATTTTACAGGCATTGCATGAAAAATTATATGGGTGTTAAATTTGGTATGAAAAGAAATGGTGAAGGTTTTAGATGCTAAAATCAAAAGGAAGATGATATTATAAAGCTATCACAACAATATTATGTTGAGAAACTTGTTTCAAGTTAAACTAGTGAGAATCCCTTATGATATTAATTAACACTCATAAAATAAGAAAGTGAGAGGTATCATGAATTACGGTACTCTTTATAGTGGTTTTCCATTGTATTAAAAAGGATATGGTGATGTTAACATTGTTGGTTATTCTATTTTTGGAATAATTTATATTTAGAGCCTATTTGGTAAGTCTCATCCGCTAGCTTATAGTAGCCCTGTTTGGTAAGCGCATTTGTCATTAATGATTAGAGTTTTTTACCAGCTTGTAGCGTTTTTTTCAAATGTTACTTCAAGCAATGTTGGAGCTTATAGCCTATAGCGTCTAATTTTTTCTCTCTTTTACCTTTATTATTTTATTTTAATTCCATTTTAACTCTCTTCAGTTTATAATAAAATATTATATGATAATATAATGTATTATAAATATTTTAGTTTCATCTTTACCCACTTCAATTTATAAATATTTTATTATAACATATTGTAATAAAATACAAAGTATTATTTTATGAAAACATTTATTTGATAATATAACATATATATAATAATATAATTTTATATGATAATATAACGTATTATAAATAGGTAAGATTACCATTTATATAATTTTTTATATATAATAATGTATCAACATTTTTTTTATATAATAGTAAAGTTCCACATTTATTAGACTAACGTATATATAATTTTTTTTTATATATAAACAACATTTATGTAAAAAAGTATAGACACGTGTCATTTTATATCATTTTATATTTATCAGTTAGTTTAACTGCTAGTTTTATCAAATATTTCCACATCAATAAGCTAATTTATCTGCTATTCGCTTTCAACTATCTTATCCGCTAGGTTTACCAAATAGGCTCTTAGTCTCAATTTGAAAAGTTTCAAATTTAACTATTATTACAATTTAATTCTCATTTTTCTGTTAATGTTTTAATTACTTTTATTGCTCCTTAATATCATATGATGCTTTGTCCTTTGACTTAAAAGAGATTTTAACCATAAGTCTTTAAAAGGATATTAATGATGACATATTTTCTTTTTGACATTTTGTAGGTTTTTTTTTATGAGTGGGCTTTTAAGTGCTATGGGCTTTTTCAAGTCAACTTTTCTTGGGACTTTAAAAAGGCTCATGCTTTTCTTACCCGATTAGTTTTTATTCTTACATCTATCCCTAGTTTTTTTTTTTTAATTTATTCCAAAAAAACCATTCCCCACCTCCCACCTTTCCCTTTCTATTTCTTGTTCTTCCACCCCCATTAACCCTTCCCCTTCTTCTTCTCCACCACCAACCCAGATTAAAATCCAACATGACAGTCAATCTGAAGTCTGAACTAGTTCTTCATATTATGCTAAAATAGTCAACTAATTTTGCGACATTACCGGAAAAGGAAGAGGAGGAGAGAAAAACTCCCAGAAAGTGGTGTGAGCAAGTAGTTATTGTAGTTACATTTTTTTTCAACGTGGTAGCGATGAGTTAGGAATGGAAGAGAGTGAAAACGGTGGGAATTATCATATGAGATGGGTGAAAGGAACACTTAAGGTTTCGGACCCATCTTTATATATATACATTTTCTCTTTCAGCAGTGAAAGAAACACTTGTATTGCCAATTGAAAGGAGATTTTTTATTTGATTTATTGCTATTGCTAATGCTCTATGTGTCATAGCCAAGTACTTTGAAAGATAAAAAGGGAAGGGTATGATGGGGGTGGGATAAGAAGAAAAAGAAGGGGAATGGTGGAGGTAAGAGAAGAAGAAAGTGAGGGAGGGAGGGGGTGGGAGAAAGGGAAGGGTTTTTTGGGGAATGGAGGTAAAAATAATAACTAATGGGGTAAGAAAAGTAGGAGCCCTTTAAAAATCTACGTTATTATGTGTTTGTCATATTGCTTTTTATGGGTATTGTGGTTGTGAGAACCCAATTGACGTCTTGGTGATCTTTCTAAACCACTCAATGCCGGATTGGTTTCCAAGTCAAAGCACCTTCATAAATTTGCCTTTTGCAATAACCTCAGCCGCCCCACGAAAAGAAAACAAACCATAGAAAAAAGTTTGAGTTATTGGCCAAAGTGAAGATAATTAATTATCTTTCCATTAGTCTGTTTAGTAGCATAGCAACTTTTAGTGATCGAGTCAAATGGTAAAAAGCTCCAAACTCGGAAGCACCTTGTAAAGAGAACTGTGAAAATGGTGGATTGGTAAGGTTGTGAAGAGACACAGACAACTCAAGGCTAAGGCGAAAGTCTTGTAACCATTCTTTTTAATTAGGCAAAATAGGTTGATTGGTCCTATACGTTTATTTAAATTTTCACATCGGTCCTATAAGTTTTATTTTTTTCAAATCGGTCCTACGCCTTATGTTTTGTTTTCATGTTAATTTTTTCCGTCAATTTCGATCTTATGGCTTCAAATCAAAAGTCACTTATAGCACTAATACAATGCCATGTTAGGTCAAAACTGACGGCGTTAAGTCGAAATTGATGAAAAGGACCAATGTGAAAAACGGAATATAACGTGTAGGATCAATTTGAACAAAATAAAACTTATGGGACCGATATAAAAATTTAAATAAACATATAAGACCAATCAACCTATTTTACCTTTTAATTATAAACAATGGCACCGTCCATTGCGACCATCCCTTGCGATATATAAAAAAATGATCAATTTGAAAATGTCATAAGGTAAGAACTAAGTGTTGGTCCTAACAATTATTATTCAAGGAGGGGTGAATTGGGTTTATAAAATTTTCAAGATTTATTTAACGAAAGCAATTTCTCTTTCAAAACTTAATATGCATACGATAAAAATAATCTAAACAATAAAAAATAGGATGAACAATAAATTACAATATAAAGGAGATAGGGAAAAAAAGCTTGCAAACCAGATTTATCCTGGTTTAGTCATCCACTGTTGATGACCTATGTCTCCAGAATATGTTTTCGGGTTTTATCCACTAATACCAAGCTTGTAGATGCTTGAAAACCTTTACATCATAGAGCACTCTAACCGTGTCTTATGGGATACCTCACCCACGTCTAAGAGCCTCGATGATCTTTACCACTCTCCCTTGCGCCCTCGGGATACCTCACCCACGTGTAAGAGCCTAAAGTCGCACACCAAAGGAATGTCCCACACTTTACAATAGAACGATATCTCACCTTCTAATCAGGGGATACTTCACCCTCAACCGAGGGATATCACAACCTATTTCTAAATTGATACAAGGAGTAGAAGAAATTGAAGCACTCTTGATAATGTAGATGATACAAATTGAAGCTTATGAGTATGATGATAAAAACACTAAGTTTTGGCTCAAATGATTTCAAAAATAATTAAAGGAATTTCTCTGGAGTGTTCTCGCCCTTAGTTTGAGCACAAATACTGATTTTGTAATGTTTAAAGAATTAGAACGTTGAAATCTATTAATGGAAAAGGCTGATTATATGCAATTATCCATTGCTCATGATTTTACCTTGTGTCAATTGATTGACACACTTATACAATCAATTGAAGATTTTTAAAGCAGACAAAAAAACTTTTTTTTGAAAACATGTCAATCAGTTGATCAAAACATAAATCGATTCAAGTTTAAAAAACTTAAGCATTCCAATATTATTTGATCGATTGAGCAATAAAGATAATCAATTGAAAACTGGTCAATTGATTGAGGAATGAAGTAAATCGATTGAAGCAGAAATTTGATAATGGTGTTAATATATTTAATTCATTTATAATTAGATATTGTAATTAGCTTAATTTAGTGTCAGTTAGTTAGTTCTAAGCACAGTTGTTAGACAGTTAGTTAGCATTGAATACAGCTGTTAGTTGGCTGTAATTAGCTTGTATATATACTCTCTTCATTGATCAATACAATTGAGGAATTCATTTTATCAAATTCATTCTGTTAACATGGTACAACTATGTTAATAGGATTCAATCGAATGAAATGCGGATTCAATCGAATTACATTTAATTTATTAAATTGTAACAAAAATTTTGACAGAAAAAATTAGTTGATTAAGAATAATTTAATTCTTACATGAAAACCACTTAATGCATCGATGGACACATTTTTACCAAGAAGCTAACTCTGAAAAACACTTTGCCAATTATATTTTTGATTAAAAACCTTTTACCAAAAGTGTAATGTTATACTTAAATTGATTAAATGAGCCAAATCAAGTTTTAGTCAATCATACTCTTATAGTAACATCTAAGACCCATAATATTTACCCAACCTATTCTTGAGGTCTTGATGGATGAAACTTTGATACTCCCACTTTATTCATTTCTTGCTTTACTAACCTTTGACTGCATGCATGCTTGTAAATTATATTTTTCTTTTGTCCTGCATGCTTATGGTTAGTGTGGGACATGCATCATATATTTATGTCATATTTCATCAACACACATGTGTACATGTATAACACATTTCATCATGCAATATTATATTTTATAAACACATGTGTATGATGTGACATCCTTAACCCAAACATACGTTTATTATATAAATATTAATTTGCGAAAATATTCTTAGCGGAAAAACACACGAAATAATATACAAGTTCTACCATTAATAAACATTTTTGCAATAGTTAAGAGTATCACCATTCATAAACTCAAACCTCAAATCCAATTAAATTAAGCACAGTGCCATAAAACGTTTACAAGTTTCGCATAAATAATAAATAGTTTAAACAAGATAATCCCCTAGCCCGATGTTATATGGATCAGAGCTAAACAAAAACCCATAAAGAAATAAATAACATGATCCAAAGCCTAAAGAACAACATCAAAAGAATTCAACTACTAATACTCTAAGCATCAATAACTACACGTAAGCTCCAACGTGTTACTCTTCAGACACTTGAGAGTCATCTGAACAAATCATACATTGCACAAGAAAAGACACAAATACAAAGGGGTGAGAAGACATACTCATATACATATGTTGTGGAAGTAAAATGGAAATTAAGGCTTGTGCATACACATAGATATACATATATACATATATATATGCATACACGTATAAGTACTACACACCCACAAACATAATATAATCATTCTCGTAAATCAAGTCAAATCATCTCACAACAGTTTAACATATCATCTCATTATATTTTGTATACATGTCGAATTACAATCACAAGCAACAATGTCCCCTCAGACATATACAACACACATAATTGAGTACCCACAAACAGGCTCTTAGAGGCTGGATCCCATAAGCAGGCCATTCCATGGCCGGGTCCATAAACAGGCCCTTCCGAGCTGAGTCCCATAAACAGGCCTTGCAGAGCTGGGTCTCACACAAACATTCACAAATGAGTACCCATAAACAGGCTCCTTAGAACTGGGTCTCATACTCAAATAATACCTCACATTCCAATATAGTCACAATCATAGCCTACATGTATTCATCCTTAAATATAAATCAATATTCACGTCTTATAATCTTAAACTAATAGTCATATAATTCATGATTACAACTCATCAAAACATTATTATAATAACAATTACAAACACTATAGCACTTATAGTAACACATACATATTTATAACATTATAGCAATACATATACGCTTTGTGATATTATAATCATACAATAAGTTCAATACATTAATCATAACATACAATCATTTAAGCCATTGCTCCAACAATGGTAACAACAAATCACTCAAGGAACAAGGGAATCATGGGAATCCCCAATCACCTCAATCTCATTCCAACATTCCCATATGATATAATCATCTTTCTCCCCCCATACCTGGTATGACGATCACAATGAACAAAGTAAGAGAAAAGTTTCGGAAAAGGTTGCGTCTTACGAACACTCGATCTCACGACACTTGATTTCACGATCACCGCCCCAAAAGGTTCAAGAGCAGCAACAAGGAAGAGGGCTTGTGATGGCAGTGATGCTCTTCAAGCGAAGGAGGCGAAGAATGATGAACAATGGTGCAATCTCCTTCAAGAATCCTTGGAAAGGGTTTAGAAATCCTTGTTTGGAGAGGAAGGGCAGTTTCTAAGAGTAATTCGACTTAGAAAATAGGTTTAGGTCGAGTCTTATGGTACAAATATGAGTTAGGGTCATTATGGGCTGATTAGAAGCCCGAAAACATAATTCTGCTACGCTCAGATTTGCTAAGCGAATCCATTTTAGCTGGGCGAACTAGAGAGCTGCGAGAATCTGTCTGCCAGATTCGCTAGGCGAAATTTCTTCGCTACGTGAGCCTATAGAAGCCGAATTTGGCCATGACACCTGAAATAAGACTTGTAGATAATCCTCTAAGCTTTCCAACACATCCAAGATCATCTTAATCGGACATCTATAACTCAAGATATGGACAAAACTGTAAAACATGTTTCTTGGACTTGAATGTATTGACCATTCCTTAAGGCTGAACTACCTCAACTATGAACTTAGGCACCAAGCAAGCATAGCAAGCATATATAAACATATATAATCAAGTATTAATACATTGTAATCTAAGTTTGAAAATTGGGGTGTTACATATGGCATGTTTCCACAATGAATATTTGGCATTTCAATAAATAATATTTGACATAATCAAAACTTAATATATTGAAACCTACGAGTTTTCACATTTCCCCTATTTGACATCAACAAAAAGATTTTTGGTAAGAGAATAACATGATAAAATAAGAATTTTGTTTCTCTTATTTTCTCTCCCTCTATATGAAACTTATGATGTCAAGAAGAATAAGTCATTTATATTTAGTCATAAAATAATTTAATTATTTTTCAAAGAGTAAAGGAAAAATTCGGATACCCCAATATTTAAGAAAATTCCCCTCCTTACTAAATTCCCTAATTTGAAAAAGGGTTTGAAGAAAGATTTCAATTTAGGTTCCCATTTATGATTGGCAATATGATTCAAGGATGCGAAGAAGAAATATTTATATTGTCAAACATATTATACAAAGTTGCAGCGCTATTTAAATAAAGAATCTTTCCCCTTTCAATGTTCATCCAGTAACATAAGGTTTTCATTTTAAATTCTCCCCCTTAGACATGCAATCCTATACTCTCGTACTCTTGAGGATGCAATTCTTTCTCCTCCTTTCAAAAATAATTTTGCAAATATGCACTTAATTAGTTTTTGTAAAAATAGTTGAAGAATAGAACATAGGTATTCGACTGTCAACATACTATCCATGATATATAAAGTTTAGGGATAGAGATATCTATTGATTTTATTGGAGATATATGCTCTTTGTTTATGGTAATTCTTTGAATTTGAGATTTTTTCCTTTGAGATTTTTGTCATTCCAATAAAGTCTCTTGTTCATCCTCTTCTTTTGTCCTCATAGACTTGTACATCCAGTATTTGATTGCTATATTTGAAACCTGGGTCTTGGAGATCAAGGAATCATTTTTCCTTACCCACTGATTCTTAATTTGAGTTTTGACTTTTGTAAGTTCTATATTGTTCTCTTCGAAGGATTTTATCAAAGGTCTTTTCTTCTTTTGTCGGTAAATGCACCTCCGAGATGGTGAAGAACCTTTTTTGATATTAGCTCCTTTTCTTGGCCAAATTGTCTACCATTTTGCAGTTTTACCATCACATTAGTTAAGGTAGAGGAATTCTTTGGTATCCATTTCATTTTGGGTCATTGGTGGTTAGTGGATAAGCATCTAGTGCTTTTAGGTACCCAAATTAATTTATTTCTGATAAAATTATTTCTTCTATAAAAACATATATGAGAAATATGATCAATTTTTTCACAATAATTATATATTGAGTTCAATTTGCAAAAATTGACATTAATAGTGTGATGATGTGCCTCAATGATAGAAGCTGAGTTAGTTATTTCAGTTTTTTAGTTGTAACTGCTTCTGGCCAAAGTTAGTTACAACATAATTGTTTAGCTTGTATCTTAGCTTGCTGATGTACACTCTATATATAGCAATAGGTTAGCCTTTGCTGTATAGACGATAGACTATAGACGAGTTGTATAGACGATAGACTATAGACGAGTTGTATAGACGAGTTGTGAGGTTTTTCATGTACATTCTTCAAGGTGACTCTTAGCAATTAGAGTATAAGAGAGATCGAGGGGTGTGAAAGAAGACTGAGAGAGTTTGAACACAACAAGGCTTGTGGTACTGGTTTGAAGGCAGTGACAGTAACAAGGGTGTAATGATGTTCAAATGAAAAGGCCTTGATCTTGTAACTTCGATTATCATAGTGGATTCATCTTGCTCTCTTGCCCGTGGATGTAGGCCTTCACATTGAAGGCTGAACCACGTTAATCTTGGTGTTGATTCTTCCTCTAATACTTCTTATAGCTTTTGTATAATTCTGATTTCTTGCATAGATTCTGGTTGTGGTTGTTTATTGATTGCAGGTAATATTCTTAACAATTGGCGCCGTCTGTGGGAAAGGCAAACGGCAATCATGGGAACTACCAAATTCGACATTGAAAAGTTTAATGGAGCAAATGATTTTGGTCTTTGGAGGATAAAGATGCGCGCAGTACTGGTTCAACAAGGCTTGGTGAATGCTTTGAAAGGTGAATCTGCTCTCCCTGCCACGATGCCTGATCAAGAAAAGCAAGATCTCATCGAGAAGGCAAAGAGCACAATCATCTTGTGTCTTGGAGACAAAGCTCTAAGGGAAGTTGCAAGGGAACCTACTGCTGCGGCTCTATGGCTCAAACTTGAATCCCTCTATATGACTAAATCGGTTACCAATAGACTCTTCTTGAAACAGCAATTGTTCTCTTTCAAAATGAATGGAGAAAAATCTGTTATGGATCAGATTGCTGATTTCAACAAGATTCTAGATGATTTAGAAAATTTAGAGGTGAAATTAGAGGATGAAGACAAGGCTTTAATCCTTTTAAGTGCCTTGCCTAGCTCTTATGAACACTTCAAGGATGCCATACTGTTTGGAAGAGAGCAGCAATCCATCTCTCTTGAGGAAGTGCAAACTTCTATCCGCACCAAAGAAAGTCATAAAAAACAAGGAATCAAGATTGACAATAATGCTGAGAGCTTGAGTATTATCAGAGGCAGAACTGAAAAAAGGGGATCGCATGGAGACAAGCACAGATCCAAATCGAAGAAGAAAACTCAAGGGAAGTTTAAATGCTTCCTCTGCCATAAGCAAGGACATTTCAAGAAAGATTGTCCAGAAAAGGGGGGCAAGAATTCAAAGCAATTTCAAGATTCTGGTAATGCTGCATTAGTTGATGCTTGTTATGAATCAGCTGAGGCTCTGGTTGTTTCAATCTCAGAGATTGAAAAAGATTGGGTGATGGACTCGGGATGTACTTTCCACATGTGTCCTAGGAAGGATTATTTTGAATCTATAGACCTAAGTGAAGGTGGAGCTGTCTTTCTAGGCAACAATAAACCTTGTAAAGTTCAAGGCAAAGGATCTATCAGATTCAAAATGTTCAATGGCAAGGAAACCTTGCTGGAAGATGTAAGGTATGTACCCGAATTAAAAAGAAATTTAATTTCCATTGGTATGTTTGATAGCCTAGGATATTTCACATACATAAAGCATGGTATCATGAAAATAACTACTAATGATACTGTCATTGCTAAAGGTATAAAGAGGAATGGGTTGTATATTTTAGATGGTTCCATAATAATAGCACAAGCTGCTGTTGCGAGTTCCAGCATTCATGCATCATCTAGATTGTGGCATATGAGGTTAGGTCATGTAAGTGAAAGGGGTTTAATTGAGTTATCAAAACAGAATTTGCTAAATGGTGACAAAATTGATAAGCTTGATTTTTGTGATCATTGTATTCTAGGAAAATCTAAGAGAATCAGTTTTGGGGTGGGAATGCATACTACCTCTAGACCTATTGAATATGCTCATTCTGATTTGTGGGGTCCTTCAAGGACCATGACTCATGCTGGTGGCTCATATTTCCTAACTATCATTGATGACTATTCTAGGAAAGTATGGATTTTTGTAATTAAAAATAAAAGTGATACCTTTCTGAAATTTAAGGAATGGCACACACAAATTGGAACACAAAAGGAATCGAAATTGAAATTCTTGAGAACTGACAATGGCCTGGAATATCTTTCAGAGCAATTCAATAAGTTTTGCAGGGATTTAGGTATTCAAAGGCATAAAACGGTTGCAGGCACTCCTCAACAGAATGGAATTGCTGAAAGGATGAATAGAACAATCCTAGAAAGGGTAAGATGCATGCTATTGAGTGCTGGTCTTCCTAAGTCTTTTTGGGGTGAGGCTGCTGCTACAGCAGTGTACTTGATTAATAGGTGTCCTTCTTCAGCAATTGGATTTAAAACACCAATGGAACTATGGTATGGAAAGCCGGCCGACTACTCAAATCTAAAGGTTTTTGGTTCCTTGGCATTTGCTCACACTAAGCAAGACAAATTGGGACCAAAGGCTATTCAATGTGCATTCATAGGATACCCTGCAGGGGTAAAAGGTTACAAGTTGTGGAGGATTGATTCTGGTGAGCCTAAGTGTATTATCTCAAGAGATGTTGTATTTGATGAAAGCAGAATGGCTATGATTGATAAGAATCAGCAGCAAGCCAGTGCTTCAGGTAGCAACACTGAGAGTGTTCAAGTTGAGGTGGAGTTTACTGAGCATCAAGACAGCAATCCTCAAGACACTACAGAGGCAGAAGCTGGATCAGAAATGGTTACAGCAGAACCAGAATTAGCCAATTACAATTTGGCTAGAGACAGAGAAAGGAGAACAATTAGAGCTCCTACTAGATATGGTCAAGCTGATCTAATCTATTATGCTCTAAGTGTTGCCGAGGAGCTTCAAGCTGATGAGCCAAGCAACTACAAAGAGGCTATCAGCAGTGAAGACAGTGAAGCATGGTTGACAGCAATGAATGAAGAGATGTTATCACTTGAAAAGAATCAGACATGGATCCTAATAGATAATCCTAAAGGCAAAAGGGTTATTGGATCTAAATGGATATATAAAAAGAAGGAAGGTATTCTAGGTGGAGAGAAACCAAGATTTAAAGCTAGACTTGTTGCAAAGGGGTTCTCTCAACTAGAAGGAATAGACTTCAACGAAATTTTTGCCCCTGTGGTGAAGCATTGCTCGATCCGAATCTTGCTATCCATTGTCACTCACTATGATTTGGAATTAGAACAACTTGATGTCAAAACCGCATTTCTCCATGGTGATCTTGAAGAAACTATTTATATGCAGCAACCTGAGGGTTTTGCCAAAGGTCATAATAAGGTTTGTCTTCTAAAAAAATCTTTGTTTGGTCTAAAGCAAAGTCCTAGGCAATGGTATAGAAAGTTTGATGACTTCATGATAAATCTTGGTTTTCAAAGATGCAATTTTGACAGTTGTGTGTATATTCTAAAAGAAAATGGTGCAGTCCTCACTTATCTCCTACTTTATGTGGATGACATTCTTCTAGCAAGTTCAGATAAGTATCAGATTAACAAGCTTAAATCTGATTTAAGAAATGAGTTTGAGATGAAAGAACTTGGAGAGGCCAAGAGAATTCTTGGTATGGATATCAGCAGAAACAGAAATCAAGGAGAATTATTTCTGTCTCAGCTTGGCTACTTAAAGAAAGTTGTCTCTAAGTTCAGAATGCATGAATCAAGACCGGTCACTACTCCTTTGGGGCAGAATTTTAAGTTGTCTACTCAAAATGCTCCAAAGACGGATGAAGAAAGGAAAAGAATGAGCTCTATCCCATATGCTAGTGGAGTTGGCAGCCTAATGTATGGGATGATTTGCAGCAGGCCAGATTTGGCATATGCTGTAAATATAGTGAGCAGGTTCATGGCTGGTCCAGGGCCATTACATTGGTCTGCTCTCAAATGGATTTTGAGATACTTAAATGGATCTTTATCAGCTGGCTTGAAATTCAAAAGGAATCAGGATAACAGTGAACCAATCAAAGGTTATGTAGACTCGGATTTTGCTGGGAACATTGATACTAGAAAATCCCTTTCTGGTTATGTTTTCACTTTGTTTGGTACAGCTGTGAGTTGGAGAGCAATTTTGCAATCCGTAGTGGCTCTTTCAACAACTCAAGCTGAATTCATAGCACTTACTGAAGGTGTTAAAGAAGCCATATGGATGAAGGGGTTGATTGATGAACTTGGGATAAATCAGGACTGCGTGACAGTGTTTTGTGATAGCCAAAGTGCTATCCATCTATCCAAGCATCAAGTGTATCATGATAAATCAAAACACATTGATGTCAAGCTTCATTTCATAAGGGATGTAATTGATTCAAAGCAGATTTCAGTTGAGAAGATTGCAACAGAGGATAACCCTGCTGATGCTTTTACGAAGTCTCTTTCACAAACTAAGTTCAAGCATTGCTTGGATTTAGTTGGTTTCTGTGAAGAGTAATTTCTTGGCAAGGGAGCATAGTCCATGGAAGAAGTAATCTAATATTGAGTCAAGGTGGAGAATTGTGATGATGTGCCTCAATGATAGAAGCTGAGTTAGTTATTTCGGTTTTTTAGTTGTAACTGCTTCTGGCCAAAGTTAGTTACAACAGAATTGTTTAGCTTGTATCTTAGCTTGCTGATGTACACTCTATATATAGCAATAGGTTAGCCTTTGCTGTATAGACGATAGACTATAGACGAGTTGTATAGACGATAGACTATAGACGAGTTGTATAGACGAGTTGTGAGGTTTTTCATGTACATTCTTCAAGGTGACTCTTAGCAATTAGAGTATAAGAGAGATCGAGGGGTGTGAAAGAAGACTGAGAGAGTTTGAACACAACAAGGCTTGCGGTACTGGTTTGAAGGCAGTGACAGTAACAAGGGTGTAATGATGTTCAAATGAAAAGGCCTTGATCTTGTAACTTCGATTATCATAGTGGATTCATCTTGCTCTCTTGCCCGTGGATGTAGGCCTTCACATTGAAGGCTGAACCACGTTAATCTTGGTGTTGATTCTTCCTCTAATACTTCTTATAGCTTTTGTATAATTCTGATTTCTTGCATAGATTCTGGTTGTGGTTGTTTATTGATTGCAGGTAATATTCTTAACAATTAGCTTTTGGTTTGTCATGAAAATAATATTTGTCACGAACTGCACTTAAATTTTCAAGATTAAAAATCATTATCAACCATCTTGTTTTCAAATATGAAATATGGACATGTAATATTTTCAATTTGAGCTGATTTGTGAGATAAGTCCTCTACAATTATCATCAAGTGAGGATTCATAATTCACCAATTTTTCCACATTCATAAAATAATATTATTCCTTTAAAATATCATTTTGATTTTCAATAGATGAAATACTTTGCAAGCATTTTAAATTTTCATTTTCTAAACTCACTACCTCATCATACACTTCATTGTATGCAAGTAACAATTCATCATTCACAAGATTAGGTTTCATATCATTTGCCTCTAAATTTATTTGAGCTATTTGATCGGTTATTTCATCTTTGAGCATATTTGGCTCCTTAATGGAGTGATCTTCTTTCTCATTTTTGTTTGCCAATGCTTCAAGATTATGTTCCTTTGGGTTTTGATCCTTCTCTTTTTAAAATGGAACAATATTATTGTCAAAAAGAGTTGCGCTTCCTTCAACACTTTGAACATCTTCTTGAAGGCATTTTTCAAGATATGCTTCCCTCAATGACTTTTTCTTTTCTTACTTTTGTTTTTTGGCAATAACAAACTTATTTCATATCATTAAGAATAAGCGGAGCAATACATGTTGGAATAAAATAAAAAACATAGCGACTAGCATAACATCTTGACACCCTAGCAGAGTATAAGCGACATGATTTGCTTGCCTCCTAATAAAGCTAACCCTATAGTTTTGTAATGACCCGAGAGTAGCTTTACAAATAGCTAAAATGGCTCCAAATTCAGTTTGATGGAACAAATCCCCCATAATACCATCAACCATTGGCTTACAATCCAGTTCTATGGTAACATGTTAAATACTCATCTCTCGTAGCCAATTTATAGCTTCAGTCTCTTAAGCAGATGCAATTCCTTGATGCCAGGTAGTTTGTGCTTGAAGAAATTCTCCATTGTTATTCCTCAAACACATACCCAAACCAAAGCAGCCTTAATCATTAAAAAAAGCAACATTCACATTGCACTAAAGTGTTCCATTATCTGGTTTCCTCCATTTCCCCACACCGTCACGGGTTGGCGCAGCAGAGGCAGTGTCAATCCGCGCTCGAGCTTTCTCCCTGTCAATGAGGACGTCACGTGCAAGTTTGACAGCAACCTAGAGATGAGTAGTATTTTCTTCCCAAACCTTCTCATTTCTCATCCTCCATGCACACCACAACATCATAACTAAATCATGTTTTTCTGAGTTGGTAGTATTCCTAGCAACAAAAAGAGCAGTTCATTAAAGCCTTCTTAATTTCTATTTACACTTTTATCCACAAATTCAATGTTAGCAAGATAAATAGCATTAAGGGCATGTCAAATGTCCTTAGCACTAGAGCAATTTTTAATTTTATCATAAACATCATTTTCCATACAGCCTCTTAAAATGCTCCAATATTTAAGGAAAATTATTTTTTATCAAATTCAACACATTATGATTCGGGTTTGGAAATAAAATCATTTAGCACAATATCCCAGAAATCAAAATCTATTGCTTGCATAAAAATTTCTATCCCAACTTTCTAATAAGCAAAATCCACACCATCAAAAGATGGTGGTTTATCAAAATCAAAACAACTCATTTTGCAAAAAAAGCATTAAGAGTTGCCACCGAAGATGATCTTTCACTCTAAACTGTTAAACTTCTAACCAGAGTCAAAGCTCTGATATCACTTATTGCTTAGGCAACCATTACCCCATAAGAGGTGAATTGAGTTTATAAAATTTTCTAGATTTACTTAGCGAAAGCGATTTCTCTATTAAAACTTAATATACATACGAAAAAAATCGAAACAATAAAGAATAGGATGACCAATATATCACAATATAAAGGAGATAGGGAAGAAAAACTTGCAAACTACATTTATCATGGATCAGCCACCCACCGTTGGTGATCCACGTCCAGTCCCCAAAATATGTTTCCGGATTTTATCCACTAATACCAAGCTTGCAGTTGCTTGAAAACCTTTACACCACAGAGCACTCAAACCATGTCTTATGGGATACCTCACCCACGTGTAAGAGCCTAGACGATCTTTAGGACTCTCCTTCGCGCGCCTCCCGGATACTTCACCCGCGCCTCCGAGGCTAAAGTCGCACACCAAAGAGATGCCCCACCTTTTACAATAGAAGGATACCCCACCTTCTAATCAGAGGGATACCTCACCCTCAACCTAGGAATACCACATCCTATTTCTGAGTTGACACAAGGAGTAGAAGAAATTGAAGCACTTTTGACAATACAGATGATACAAAATGAAGCTTACGAGTATGATGATAAAAACACTAAGTTTTGGCTCAAATGATTTTAGAAATAATGAAAGGAATTCCTCTTGAGTGTTCTCTTCTTTAGTGGGAGCACAAATACTGATTTTATAATGTTTAAAGAATCAGAACGTTGAAATCTATTAATGGAAAAGGTTGATTGTATGTAATTATCCGTTGCTCACAATTTTGCCTTGTGTCAATCGATTGACACACTCATACAATCGATTGAAGTTTTTTATAGCAGATAAAAAAAAATTGAAAACATGTCAATCGGTTGATCAAAACATTAAATCGATTCAAGTTTAAAAACTTAAGCATTCCAATATTATTTGATCAATTGAGCAATAAAGATAATCTATTGAAAACTGGTCAATTGATTGAGGAATGAAGTAAATCGGTTGAAGTAGAAATTGAATAATGGTACAACTGTGTTAATAGGATTCAATCGAATGATATACGGATTCAATCGAATTACATTTAATTTATTAAATTGTAATAGAAATTTTGATGGAAAAAACTAGTTGATTAAGAATAATTTAATTCTTACGTGAAAACCTTTTAATGCACAGATTGAAACATTTTTATCAAGAAGCTAATTTTGAAAAACACTTCGCCTATTATATTTTTGATTAAAAACCTTTTACCAAAAGTGTAGTGTTTTAGTTAAATTGATTAAATAAGCCAAATCAAGTTTTAGTCCATCATACTCTTACAATAACATTTAAAACCTAGAATATTTACCCAACCTTTTCTTGTGGTATTGATGCTTGAAACTGATACTCCCACTTTATTCATTTCATGTTTTGCTAACCTTTGAGTACATGCATGCTTATCAATTATATTTTCTTTTTGTCCTGCATGCATATGGTTAGTATGTGACAGGCATCATATATTTATACCATATTTCATCAACACATGTGTACATGTATAACACATTTCATCAAGCAATATTATATATAAACACGTGTATAACATGCTGCCACAATTAATATTTGATATTTCAGCAAACAATATTTGATATCATCAAAACTTAATATGTTGAAATCTATGAGGTTTCACATATTGAAACCTTTGAAAAACATTTTGCCAATTATATTTTTGATTAAAAACCTTTTACCAAAAGTGTAGTGTTTTAGTTAAATTGATTAAATGAGCCAAATCAAGTTTTAGTCCATCATACTCTTACATTAACATCTAAGACCTAGAATATTTACCCAACATTTTCTTGTGGTCTTGATGCTTGAAACTTTGATACTCCCACTTTATTCATTTCATGCTTTGCTAACCTTTGAGTACCTACATGCTTATAAATTATATTATCTTTTTGTCCTGCATGCATGGTTAGTGTGTGACATGCATCATATATTTACCATATTTCATCAACACGTGTGTACATGTATAACACATTTCATCAGGCAATATTATATTTTATAAACACATGTGTATGACATGTTTTCACAATTAATATTTAATATTTCAGCAAACAATATTTGACATCATCATAGGTTTTACACTAAGGACTAAAGACCAAGGATTTAGAAATATAGGACTAAGGACCCGATTAAATAAACTTTAAAAAAAGAGCTTTTATATGATATAAAAGTAGAAATAAAAGTTATTATTAGAAGTAGAAACCATTTTGCATTTTGATAAAATTTAAACAATGAGCTTTTATGAAATTTGTAGCAGGAATATTATTGTCCAATAAAATATAACTCATCCTCACATCTACCGCATATGTTTTTTTTAAAAGCAAGAAATTATAACTTCTAAAAAAAAACATCAAAATATATTTTCCTCACTGCTTTTGCTTTTCTTAAAAAGCCCAACCAAACACCCATATTTTCTTTAAAAACACTTATATTTTAAAATAAATGCTTCTTTCAAGAATAAAAAACATCCAAACGGGCAATTGTTTTAGTTGCAAAAAGAACCGTTGAGACTTTGTTTCAGCAATAATCAAAATAATAGTGGCGTGCCAAAATAATAGTGGCCTGGGGTGTGTCGGAGGACACTCTTTATTAACCAAACCCACTCCACTTTGCTTGTTGTGGGTTTGGTTAGGGTATGTTTGGATATTTTAAAATAGGCGGAACAAAAACGAAA
The DNA here is from genome assembly GCA_039655645.1 of Ammopiptanthus mongolicus. Classification (NCBI taxonomy): domain Eukaryota; kingdom Viridiplantae; phylum Streptophyta; class Magnoliopsida; order Fabales; family Fabaceae; genus Ammopiptanthus; species Ammopiptanthus mongolicus. The sequence continues at coordinate 31,939,876 of CM077348.1, read as the reverse complement.
TGGAACAGAATGGAATGGAGTTTCCCTTTCATTATTTGGATATTTTATGATGGAATGGAACAAAGTTCTTATTCCATCATTTGAAAAGTGGACGGAATGGAATGAATTATAACTTTTTTAAAACATATAACCTTTGCTTGTATCATCTTCAACAACCTTTTCTGCTCGTTTCTTAGATGATGTTACATCTTGAGAATTGCCAATAAAAGGCCTCTTAGGAGAATTGGTGGGGTGAATTCCTCATCAACTTCAAATCCCTCTAAAGTAACTTCATTGGTTTCAACCAAATGATATATTTCCTCTATGCTCTCACTATAACTTTTTCTACCATATGTCCTATGTTTTTCAATGCACATATTAGAACTATAATGCAAGATACTTGAACAACCATCATTTGTAGCAAGCGTATATATTTGGATCTTATGAATGCATTTTATCCAAATTGGCTTTACGTACATTTTATACCTCCTAAATTATGACATTAGCACATTGATCATCAATACTGGACAGTATTTGACACATAGAAAACTTCATATAAAGAGTTTTAAAAAAGTTATTTAATATGCCTTGCATATTAGTATCCTAAATTTATTAAAAAAAATTCAAACCTGCATATCACATTGTCATGTATGATACTCATGCCTGCAGTTATTTAACATTTAACATAGGTGATAACCCAGACAGCACACATCATAGTTTATAGCTTCTATACAAATTAAGAAACTAATGGAAGACTTAGTCTATGGTGCCTTACTCAAATGAAATACGGTAGCAAGATACACTCCCCATTTGCAAATGAAGAGACATATTACAGTAAGAGCAGCAGCATATAAATTACCCCATTTGTTTTATTGTTATCACTTCTCAGGCTAGTTCTATTAATTGGGAAACACAACGGAAAGTTAAAACGCTTATCAGGGACATAGGATAGGAAGAAACTGCCTGCGAGACCAGAGAGGAAGAAGAGTGACCATTTTGTTTTTTTGTGTGATCGTGAAATACGATAGGGATAAATAAGTAATTAATTAATTTGAAGAATGGATTCCATCCTATACCCCCCAAGAGAGGATGGAATAGGATGAAATGCATCCCACCATATACCATTCCATTCCATTCATTTTTAAAAAATCCAAACAATGGAACCTTGTTCCATACCACTCCATTCCACCATGTTCCATCAATCCAAACAGACCCTCCAGCGTTTCAATCTTTAACTCCAAGACATGAGATCATTATGTCCCCAGAAGCAAGGCAACGTGGTGTGTGTGGATAAGCTAATCCAGTATTTTGTACATCTGCAGGTTCTACAACCCTATGAAAAGGAGACCTGGTATTTTTCTTCGTGTCAACGACATACGTGACCTAATCTAAAATATTATAAAGTATATTTTTCTTTATAAGATAATTAAAATATGCCCAACAAAATGTGAATTAAAATATTATTCTTTCTTCAGAGTTCCTTGAATCCACGAAACAAAAAATTAGCACAACTGGGGTTCAAATGAGTATCCTAATTAGTGAATTAGAACAAATTCACGAATCATAATATTCAAATGAGCAAGAAAGAATAACAAGAGACAAAAACACAAAAACCAGCAATGCTAAGAGAAATATTGCACATTAAGGAAGGAAGGAAGGATGGACACTACAAGAATAGATCTAAATGTAAGAGGATATGGCAGATTTTCACCAGCAGCCAGCAATGCTGCTGAAATTTGTGGCGCCAGAGATGGAAATATATGAGAGCAAGCAACAAAGTAACTCCTATCAGACCACATTTTTGGGGCAAAGCATCTGAAAAAAATATTAAAACAAACAGTTTAAGATACTTATTGCAAGTTCCAATTAGAAAATTTTCTACGAAGTAATTTCTAACAAAAACAAATAAGCATTATGTGTAATCTAAAACCTATGCTAAAAATGATGCAGAAAAAAGGGCATTAGAATTGAACCTTGATTCACAATCAAACTTCCTATGCAGCACCATAGACATACGTGGAGGAAGAGGAGGAGGAGAAGCAGCACGTGCAACCACCTCCAATACTGGTGCAGGTATTTTGATCTTCCTTTCATGCACCAGCGGTAGGGAGTATTTCATGGATTGCTAATCCGAATTATCAACAAGCTGGTATCGCAAGATCCCACCTATCCCACCAAAATCTTTGCAAAACATGGAACCTTGTTGTGATTTATCGGTGACAAACTGAAGAGTGCAACCAAATCGTTTGTATTCATTTGCAAATCACTCCAACAGAGACATCTTTTCCTGAACCTCATAATCAGCAGAGCTCCCAGGATCCCTAAAATTGCTCTGGTCAGCCTCCTGTTCCTTGTTGAAGTGCTTAATGACAATCTCACCAGTAACATTATTTTTTAAGACATATCTATACAAATCCAGATTTTCCCAAAGAATAAGTGTCTCAACAACTCCCATTTCCAGAGCTTGTAGTGTCTCATCAACACCATAATCAAGCTTCCAGTACCCTGGCTGAATTGCTCAAAGTACTTTCCAACTAGATTGCAGGAATATGGGTACGGTACAGGTACCCGGTACGTATACGGGTACGAAATCGGGCATTTTCCAAAAAACTAAGGGACGGGTACGTATAATAATACATAACAAAATTGCATAAAAGATTAAAAGACACAGATTTATGCATAACATATAATATAAAAGGAGCTTAAATTGTTCAACATGACAATAAAACATCTCCCAATAAAAATCTACGATATTGAAATTGTTCAACATTACAAGTTCTAAGCATGAAAATGATAATTAAATCTAATAATGTCAATTTCATTATGTGATTCACAAATCCAGCTTCCTAGTGTGCTTGAGAAGAAAAAAAAAAACAAACCCTAAAATCCCAACTCAAAATAGCATGGTTTTGGGATGAGCCACATTCGAGATATACCCATCCGTATCCAATCCAGTACCAAAATAAAAATTAAGATAGCATGTACTCGGTAAGTACCCACCTGTACCAAACATGTACCCGTACCCGTGTATGGATACGGGGTCACCATTTTTGTAGTACCCATGTTTTAGAGCTTTGCAATCAATCGTTTCTCCCGAATAAACTTTAGATTGGACAGAAATTCAGCAGATAGTCCAATAGCCTGATTAAACCCATGCTCCCCTCCATAAGATATATCTACAATGTTAATGATTTTTGCCTGAAGTCGAGGATCAAACATAGATGGGTGACTAAGCTCGGTTTTAAAATCAGCAGAAGCAGCAAGTATTAATCCAGACACATTGGGGTGGCTGGTATCAGGATTGATATAAAACTGGGTTGCAAGCTCGGCAGTCTTCCTCACATAGTTATAAAACTTTTCCATGCGAAGACGGGAAAATCGTAGAGCCGATAGCCCACCTCTTCCGTGTTTCTTTGGGAGATCTACCTTAAACTTATGAAGCACCTCTCTTGTATTACCACTCAAGGTCCCAAACAGAGTGCCATTGCGATCCATGACAATAAATCCAAACTTGTCATTCATAGGTCTGAATGGCTCAACATCAATGGTCACCTTCTTTTCCTTTCCATCTTCTATCACATGAGCATCACCCATCTTTGATCAATAACAGGCAAATAACCCTGAAAGAAATTAGGACAACAAATAAGCCATATCCGCATTGATGAAATAAAATTGAATAAAATAAAATAAAACTGTTGGTGGGTCAAAAACATATCAAATTAGAATGAGTAACTCATTATTTTGGTCCCCAACGTGTGCGACGTGAGACGAGACGCTCTCAATTCAGTCTCCGAAAATAATTAAATTATAAAAAAAATTATTGAATGTTAATTTCCTTAGTAAAATTAGTCCCTCACAAGAATTAACTTGACTAGCAAAATTAACATTGAGAGATTAATTTAACTGAAAAAATTAATTTAACTGAAAAAAATTAATATTGAGGAATTTTTTCAAAATTTAACTACTTTTAGGAACTGAATTGACAGCGACTCATATTTTCAGGGACTAAAAATAATGATTTACTCAAATTAGAATATACCAATTCCAGGGAAAAAATAAATCAATGTCAAATTACACTTTTCATGACTCCAAAAACTTGGAAATAAAAATAGAACGCCAATGAAGAAAGCCACAATAGTAGCACGCGAAAAAAAAAAAAACCCATCACTCGAGTAGAAACATTATAGTGTGTGAGGCAACAATAAGTATCAGAGAAATTGATTTTATCAATGTTTATGTTCACAATACATACATGCAAGCAACAAAAATATTAGCCACCAAACGCAACTACCTGAAAAATAATCACAAGTTCAAAACAATCGCGAACCACAAATTGATCTTTGGCCAAATCCACTGGTATACCTGAAAAATAAAAACAATACATATAAAAGCAACAAAATATTAGAACAATCACGAACCAGAAATGTGATGCAATACATACATGCAAGCACCTTGAGAAATCGCAGAATCACAAACAACGAAAAGAGACTAGTGAGGGTGAATAAATAAACATGTTTTAGTAACCGGGTTTGCCATTGACCTAGTTTTTTAAAATCGGGGGCGGGTTGTAAACCATATAAATGGTTTTGGGCCTTTTTTGTTTGGGTGCGGTCCACTTCATAAATTTCGGCTGGTTAAACACACATTTTGCACACCTCAGTCTCGTGAACATGAGGTGTTTACATGTCGGTTTGATTCAAATTTATATGAAAAAAATTTGAACCAATTAAAATTAATTGATTCGATTCCATTCGAATTTGCAGATTTTCTTTTGGGAAATCCGAACCAAACCAATACATTCAGGAACGGGTTGTGTAACGCCACTCGTTACATTAATAACCCAAGATAATAATTTAAATAAAACAAGGTAATAAAAAAAAATTTCTTAATAAATAATGAATAAGTTCATAATATAATATTACTCCAAATTAATTGTTTATACCAACCCAAGAAACAAAATAAATAATAAGTTTTAAACCAAATAACTGGACGTCTATTACAACTCGCATAAATAAATAAATAAACGATAATAATAGTCCTCCTGACATATGTCATGCTACACTAACCCAAGCTACTACTAGAACAAAATCCTCAAGCGTCTGGCTGCTCAACAAGGTCGTCCTCAATATCTGAAAACAATACTGCTAATGAGATTTATAATCCCAATGAATAAAAATATATTTATAAAAAGTTTTCACCAAGTCGGCGCGATAATCGAAAAACTAATCATGATACCCGCTATTTTCAAAATAATTAAATAAGTATTATATACTTAAATAATGACCATAAACATTCAGCAGCACATCATAAAAAAAACATCATAATTTAATATACATATCAAATATTCTCAACATCATTATAAGTCATATGACCATCAATCCGCACATAACAATGGCATCTCATTGCCTACCTTACTCATGAAGGTATTTCGATGTCACATTCTCTTCAGTGACATTACTCATTTCGATACCAACCGTTGTACACTGATGATATTACTCATTTCGACATCCCAACGTATGACGATGTTACTTTTGATATCCCATCATGACGGTATTTCATATTTCGATATCCCAATTCATTGACAGTGTTACTTTCGATACCACTATCATAGGCGGTATTGCAGCACACAACATTCAACATATTAACAGTTATTGAATCATGTCAATATCACAAATATCATCAAATAATGCATATATAACATGTCAATTCAACCAAATCACGTATATATCATATCACCAATCTCATTAATAAACATTTAATTGAAAACAGAAATACCTTAGAAGAAAAACCCTCAAATTTATAAAATCAGGATTTGACTAAATCAGGATTGTTTTTCAAAAAAATATGTTCATAAAACATAATCCAAACCTCATACAAATTGCACCATAGAAAGGGTGAAAAAAATATTTCTACTCATCTTTTATAGACTTTCAAAAAGCTCCAAACGTTTTCTACTAACTAATCTTATTTATAGAGTTCCTCCTGCTATTATAGAAAGTAACCACACTATTTCCTTTCTCCTACTGGGCACAGCGACTCCCCGCCTGTTTTGCTTATGGTGGCAGTGTCACTAAATTTGTGATTTGTGTGAAACAAATTCTGTTTTCAAACCCCTGTGACGGTGAGTGTGTGACTTATATATATGGCAAAAGCCAATTGAAAACCTGTACACAATTTCACGGGCTTGCTTTGTTTTTATTTTATTTTATTTTCTTAAATCAATCAATGTAATTGCACTTGAAAGTGGGTCGTTCCTTTTCAAATAGAAAGCACCAAATTTTGTGCTTTTGTAGCCCTGTACATTAAATTTCAAGTGCATGTTGCCTTATTTTATTTTTTTATATATTCCAACTTTGTATTTCTTTTGTAATTACTAATCAATTCCAATTAATTCTTATATTAATAATTTATTCACTAAACCTCATAACAACTTATTTTTTTATTAAAATAGTAATACTAGAATTTTAGGATGTTACAGGTTAGCTCGGCTCGGAACGGAGTTAAAAGATTAAATATATATAAAAATATTCAAATATATTTTAAAAAAATTAAAAATATATATAAATATAAAAATATAGTAAATATAAAAAAATTAAATATTAAAATATATATATATATATATATATTAAAATATAGTAAATATATATAAAAATATATATTAAAATATAATAATCGTTCGGTTCGGATCGGTTCGGTTCCAAAATCCTTGAACCCGAGAACCGAACCAATTATCATCGGGCTTGACTCGGTTCGGATCCGAACACAAAAAAAATTTGAACCAATTTAATTGGTTCGGTTCGGATCTTCGGGTTCATCGGGACGACCCGAACCAATTAACATTCCTACAATAAAGATTGTAAAAGAAAAATGTTTCTCTCTCTTAGACACACACAAAGTGAATTTGAATAATGAAGAGCAGAGAGTTGAAGTATTCTTACAAAACAATAAGTTCAACAAAGGAATATGTAAATGAGAATATAAAAGAGCCTGTTTCGTAAGCTTCATCCGCTAGCTTATAACGAATAGTTTATAGCGAATGAGTTAGTAGACTTGTTTGGTAAGCGCATTTATCATTAGCGATTAGCGTTTTTTTCAGACCCTACTTCAAGTAGCGTTTAAGCTTATAACTTATAACGTCTGATTTTTTCTCTCTTTTACCCTAATTATTTTATTTTAATTCCACATTAACCCTCTTCAATTTATAAATATTTTATTATAACGTATTATAATAAAATACAACGTATTATTTTAGTACAACATTTATTTGATAATATAAATTATATATAATAATATAATTTTATATGATAATATAACGTATTATAAACAAGTAAGATTATCATGTATATAATTTTTTTATATATTAGAATGTATCAACATTTTTTATATAATAGTAACCTTCAACATTTATAATACTAAAGTATATATAATATTTTTTTATATATAAACAATAGTTATATAAAAAGGCATTGACACATGTCCTTTGATGTCATTTTATATTTATCAGCTAATTAAACCACTAGTTTTACCAAACATTTCCACACCAATAAGCTAGCTTATCCGCTATCCGCTAGTTTTACCAAACAGGCTCAAAGAGAATTTATAAGTAATGAAACTCAATGATTTAATTTCAGAACAACAACCGGATGTTGATCCGTTTAGCCATCTCGGCCTTCACGATACACAAAAAGCAAAGAAAAACAGAAGTAAAAATACAACAATGAGGTGAGATTCCCAACATCGGATAATAGATGCCAGAAGAAAAACAGTCCGACACACATATACTTATATATATGACACTAATAATCATAATGTTAGGAATCAATAGATAAATAGAAAACAACAAAACAAGAGTCCATGAATCATACATCACAATAGATAACAGTATAACCAATATGTGCACATGTATGAGACAAAGCCCTACTTCATAGGGCTAATATAACGTTAGAAGAGTGATCAGAAGAATATGTTTCGTTTTTGGCCTAAAGTGCGAGATCTCACTTATCTCAGATGGCATGCCTAAATGGCTATACCAGAACACCACTCTACCACTAAACGTGAATAGAATAGTGACTCGTTGGGCGGCCGGTGCAGAGCTTCAGTTAACACGATTTAGAGGAGTTACCCACTAGCCTCATGTGAAATTTATGCGCCCCAGTGACCCAAAGGTCTACACCGACCTCCACCATTGAACTCATACCCACACTAAGGTGTAATTCAATTCCTAAGTTCAATGCCTTAACAGACTTTCCAATATGCATGGTCAAACAAATCATGTTAAGTGCAATAAATCATAACCTCAACTAATCAAAGTGATTCCTCTTAAATCAATCCATCATGAGGCTAACAGTTAAACAATGTCCTCGGGCCCGACTCTCCAGGCTGGAATCAAACCATTGTTTTCCTTAATCCCTTGTTTTCAATCAATCATTGAATTAACAAACTCGCTGGTTCTTTATGATTTTCTTAATTGCTTGCCTTGCACGACCATTGGGGGTTTTTGTTTAAGAAAAATACTATTAATATTGCATGACCATTGTGTATTTATAGTATAGAGTAGGTGATTGAAAATTGATAAAAGACACATGTTATAAAGAAATTGGGTAACATCACAAATATTGACATAGGTGAAACCAGACGCCATAGGCTTTCCATAATTGAATCATTGCTTGGGATTCCTTGACTTCCTTGTTTTCATTTTGATTTTCTTGTAACTCACAATTTTCACTTTAAACACAATTTCCAATTGTCTAAATAACATAAGGAATTATTTAATAGTAAAATACATTTTTGCTTTTCACTACAAAAGACATTTCTTCTTATTTTATTCTATCGAGGTCAACCCATTCAATCCTGCTCAGATGGGATATTTATGAAGCCTTTCTCTTGAGTGTTTGGCCCGAAGCTAATTCTGCCGCGTTTGAGTTTTAGAAATTAGACCCAATATATACTTTATTAGGGTTTAGATTATACTTATGGTCACCTAACTCGATCCGTTGTTCCATATTCTTTTAAATTCTATATGTTGCTTTTATAATTAGGTATAAGTCATAAGACTTCTTGACTTAAATCCATAAACTTTGGCATAACATGATAACTTAATTATACTGATATTCTTTATTTTGAAATATATATTGTAAAATATACCTTAGTTCTGACCTTATACTTCTTTAAATTCTATAATTTAGCTATGCATAATATTCAACTTTATAAGTTCTTTTTAATTTATTTCAATAAGCTTATTAAAAACTTATGAAAAAAAAAGTTATTTTTAGTATATGTTTGGATTAGCTATGAAAATAGATTATTTCAAAAATCGATTATATGTATAATCGATTATATTGTTATAATCGATTATAATAGAATCAGTTTTATTTTTAAATATGTTTGCTGAAAAGCGATTTGTAGATAAATATTTCGTTTGGATGGTATAAAAAAATCATTTTTATACACTAAATTACAAAAATGGTATGAAGTTATTTACATAATTTAATAATATTTATTTGACAGTTAGTTTTGAATAGATGAAATGAGAAGAGTGATATTGGTTTCAAAATAATTTATCAACTTTTCTAAATATGCTTCAAACTTTTAGCTATTTAAAAATCATTTTTTCTCATAAAAATATATTTTTTGTAATTTAATCATATTTATCAAACTTACAAAATTAAACTCCATACCATTTTATTTTTAAAAAAAAACCTGTTTTTGGAAAATAATAATATTTTCCAAACATATTTATAATTTAAAACAAAAAATTACTGAATAAGTGATTTATCAAACTGTTTATCCAAACATGGTAAAAGAATCAAAGTAATTCAAAACATGTTAAAATTGACCTTTTGTGTTATCGTATAAACAATAATAATTCCTTAAATCCTTAAATCAATGGGTTTGTGTTTTTTTTTTTTTTCCGGTGAATAAATCGATCAGCGGGTTTGTTATCATTTGCATGTTATCTTTTGCATTCTGGCAAGTAGGGGACAGAAAAAAACCTTCTGATTTCCAAATAAATAAAAATAATCAAGCATGGTAATAATATGAAAATGGAGCCCATGTGCATTGATTACACCTTATCAAAGCGCTCAGGATCTGACTAGGACTGATTAGTGCTTCACTTTGTGCAAAACTTGTTGACGATTTCGTGAATTGAATCTTATCTCCTTTAGGCTTCGCTGCAGCGAGAAAAACCTGAAAGCTTTGGTCTTTTCCCAACTGGGTCTCCAAAACTGATTTGTAAGTTCCCTCTTTCTTCACCCTTTGTGTAGATTCTTCTTTATCTTGTCACTTTTCAATAAACACCCATTTTGTTGTGATAATTTTGAAACCCATTTTGTCTTGTTTCTTTGTTGATCTTGTCTTGTTATATACATTTTGTTGATTGGTTCGGTGGTATTTTGTGCAATTTACTTTGTTTGTGTGGTTGTTGGAATCTGAGTTTTGTCTTGATAATGATTTGAATACTGTTCAGGGATTTTTTTGATAGGGTATGGAAAATTCATTTATGTGTTTGACTGTATGATTTATTGCAGGAGTGGATTTTGTTCTTTGTCTTCCAAGTTCTTGAGATAAAACATGTCAGGAGACTTTGTTGGTTTGTATGAAAATGATGTGAGATCTGGCAGTGTAAAAGTGGCAACTTCTATAATGCCTTTGTTGAAGCTGCTGTGCCTAACAGTCATAGGACTAATTCTTGCAAACCCAAGAAAGCAATTCATCCCCAAAGCTACATTTAAACTCCTTAGTAAACTTGTGTTTGCTCTGTTCTTGCCTTGCCTTATATTGACTGAGCTGGGTGAAAGCATTACTCTTAAAAACTTTGTGGATTGGTTGTTTATCCCTATTAATGTGCTATTGAGTACAGCTATGGGTTGCTTACTTGGGTACTTAGTGGTGGTCATATGTCGGCCGCCTCCGGAGTTAACCAGATTTACTATTATAATGACCGGATTTGGAAACACTGGGAATCTCCCCCTTGCTGTAGTTGTATCTGTTTGCCATACTAGAGATAATCCATTTGGACACAATTGCTACACGAGAGGGGTGTCTTATGTCTCTTTATCTCAATGGGTTGCCGTAATCCTTGTTTACACCCTTGTTTATCACATGATGGAGCCTCCTATGGAATATTATGAGGTTGTTGAGGAAGGAGCTGAAATTGAGGAAGAACGGGCACTTAACGATATTAGTAGACCACTCCTTGTAGAAGCTGAGTGGCCTGGCATTGAGGATAAAGAGACTGAACATTCTAAGACACCCTTTATTGCCAGGATCTTTAAGAGCATATCAGGTATTTCCTCATCCACTATTCCTGATCTTGAAACCACAGGAGAAAGCAGTGGGAACAGTCCTAGGTCCATTAGGTGTTTGGCTGAACCTAGAGTTGTCAGGAGGATCAGAATTGTTGCTGAACAAACTCCAATTCAGCACATACTTCAACCCCCAACAATTGCCTCTTTATTAGCTATCATCATTGGCATGGTGCCTCAGCTGAAAGCTGTGTTCTTTGGAACTGATGCGCCATTGTCTTTCATTACAGACAGTTTGGACATTCTAGGTGGGGCAATGGTACCTTCTGTGATGCTCATATTGGGAGGTATGCTTGCTGAAGGACCAAATGAGTCTAAGCTTGGACTTCGAACTACAATTGGTATAATTGTGGCAAGACTCCTGGTGCTTCCTCTTCTGGGAATTGGGATTGTGACGTTGGCGGATAAGCTCAATTTCTTGGTTGAAAATGATGCTATGTATATATTTGTGCTTTTGTTACAATACACAACACCAAGTGCTATTTTACTAGGAGCAATTGCCAGCTTGAGGGGTTATGCAGTGTGTGAAGCTTCAGCACTTCTCTTCTGGCAGCATATATTTGCCCTTTTCTCCCTTTCCTTGTACATTGTAGTCTACTTTAGAATAATTACGTATGTCTGATGTTGCTATATATTTTATTGTCTTGATGTTGTGGGGTAGTAGATTAGTTGATTGTTGCCATTGTTTTGTCCTCTGGAGTAGGAGGTATGATGCAGATACAATTGTTTCTTTCTTTGTATTTGTATGTTGTATTGGTTTGGAACTGATGATGGATGCAAATAATGTTCTTCCTATCATTTTGAACTGGGGTTTCCCAGGTCAATATGTTTCTCTCCTGAAAGTTTGCCTGATGGACCAGCAGGTGTAGTTTCTATAATTTTGGAGTATAATTGGCATAAATGTTATGCATTCATATTAGTAACTGCATGGGTGTAGCTTAGTTGGTTGCGCAGGTTGAGCTTGTGGGGAGGGGAGGGGCAAAGAACCTCAACTATAACTAAGCACCCGAGCGGAAATTAGTCCCATAGCGGGTCCAAAGGATTTAAGCTTGTGGTGGATACTTCGTGAACCCCAACCAAAAAAAATATTAGTAATTGCATGCTCTAGATGGTATTTAAAAGTTCCCCTTTGACTTTTAAGCTATTTTAAGTGTGAACGTAAGCCTAACAAAAACTGTAAAATGAAGGCTTTATTATGTTTGTTTTGCCAAAGACGTACTATGTTTTCTGGGGAATTTGTGTTCATTTACCAAATCTCTGCTACTGAACGACATGAGGGAATGTTATATTTAGTTTTTTACTGATCCATGGACATCCTTACCATAATGAAAAATGTAATCTTATACTCTTTTTTCCACACCCTTTTTTATACCTACTTTATAACCATTGATAAAAAAACTTTTGCTTTGAAAATCATAGTGGGTAGACGATCAATGCTTATAAAGTAGGTCTAAAAAGGGGTATTAGGGAAAAAAGAGTGAGAGAACATCATTATTCTTTTATCTTACCCACTTGGATGGATGCTTCACCTTGATAACGATTCAGATTATGGTAGTGTTTGGTAGATGTGTGAAAACAAGACATGACAGAATGTAAGTTCTACTCTATATTCGGTGTATTTTATAGAATAGAACAGGACATGAGACTAAAAAGAGAAATATTTTGGTTCCACTAAAAAGGTGAAATCCAAGAGAACAAAACATCTTGATCTATTATGTTTTGTCTGCATGTCAAATGCTATCTATTTTTAAAAAACAATATATGTAGAGGTGTCAAAATGGGAACCTCATATAAAGTATGATTTGAGTTTTAAAAACTCAAGCCCAATACTATTTTGAGCTAGCCTCTGTCTAGCCCGAAAATTAGCTAGCCCACAAAGATTGGGTCTCATTTTTACTCTTTTTTTTTTATTTGTATTACTTAGAGCATGTTTGAGAAAGATTAATTTTTTCTAGTTCAGTTATTTTTTGACTAAAAAGTTGTTTCATACATAATCGATCATGTTTGGCAATTAGCTTAAATTTATAAAAAAAAAAAAAACTTTTTTTGACGAAAAAAAGTTGTTTTGTGTCATCTAATTTGTTTTAGCTTAAGATTGTTATGATTTGATTATTTTTCATTCTCAAAACTCTCTTTCCTATTTATCCCTACAAAACTAACTTTCAAACAAATATTATTCAATTATGTTAAAGTAATAATTTGGTCCCTATACGTGACACAGATTCTTCATTTAGTTCCTAAACGTAAAAATTTGGAAATGAGTCCCTAAATGCGTAAATGTTAGCAAATTCAGTCCCTATATGTGCAAATGTTAGCAAATACGTCCCTGTCGTCAGCAAATCGATCCTTATACGCGACACAAATTTTTTATTTGGTCCCTAAACTTGAAAAAAAATTAAACCGGTCATTATATGTGCAATCGATAATAATTTTGTTCCTGCCGTCTATCATGGAGTTCGAATCCAACTGAAGATTCTTTTTGTATTGAATATTTTCTATATATTATATCCATCTATTTCTTCTATTGAGAGTAAAAATTGCATAATTTGGTCAGTAAATGGTTTTATATTATGAAATTATCCAAGTTGACTCTTAATAGAAGAAATATATTGATATAATATATATTAAAAATAATCAATACAAAAAGAATCTTCCGTTGGGTCCGAGCTCCCTGGTAAACGATAGGAACAAAATTATTATCGATTGCACATACAAAGACCAATTTAATTTTTTTTTTTTTTTTAAGGTTTAGGGACCAAATCAAAAATTTGTGTCACGTATAAGGACTAATTTGTTTACAACAGGGACTAATTTGCTAAAGTTTACACATGTGGGGACCAAATTTGCTAACGTTTACACATATAGGGACTTACTTTCAAATTTTTTACGTACAGGGACTAAATGAAGAATCTGTGTCACGTATAGGGATCAAATTATTACTTTAACCATTAAATTATACAGATAATTTTATATCATTTTTCGTAAATTACTATGTAAAAGTGATTTTTTTGCACCACCCAAACGAAATATATTATCTTAAAATCACTTTTCAGATAACTTACCCAAACAAAAATAAATTCTGATTATAATCGATTATCAGCATAATTTATTTTTTTTAACTTTCCCGAACACACTATTAATATTGTCTTGACATGTATTGTATTATAACACTTCATTTTCTCACGGTGTTATTCACCATTGACAATGTCAACATATAGATATGGTCATAGCTAACAAATTCATTTTATATTAGAGACTTCAAATTTTAAATAAGGGATCCATATGTAATATAAGTTTCAATTATAGTATTGGTACAGTAGAGACAAAATAACGTTGGATATTCTTTTTAAGGTTATTGTTGCGACCGAAATAAAAAAATGCAAAGAAAATGGAGTCTTCAACAATTTTATTTAAATAGAAAAAATTGGAAAAACCTTTTGAAAAGAAGATGATCTTTGAAATCAGGTTTGGGTTTAGGAGTCGATTATACACAAGAAATGGTGGGAACTAAACTTCATGATATCCCTAATATACTCATCCGAAGACTGTTACAGTGAGCTGATTGTGCAATTTTTAAAATCTTTTAAAAATTTTATTTTACCCCATTTAATACATAAAAAAGAAATAAGCAAATAAAAAATTAAGAATATTTAGTTTTGGCTTGACCGAACCATATTCTAGTCCTTTGTATCCTCGAGTGCCATGAGGAATTCAAAGCCACGTAAGTCTTAAAAGCAACATTGAGGGTTGATTGATTTAAATTTTTGGAAAATATTTATTTTGAAAATAACTGTTTGATTTTAAAACTAATTAACTCATGCACAGGGTTCAAGACAGCACTATTATACAATAAACCTTATAATTCATGTGACACTTGAGAATGGAAAACGATACATCAATTTTGATGATTGTTGCGTGAATTTGGAAAGAATTTTTCTTATATAAATAATAAAGAGCTTTACTAGAAAGAGAAACTTAAATATATTTTTTTAAAAAAAGATTTTTCAAACGACAAAATAAATGCATTTTCGCACAAGGTTCAAGATAGCAAAGTTATATGATATGCCCTTATTGTACGACATTTGATGATGGAAAACTCATACATTAACATCATATATCGTTGCGTGAATTTTAAAAAGGTTTTATTCAATTCAATTTTTTTTATCAAAAACTTTAATAGAAGAGAAAATCAAAAAAACATTTTATTTTAAAATAAATTCACTCTTGCACAAGGTTAAACTTAAAGACAGCAACCAATATGTGGTTGGTCTGAGTGTTTAGGACTCAAGCACCTTAAGTAAGTGGTCAGGGATTCGAATCCTGACTCTTGTGTAAGGAGAAAACCTGTTTGGGAGGGAAGAACGTCTCACCTTGTATGCCTAACAAGTTTCCCGACGGAGATTAATCATTGTTAACGTTGGTGAATGCTTTGTGCTTATATCATGTTATAAAATAAAAAACTTAAAGATAGCAAAGCTATACAATAAATCCTTACAGTCATAGGAAACTTGAGGATGAAAAAAACCATACATCAACAAGTGAATTAAACAAAAAACTCAAGAGAAACTTAACCTTTTATTAAAGATTTTTTGGAAAAACCATTTTATTCTGAAATAAATTCAAGCCAGAAATATGCAGTAAACACTCAAAATAGGATGATTCTAATTTATGGCATCACATGGAAATATAAAAATGAAATTAAATCTACACAATTTAAATATCTAAAAAATTCCACAATGAGCTAGCTCCAATATTAGAGCCAACAATAAAAGACATAATAGTACTTTTTATTCCTCAATTTTTTCAATTGTGCTATTTTGGTCCTTCAAAAATTTTAATTATATTTTTTATCCCTCAAATTTTTTAATTGTGTAATGAAAGCCTTTATTTTGGTTCCTAAAAGGATTAATTTTGCACAATTTCACAAAGTTGAAGGATGAAAAGTGCGATTAAATTTTTTGAGGGATCAAAATCGCACAATTGAAAAAATTGAGAGACAAAAAATATAATTAAAATTTTTGAGAGATAAAAATTACATAATTAAAAAAATTGAAAAACTAAAAGTACAATTAAGCTATAATAAAAAAAAGGGAACAAGAGCATCAAGATATCTAATGCATCCACTTTGAGCCCAATACACCATCTAGGCTTCAGATTTGGTCCAACTAAAAGAAACATCAGCCCCCAACAAACAACAAAAGCACTTTGACCACCTAAAACATATGCAGAAACATAGAGCGGTGAGCACATCTGAAACGTCAACAGATACCAGAGAAAAAGTCTTATGTACCGACCCAGAGGTGAATAGTGTGGTGGTTGGGTTGCCTGTGTTGTAAGTTCTTGGGTTTGGACGGTGAAGGTTTTTTGAAATGGATTAAGTTGGAAGGTGGGTGGCATTGGAATTAGGGGTGTTCAAATCTAAAATACGACCGATTTATTTTGTATTTTTTTATAAAATCGATCGTTTTGGACCAGATTTTGTTTTCATTTTTTGAAATTGAATAAAATCGAACTGCATATATAAAATGTACTATTTATTTATTTTATTATTAGCATATGATATTGTATTAAATTATTAGTGTATTACATATTACCCTAACTTAATATTATATTAGACTATTTGATGGTTTTTGTTTTCCGAATAATTTTTATTAATTTGATGTGATGTAATTCTCTATTATTTTTAATGTTTCAAACATAATTTTTTTTTTTATAAGAACGTTTCAAACATAATTTTGATACTTATTAATTTGCAATGTTTTAATTTTTAGTATGTTATATGTTAAGCTTAATTGTACTTTTGGTCCCTCGGGTATCACGATTGATCGATTTTGGTCCTCCGGATTTTAATTGCGCCAATTGGGTCCTCCAAGTATCACGATTGTGCAATTTTGGTCCCCCACATTTCAATGGCGCCAATTGGGACCCCACGTATCATGATTGTGCAATTTTGGTCCCCAAGTATCACGATTGTGTAATTTTGGTCCTTCAAATATCACGATTGTGCAACTTTTAACATCAATAGCCTACGAAGCACATGTGCGATTGATTTGATACTTAATGAGACTAGCTTAGCAGCTTACATGTCATTCTTATGTGATACTTAATGATGTGCATTTGACCATTAAATTATGTAAGATGTTAATGATGTCTTATAAGAATGTCCCGTAAACTGTCAAGTTGACTTCACTAACTGTCAAATCAGTCCCACGTGTCTTATGTAGGCTACTGACGTTAAAAATTGTACTATTGTGATACTTGGGGGACCAAAATTGAACAATCGTGATACCTAGAGGATCCAATTCGCGCAATTGAAACCTGGAGGACCAAAATTTCTCAATCGTGATACTTGAGGGATCCAATTGGCGCAATTAAAACCTGAGGGACCAAAATCGAATAATCGTGATACCTGAGGGACCAAAAGTGCAATTAAGCCTATATGTTATATATGGCGATGTTATTTAGACATACTTTTTAGTTATTGTGTTGGTAGAAACTGAATAATCCAATCCAATCCAAATCATTTTTTACCAGATTGGATCAGTTCGAATTTGATATAAGAATCAATTCAATCCAAAGCAACTTTTTTTTTTTTGTATTTTGACCGGATGACTTTTTGGCTAAAATCCGATCTAAATTGATTCACGAACACCCGTAATTGGAACTTTGGATTGATTTTGGGTTGCTGACAAGGGCATTGTGTCTTGATGGAGAAGTGGTCCCGTTTTGGGTTCTCAAATCCTAATAATCATAGATAATAATAATATAAAGACTTAATGCTTGTTTGGTTGAGATTATTCTGAACGCAAACGTGAAAATAACACTTCCCGAGGCAATTATTTTAAACGCCACGTGAGAAGAGCTTTCTCTCAACGTGATTTTCAAACATAATTTTGTCTTTGCAAAATCTAAAACAAACGGGCTATCACTTTGTAGAAGCTTCATACAACATTCTGATTGGGAGTCCATGCTTGAACGAGTTGGGGGCGATTGTGTCCACTCCACATCTGACAATGAAATTCCCTTCAAACTCAAAAGAAGTTGTCACTATTCCTACGAGTAAGTAAGATAAAATTGGTGGAGGCTAGCGAAGGAAGAACAGAAAGATATCCCATCAGTCAATTCAATAGAATTTGATCCAAAGGTAGACATAGAGCTCGATCCAAGGGTGGACAAGCGAGATTAGAGGCCTTAACTTATGGAGGAACTGTAAAAGTCCCATCTCGGCAAAAAACTGGAGTAACAAACCAATCCGGGGACTCAGTTGGAAAGAGACTTGGAAAAGGGTATCAAGGAAGTGTTGATGCATAATGTCAACCTTTTTGCAGGGGTTACCTCGGACATGCCGGGAATGGATCTCGAATTTCTATGCAACAACCTGTCATTATGTTCCTATGTGAAGCTAGTAGCTCAGAGGGAGAGAAGATTAGGGGAGGAAACAAACAAGTTAATAAAGGCAAACTTCATCAAAGAAGTGGAATATACCGCCTGGTTAGCAGATGTGGTGTTTGTAAATAAAAGCCAATGTTAAGTGGAGGATGTGTACTGATTACACAGATCTTAATAAAGCATGCCCTAAGGACGCGTATCCTTTGCCGAGCATTGACTGAATAATGGATGGAGCATCAAGGTACCAGGTTTTAAGTTTCTTAAATTCCTATTTTGGGTATAATCAGTTACACATGTGTCCCCCAGATGAAGAGAAAACAACATTTATTACTGAATAAACTAATATCTTTTATACGGTAATGTCATTCGGTCTCAAAAATGCTGAAGCAACATATCAGAGATTGGTGGACAAGGTTTTTTCGGATCACACAAGTTGTAACTTAGAAGTTTATGTTGATGAAATGGTAGTCAAGTCAAAGGAACCTCTCCAACATTCACATTATCTAGCTAAAATCTTTAGTCAGCTGCAAAAGTACAACATGAGATTGAATCCTGAAAAATATGTATTTAGGGTGCACGGAGGAAAGTTTCTCGGCTTTATGATTACTCGCAGAGGAATAGAAGCTAACCCAGATAAATGTGGAGCCATTATAGAGATACGCTCTTCTCCAAATATCAAAGAAGTTCAGAAGTTAGTAGGAAGGTTAGCATCTCTAGCTCAATTTTTGCCAAAGTTAGATGAGAAGGCACAACCTTTCTTTAAACTCTTAAAGAAGCCACAACAATTTGAATGGACAACAAAGTGGGTGGAAGTCTTCAACAGTTTCAAAGAGTTTTTAGCTTCTCCACCAGTTCTAAGCAGACCAATACTAATTATATTTATACCTGTCTATGACCGGGTTGGCAATAAGCACGGTAATAGTGTTGGAAGAAGGAAAGCAACATTTACCCATCCATTATATCAACTGAGTGTTGTATGATGCCGAGACAAGATACCAAGTAATTGAAAAGTTAGCATTAGCGCGGCTAGAAGGCTTAGGCCCTATTTCCAAAGGCACCAAGTCTTTGTCAAAATTGACCATCCAGTAAGGCAAGTATTGATGAGGCTTGACCTAGCGGGGAGGATGATTGCATGGTCCGTGAAGCTATCAGAGTTTGGCCTGAAATACGAACAAGAGGGCCCATAAAATCTTAGTGTTTGTCAGACTTTGTGGTCGAGCTGACCCCTTCTCCTAACAAGAATGATGAATGGCGGAACTTATGCGTCGACAAGTCATCAAACCTTAAGGGAGGTGGAGTAGGAGTAGTCCTCGAAGGACCTAGGGAGATGACATTGGAACAATCTTTGAAGTTTGACTTCGAAGTCTCTAATAACCTGGCCGGGTATAAGGCCCTCATTGCTAGGGTACTCTTGGCAAATGACAAAAGCCATCTAGTTTAAAAGCAACTCTCAACTTGTTAATGGGATAATCCAAGGAGATTACCAAACCAAGGATACCTAACTTACGAGGTATTTGTGCAAAGTAAACACATTAATCTCAGAGTTTGACAGTTTTTTTCTTGAGCACATACCCAGAGAATAAAATGCGAGAGTCGACTTACTGTCTAAACTTGTGAGCACTAAAAAGCTTGGTCAACATAGAACTGTAATTCAAGAAACTTTGGCAAATCCCACGCATCCAACAAGGAGAGTTAATGCATGTAAAGGCAATTGATCGAGAATGAATAACTCTGATTTGGGAGTATCTCATCAACGACTCATTGCCAAAAGATTCTAGGGAAGCCAGGTGAGTAAGAGCACGAGCTAGCCAATACATGAATATCTCTGGAGAACTCTACAAAAGATCATTCTCGTGTCCTTTGCTAAAATGCTTAACAAAAGCCCAGTTAGAGTATGTTATGGCAAAAATGCATCAAGGGATATTTGGAATGCATAATGGAGGAAGAACCATGACAACAAAACTAGTAAAGGTAGGATATCATTGGCCGAGACTCCGGACAGATTGCTTTGAGTGGGTAGAAAGGTGTGGAGAGTGTCATCGGTTTGTGGGAATCAAACATACCAAACCAAAGACGCTACACAACATTCTTTAACCATGGCCCTTTAACATGTGGCGGATGGATATTCTCGAACCATTACTACAAGCTAAAGGGCAAGTTAAGTTTCAACTGTTAGCTATAGACTACTTCACTAAATAGATTGAAGCTGAACCTCTAGCCAGAATCACAACGCAGAAAATGCAGAAGTTCACATGGAAGAACATTGTATGCAGATTCTGAATCCCCTTTCAAATTATTACTAATAATGGTTGACAGTTCCCAGATAAGACATTCCAAGAGTTCTGTATGAATCTCAGAATCAAGCAACGCTTGACCTCGGTTTAACATCCTCAAACTAATGGGTAGGTAGAAGTTGCGAATAAAGTCATTTTGAATGAGATAAATAAGAGATTGGGAAGAGCTAAAGGAGCATGGGCAGAGAAACTATTGAGTATCTTATGGGCATATCACTACACGCCTTAGTCTACTTCACAGGGCAGAGCCAGAATTTTGGTTTAAGGAGGACAAGAGAAAATTAAAGAGCATGTGCCTTCCTTTTTTCCTAACAAGTTATAAGGACAAAATTTGAGTAAATTCTTCGGGCTTTTGTGATGTTATTCTCTAATAAAAACATAAAATGTGTAACAATTCATTAGTGAAAACATAATATTTGTAACAGTTCTTAAACATGTTATATTGTGATTGAAAAATAGCTACTACACACGCACTCAAAAAGTTGTACATAAGTTTTGTCCAATAAACAATTGTTGATGCGGAAAGTCATCGAAAAAATGGACAAAAGAAGACTTTTTTAGTTTGTTTTTTATATAGAGAAATTATATATATGAAAATACAGATAAACATAAAAGAATAGATACCACCAAAAGATCTTCTAGATTCCAATGAATAAATTATCAATAAATATCAAAGGTTGAAAATGAAAGGGACCATAAATTATAATTGGAATAGGCTCCTCTAAAGTGAGTAAAAGTGAAAAAGTAAGGGTGTGTCAATACTTGAATAGTTAAAGTGCATTGAGATCTCAACTCAATTTAATTAATCAAGAGTTGATACATCCTTACTTTCTCACTTTATACTTTTGTTCACTTTAGAGAAAAATTTTCCATTATAATTATATGTAATAACATTATAAAAGTAAACAAGTTAAGAGTGGCCATGACATACATTGGCCTCCCTCTGCCTCCGCCTTGATTACTCAAGAGACTCCCTTCTAATTAACTTATGGAGTATATGCAATGATCCCAGTAGAAGTAGGAGAGTCGAGCTTAAGATAGGAGTATTATAATCCAGTGTCAAATGACGAGAATAAAAGGCTAGAGTTAGACTTCATAGAAGATGAGATGACCTGCCGTCCCATCGGAAAACTTAAGATATTGACTTACCTTAATTGTATTATAATCGTTAGCGCGCCTTGTTGTTACGAAGCGAAGCAGAAAATTAAGCGCAGAAGCAAACAAATTCAAGGCACGCCTCGTTTCAGAGTACATTGCTTTTAAAACATAAATAAATACGTACATACATCAGTTGCCCCGTCAGTAGGGCTACAGTTTAACGTAATACATCTAGAGTATATTAATACAAACCAAAATAAAAATAGGAAAATAGGCCTAGTGACTATTCTCTGACTAACCACGATCACTTCCCAACCCTTCGAGGTTAGGATCCTGGGCTCGTCCATCGACATCGGGTTCATACGGAATGCCGTCCCGTTCCTCAGCATCTGGTTCTTCCTCGGGATCTTCCCATAACATAAAGTAAACATACAGAGAATAACGGGAGATAAGGAACATATATCATCAATATGGGAGAGGGGCATTAGTACATCATATATACATGCATCACACAACACAGATAAAATATACAACACAACATCACCGATCTCTTAAGTCATACAGTACAACCATTTCAAACATCATTCTCTCAGATAAGCCTATAAAAGGGATACTAGTCCCTATGTATATGCTGACTTCCCTATATGCATGTCGGCCGATACATCACGTCCCCAGTTGGACATCCCCGTCGGGATAACATCACATCACGTCCCCAATTGGACAATCTCGCCTCGGGATTAAAATCATCACGTCCCCAATTGGACATCCCCTTTTGGGAAAAATATGTTGTGGTATGAACAGATATGATATGCAACAAACATCCATCGAAGGTTGATACCAGGACCTCACGCCTACGCAGTCGACCACGACCACAACGCACCGCATCCAAAAGGTGCGTCCAAATCAACATCAACACCATCATCAACATCAACATCAACATCAGCATTACGACGCCTTAAGTCTTCGAGCCACAGCTCCATGGTCGGGATCGCAACGGTATCAACCCGAACAACATCAACACTCAACCAGCGAATCATAATAAAATATCGCAACAACAATTTGTTCCAGTAAAGATATCATCACAAAGCCAGATAACAGTAAATCACACAAACAGATCAACACAATAAACTAACAGATAATCAAACAAACAGATCAATACATCAACCTCAATCAATCACATCATCCATATTATCAACTTAGTGGTGATAGCCCAAAAGTACCTACACCTAGGGTCCAGGCACTTTATCCAGGGCTCAACCTCTAGTAGAGTTTAAATGTTCCCCTACACACTCACACAGATATATATATATATATATATATATATATATATATATATATATATATATATATATATATATATATATATATATCCTATACTAAGCTTGCCTTCCTGGTGTTAAAGTTCTTTCTCCCCACCTTAGTGATTCTCACGTGCATCTCCGGCTACGATTCCGTCACTGTCAATTGGGTGCACGGTCGAACGTTCGAGTCCTGTCCGATTCTATATCACAAAACACAACCAGAAATCAGTACAGTTCAATAAAAAACTCCCCCCTTAGAACTAGGCTGCTGCCCCTATTTAATTAAATAGGCTAGGGATGTTGAAATTCTACCAACTCTTGGATCAATGATCCTTAAGCATACCTAAGACATATCCATGATCAATTATCAAAGATTTGAACCAAAACCCTTTAAACTAAAATCTTAGGGTTCGGCCCTCATGGATAAAAATAAGCTAAGATTTTGATTTGATTTCCTAATCACTTGGATTGAATGATCATAGGATGAAAGAGTGAAACCAATAATCATTTCACAAATTGAACAAAAAACTCATTTTCTCCAATTTTGCTAGATTCAGCCCCTTTAAGTTAAATAGGCTAGGAAGCTTATTTTATTTCATGCTCTTGGATTATGATAGTAGAGGATTAAAATAGATTATAGAAATTGATTTGGCATTAAAATGATTTTTTTACAATTTTTCATGGATTTTTGAAGTTTGAAGAACAATCTTGAAACCGTGAAATTTCAATGAAGAAAAATAAAGATTTAGAGGTTAAGGATGAAATCTATACCTCTTAGGTGATAGAGGAGGATGAGATGATCAACTTTGTTTCACAAATTTTCTTGAAAATTCTTGTGGAAGCTTGAGAAAAATGGAGATGAAGTTACGGAAGAAAAAGAGAAAATGGAGGAAGAAGAAGAAGAAGAAGAAAGGAAGAAGGAGAGAATGGAGGATAGAGAGAGAAGGTGGGGCTCGAAATAGAGGAGAGAGAGTGAGGGTGTGATCATGAAAATTTAGATATTTTAGGGACGTAAACATCCTTTAGGAAAAAGACCAGGGGCATTATGGTCTTTTCGCGTTCAGATATTTTCGTTTGTCATTATGACAGTGTCGAATCATGGCATGCTTCCCGAGGTGATGTGACATGATGTGACATCAAGTTTATTCGTTAGCGGGTCCCGATAAATCCCTTTACAGCTCCAATCTTCTCCTGGTTCGAGTATTCGTCCGAATATTTTATTATTATTTTTATTTTCGAAGGTTAGGACCCATTTTTCCGAAAATGTAGGAAACGTGATTCTAAGACTAACTGTCTCATTCACTAGTCCAAATTAGGTCTTGATACTAGTAAAACACTACTGTCATTGAAAAACGCAGACTGGGCTCCGTCTGAGTTTTTGATCCAAAATTTAACCATAGTTTCCTACGATAGCGTAGAGCTTGACTATGGTTTCGGATTAATTTATTTCACTCTCTAGACCCTCTAATAAAATACAAACACACAAATACTGTTTTAATCAATTTAGAAAGCTTTTAAATTAAAAAAAAAATGAGGTGTTACAGAAGAAGCTTAGGAAGACATGCGAATTATGGAGGAAGCATGGAAGAGATCTACTCGAAGGTATAAATCGACATTAAAGCCGGGGAGTTTTTAAGCCAGGAGACTTGGAGCCTGTTTGGCACCCCACTTCTACGAGCTTATAACGGATGAGAAAGTAGCCTCGTTTGGCAAGCGTCTCTGTCACGAACTTATAGTGTTTTTTTCCAGACGCTATTTGAAGTTACGTTTGAGCTTATAGCTTACAACGTTTCATTTTTCTTTCCACTTTTATCCTTATTATCTTCATTTAATTCTATCTTTATCTTCTTCTCTCTCTTTTATGTAAAATCATTAATGAATATGCCCTTTTATGTCATTTTATATTTTTCAGCTAGTTTAACCTCTAGTTTTACCAAACACTTTCACAGAAAATAAGCTAGCTTATCCACTATCCACTATATAAGTCAGCTAGCTTATCCGCTAACAGCTAGTTTTACCAAACAGGCTCTTGGTATTGTGGTTTCAAGGGGAAGCAAGAAAGGATCCTACAAAAGAAAAACTAGCAGCAAACCAGGGAGGACCATTTCGAGGGGAATGGTTCCTCTCATGTATATGAGAGCCCAGTTAAATTCCCATCATCCATCAAAAAGGGAAGAGAGAGAGTGTTTACAATACAATAAAGGGGGAGAGGAGGTTTAAGGATGAGATTTCCTCAAATTATTTCCTCCTATTCTTTTTCCACGAGAGAGGATCCTTTCCCCATTGACTGCAGGCCCGGCCCAAGGGGGAAGCCACTGAAGCAAGGGCTTTAGGCCTCTTTCCTCAAAAAAAATTTATTGCTTACTTTAATATATATTTTTTTTAAAAAAAAGGATAATCAAGAGACTCCATCTCTCACGTATACCTATCTCACTCAATCCCTGATTCCCTCACTCACTTATAACAATTTTTATTTTTGATAAAAGAAAGTCAAAACTCACTCTCCCTCCCCCACGTCTCTCTGTCTCCCTCACTCTCATCAAGCTCTTTCTGAATCTCCGAAGACGACACTCTTCATTTCCCTCAGACGGTCGCAGTCTCAGACACTCACGGCGGACGGCCAGTCACTGGCGGGAGCACTGTTTTGAGGTCGCTTTCGGTATTTTCCTCCTTCCCTGATATCGCGGTCCCAAAATTTGAGTCTCCCTCAACGCCTCGACGGGCGACGGCCTCTGCGAGACCGCGTCTCCCTCCACTGCGGGCAGTGCTTCGACTGGACGAGACCGACTACCTCTAGCCTCCGTTGCGGCGCTGCGACTGGTTTGAGTGGTTTCCGGCACCGGCGAGGCAGCGACACTGCTACTGAGTGATACCAGTAGTTACTGTTAATGTAAGTGTTGTAGGCTTTTGTTAGTTTTGTGTGGTTATTATTTTTTTAGTTGTATCTTTAATTATTTATAATTCATATAAAATAACAACAAATGACAAATTATCTTCTCTCCATATTATAGAAATTTTGTACCTGTTTTTGTTGCATTTGGCTTAACAAGCAAGCACTCCCAATTTTTATATGAAATAATCTCTTGAAATTAGGTTTTATTGTTCTAACTTTTTTTTTATTCTTGATTTATAGTCATCTAATTTATTTTTGTGAAACATTTATTACTTTTATTTTAAAATATATAAATGTTAAATCAAAAATTTGAATCAAGTTATTCCAAACTACAAAAAAAAAAAAAAAAAGTTGAAGCTTTATTGTATCACAAAAGGAGTTAGGGCTCGTCTCTAAGTTTGCTTTAGGCATCAATAAGTGTTGGGTCGCCCTGAGTGACTGAGCAGTATTAAATGAATTAACATATAATCATTTATATTCCTTTGAGTCTTTGACAAATTAACATATTATCAGTGTAAAAAATTTTGATTATCATATAATAATCATTAAATGAATCATATAGTTTTTAATAAAATCAAGCTCTTTGGGGGATGGAGTTAAAAAAATTTATAACGAAAGTATTAAACTCCAAATATATATTTAAACTTCTTTTTTTTTTTGGTATACTAATATTTAATGTTTAGAAGTTTGTGAAAATTATGCGGAATGCCATTTCTATCACTCGCACTCGAGCAGGCCATGAACATGATTTACAGAACCCCGTAATCTAATAATGTGTTAACTATAACTAATTAATAGACAAATTACATAGACAACAGAACAATCTACTCTACGTGTCTAGATGTTAAGGTTTCAGATCTAAGATGAAACTATAATTTCACCTCGATGCTGAACATGTGTATGCTACGATATATTTTAACAATGGCGCCACCCTTCATGTAACATCCAAGGAGTAAATTGTGCACCTATATATTGCCACCTATATATTGCCGTGCGCAGGAAGAACGTTAAATTAATGCAATTAGCTTTTCAATCTCTATCCAGCCATCCACATGATCACAAAAGCTGCAACACTTATCTTTACATGTTATATTGATGTACCTCTTTCTCTCTTAATAATGATGTTATGAGGCTCTTCACTCATTTTTCAAATATGTATTCTTCATTGGTATCCATTAACTTTTTTTCCTTCTAAATATATCTAGCTATATCCATATCTTTCAAGGTCAAGGTCAGTGTAATTGTGTAAAACAATCATTATGCTTTTCTTCATTCTCTTTCTATGCTTCTTTAAGCTGATCTGATTCATGTAATACAATACAAACCAATTTTTGCATTAATAAAGAAAAGTTACTCCTTTATGAGATTTGTCTTAAATTAAAAGTTAGCATGCAGTCAAGAGCAAAGGTAAAAGAGGTGCTGTTAATAATTGACGCAAATATTGGACATAAAAATGGAATATCAACGTATCTACATATAACTGATAAAATACACCACCTTGGCTTTAATTAACAGTTTTGCAATGGATTTTACTATTAACTACGCTCGAGCGCATATCTACTGTGGGACGAGAAAAATCTTACACTGCTATGTGTGAATAGTCATACTTTTTTTTGGGTTAAATATATTTTTGATTCTCGGAAAATAACGAAAATTTGTTTTTTATCCTTAATTTTTAAAATATCTCACTTTTGATCCCTAACGTTAGCTCAATTTTCAAAATAGAGACCAAAGGTGAACTCTTTTGAAAATTAAAGGACCAAAAAAGGACATTTTAAAAATAAGGGACTAAAAAAGAATTTTTGAATATACAAGGACCAAAAACATATATAACCCTTATAATATTCTTCTTCTACATTTTTTTTTGTGAATTTTAATTAAAAGGATATACAACTCATAATTATTCTATGCGAATAACAAATAATCATATAATGCAAGTATTATATAATTTGGGTTTTAAATTAAATAAATATATAATTTTTACAAATAAAAAAAATTTCAAATATATATATATATATATATATATATATATATATATATATTTATTCTAATAAGTCTTACCTTTTTGGTCCTTGACCAGGATCATTCCAGTTTTTCTTGTATTATCATTCTTTTTCATCTAACTTTTTTTCTTATATTTTTTAAACACCATTTATTAAATAATTTATTTAAATTAATTATTTCTTATATATCACTCCTACCTATTTCAATTTATAATTAAAATTATAATAATTATTTTTTAATATAAAAATCACATCTTAATTATAATGATAGATTTCTTTTAATTGAATGGGTCTTAAACCCATACAATAAAACTTAACACAATCAAGAGAATTGGTATTATTCATCTATACTATTATAAAAATGATTTTCCACCTCAGTGTCTCAATTTATTATTTATGATATTTTTTGTATAAGTTTTTTTAATCATTTAATTTTTCTGATGTAAAATTATGCTTGCATGATAATCAACTATTTTATTACATTAATTAGTATTTAATATAAAATAAGGGTTAAATATATTTTTGTTCCCCGTAAAATAACGAAAACTCGTTTTTAATCTCTCATTTTTAAAACTTGTTCATTTTTTTGTCATTCAATTTTCAAAATATCTCACTTTTGGACGTCCCTGACGTTAGCTCAATTTTCAAAATAGAGACCAAATGTGAGCTATTTTAAAAACTGAAGGATACAAAAAGGATGTTTTGAAAATGAGAGACTAAAAATGAATTTTCGCTATTTTACAGGGACAAAAAACATATTTAACCCTATTTTTTTTCAAAGATAAGTTATGTGTTTGGGCTTTCTGTAGCAGTTCCCTTTTGCCATTTTTAACCTAATAATTTTAGGACAATGCAAAATAGCATTTGGTTCATTTTTTTTTTCAAAAAAACTATTTTAAAGTTAAATTTAAAAATAAGAGCTTTAAAATTAAAGTTGTTTAATAATTTTTAGATTTTTTTAGCTTAAAAGTTAATATAAGAATTTAGGAAGAACTAATAATGGAAGAAGCTTTCTGAATAAGCTCTATATGAGTTTGGCCAAAGTTCCTCAAAAGTAACTCTTTTGAAAGCTACTTCTTTTTAATATTTCTTCTTTGCAAATAAGCTATTTTTTTAAAGAGAAATTCTTTTAAAAAGTGTGTTTAGCCTAGCTTCTTTTTTAAGGATAAGAGAAGAAAAAATTGTGTAAAATATATACCCACGATTGATCTAGAGAAGGGCGAGCAGCCGAGCATGGGTGTTGGCTCATCTCTCTTGTATATATTTTGTAAAATTAATTTTTTTTATATATATATAGATATTGATATATATGTAGTATTTTCATAAAAAATAACTTACTATAAATATATATATATATATATATATATATATATATATATATATATATTTTGTTATATTTTTGACCTCTCCCTCTAATCCTTTCGGGATCGGTGTCTGATTATATCTTAGAGTTGTTATTGTCGTGTTTGGTTGTTTCTTCTAATGGAGGAACTAAGCTGTTTTCCCGTTGATCTGGACTTCATGCCACTCCAATTTAGAAGCCAAACATATACACTACCGTACGTAGGCTTAAACTTGGGGATTCATTCGATAGAGACGCATATCTGTTTGTGTCTTGATTCATTGTAACTGTTATCCTATATTTATATAGCCTTTTCATAGCAGAATGGGAAATTAACATGTCTACTTTGGTTTCATTAAGGAAAGTAGTGAGTCATTGTGGAAATTTTTTTTTTGGTCGCAATCTATCACTTGCCATGTAACCAGTGTAGGGATTTTAATGCATAGCATTTATTGGGATAGACTTTTGATATGGACTCTCTCTCTCGTTTAATTGATACTCCATCTGGACCTATATATAAATAAAAAAGATCTAAATTTTTTGGACTCAAATATAAGCAAAAGTCAATCAAATCAACCCTATTTAATGCCACTGTATCAAAAATATACTTTGGTTAATTGTTTTTTTTATTTTTTCAAAAACATTATACACTCTCAAGATACAACTTCCAAGAGCATTATACACTCCTAAGAAAGGGTAGTTTAGTAACTATAACTTATTTTTTTACACAAATCAAGACAATTAAACTAATATAACTAACTTTTTTTAATACGTGTGAAGTTAGGTTTTTTTGCTTATATATAGGTTCGGAGGGAGTATATCCTTTTCCAGTTAAGTATAAGCAAAATCTCATTTAGTGGCCATATGGACCCGGGTAAACTGTATTTTCCGGAAGTCTCATTTTCAGGAATATTTCTTTCTCAACTTCTGATGTTAGATTTTTTAACATTTCATCTACTAATTTTATTCCTGAACATCTTTTATGTCTGAGAATAGTTTTTTAAAATTTGTATCAAATATGAAAAACTTTTATTCTTATACTCACATTCATGAGAATATTAAAATATAACTTATACCAAATGCTACTTGAATGTTGGGCGATTAAAAACCGAGAAGAGTATAATGCATAGATGATCATGTTAATTAGATACAAGTGGAACAGTAGAACACAAATGACTAATAATAATAATAATAATAATAAAAGGATCAAGAATGAAGGCATTAGAGAAAAAGTAGGAGTAGCATCTATTGATAGTAAAATCTTGCATTAGGTGGTTTCACTATATGAGGAGAAAACCATTAGAAGTCATGGTATGAAGAGTATGTATGAAAGATAACATAGAAAAGGACATAGAATTAAATAGACTTTCTCACGACATGATTTGATGAGAGAAAACAAGAGTGTTATCTCATCTATATAACCAACCTCATCCAATGAGAAAAAACCATGGTTGGTGAACTGTATTTTTAAATTCTACTGGATGTGCACATTCTTTTTTCTTATCTATATTGTTTTTTATATTACAAAATTACTCATCTTACTCATCTTTCGCTACTATAGAAAGTACTTTCTACTACGATTGATTTTGACTTTCTTCTACGATTGGACCACTTTAATAGAAAGATGCTTTGTAGAAAGTCTGTACTTTCCACTACGGTTCAGACTTTCCACTACGGTTGGTGAACCGTAGTGGAAAGTTATCTTTCTACTACGATTATGTCTACAAATCGTAGTAGAAAGTGATCTTCTGGACAAAAAAAGTCATCCAGAGAGCGAATTTCTACTACGGTTGTGAGACTCAACCGTAGTAGAAATTGGAAAGTGGCTTTCTCGATGAAGAAAGACATCCAGAAAAAGACTTTCTACTACGATTGTGATCATAACCGTAGTAGAAAGTCGCCTTCAACTACGGGTGTGGTCACAACCGTAGTAGAAAGTGTCTTTTTTAATAATCTTTTCTGTCTTCCTTTCTTCTCTTTCCTTTTTTCATTCAGTTTTATATAAACCAGCCAGATCCAATTCAACAGCAATAACAGATATACTAAACCTATATATATATATATATATATATATGCTTAATTGAACAAGTGTTAACAGAGATATTTGATTAATTTCTATAGTACTCAATCAATATAAACATGGCAACAAAGTGTCAAAACTAAATACATCTAATTAAGCTATATATATGATTTCTGCAAAACCTATATGAATGTCAAACTAATTAAATACATCTAAGCTATATCTTGTTATGATCTTTACAATAGTCAACAAAGAAGTTTTCCCATTTTTCCTTGATGTCCTGAATATCATCATTAGATAACGGAGCCGGATTGTTGAAAGTCTGCAAGTTCACATAACAAAAGAAAAATTAAACATTTTGTTCATCAAGTAATAAAACAAACATAATTTAACTAATTCTTGTACTTAAAAATTCTATTACTAATTACTTCCGTCCATTGAGAAGTAAATACATCCATGTCCTTCACCCGTTGATAAACTTGCTCTCCGGTTAAGGTTGTTGGGGCAATTTCATTCTCCTAACATCCATTAAAAGTTTTTCTCAATCTACTATACGGGTGATCAGGTGTGAGGAATCTCTGATGCCCAAGGAAAACTGTCTTCCTTCCATGTTTCAGTTGAGTGAAGCATGTGCCTTCTTCACATATAGGGCATGCCTTATGCCCCTTAATACTATACCCGCACAAGTTCCCGTAAGCTGGAAAGTCATTGATGGTACAAAATAACATGACCCAAATCTTGAAAGTCTCCTTGCAATACCCGTCTAACACATCAACGCCTTCCACCCACAACTTTCTTAAGTCTTCGATCAAAGGACTTAGATAAACATCTAAGTCATTTCCTCGCTGTTTTGGGCCCGAAATGATCATAGATAACATAATGTATTTGCGCTTCATACATAACCAAGGAGTTAGGTTGTAAATTACCGGGAGAACATGCCATGAACTATGAATACTACTTAAGGTACCATACGGATTCATTCCATCCGTAGCAAGTCCAAGCCTAAGGTTTCTTGGCTCATTGGAGAAATCCGGAAACAAACTATCAATTTTCTTCCATTGCAAAGAATCAGCCGGATGGCGAAGCTATCCATCACATGTCCTCTCATTTACATACCATCTAATGTTCTTTGCGTCATTTGCATTAGCGAACAATTGCTTGAACCTTGAAATTATTGGAAGATACCACAACACTTTCGCAGGAGAACCCTTTGTGATCACATCACAACTAGAATCACCATCCTTCACTTTGTACCGTGATACCCCACACTTGGGACAGTCTTGCATCCCTTCATACACATCCATGTGCAATATGCAATCATTAGGGAATGTGTGTATCTTCTTATACTCCATTCCTATCAAACACAATACCTTCTTCACCTCATAGTTATAATTCGGCAATGTGTTGCCTTCTGGAAGCATGTCTTTCAACAACTCAAGCAATTCAGTGAAGCTTTTATCACTCCACCCATTTCTCGCCTTTTCACTGAATAATTTTAACACCGCCGACAACCATGTATAAGTAGTGCACCCCGGATACAAAGGCTTATTTGCATCATTGCACAATGTTTCATACACATGTGCTCACTAAAAAGACTCTGGTCCAGTATCATGGATCATGTCCTCTATCCGATCATTCTCCATATCTATGTCATCTTCCTCTCTTTGAGACACATTTCGTATGTTTAACAATTCATCACTATGCCATATCCATCTTGTATAACTGTTGCAAATCTCATCACAAATAAGAGGCTCCCGTATTTTCTCAACTTCACATTTCCTCAAATTCAAACAATTGACACAAGGACAACAAAACCTTCCATTATTATCAGGAAAATTTCTTTGACAAAATTCTAGAAACTTTTCTACTCCCTTAAAATACTCATAACTTGTGCGTCTACTATTCATCCAACTACGATTCATACTGTAGATATAGAATATAAGCACAAGAGGGGAGATTAGAAGAAGAGTATCTGAAAATCTAGGCCTGATAGAAAACAAGGCAATTCCATGGCAATATTCTCCTAAAAGCTTAAGCTTTAACGATAATTGGCTACTTGACACGATATCTGAGTCTATTAGACCTAATATAGGCCTAATATAAATCAAAACAACTTCATGGCATTCTCCTAAAAGCTTAAGCTTTAACGTTAGTTGGATGAACTAAGATATCAAAGCAATAAACTAAGCCAGACCCAATGCACACCAAAAATATTTTTGCATCTAAGGCTACCAACCTACCACATCAACAGCTGTTTGAAGCATCATCATTTAACAAAATAATTTGGATAAAGGGTTTCAAAGAAGGGTTTTAACAAAATAACTTGGATAAAACATCATCATTCAAAGATTAAAGGTAAGAGGTTAAGAAGCAACATAAGAAGTCATTGTTTGGTTCATGAACTGAAAGTTAAATTTGTATCAATATTCCTACAACACTGATTCGGAAAGGGTTTCAAAAAATGAAAGTTCAACTGAAATTTGCATCAACATCCTACAACACTGATTCAGAAAGGACCAAAATAGAGTTTAACTTCAAGAAACAAAACAACCATATCTGAAAACAAAGGGACCAAAATAAAAAAAATCACAGGGCGTGGTGGGGATTACCTGAGGGCATGGTGGTGTGGTAGGGATTACTTGAGGGAATGCAATATGGAGCTTACCAGTATGGAGCTTGCCAGTATCTGAAAAACACAAAGGGAAAAATCAAACCCAAACCCAAACCTAGAAATCAAACCAAAACCCAAAACTTAACCCAACCAATGATGGAGCTTACCGGTATGGAGTGGTCTTTAGAGGAGTTCGTGATGACCAGAAGAAGGAAGGAAGAGTTTGTGCGAAGTGTGAGGCGCTGGTGAAGAGTTTAATCTCAAGTTCTATGAAACCTAGAAGCAGTAGAAGGGCTCGCGGTGAAGAGTTGAAGACAAGGGTGGTGGTGATGGTGCCAAATAGTGGTGGTGGTGCCAAACGGAGGGAAAAGGTTTAAGATGAAAGGCGCGAGAGAGCAGAAAGTAACGTTGTAATGCGCATCAGGGAGAGAGTTGTTTAGGTTATTTCAAAATTAGACTTAC
The DNA here is from genome assembly GCA_039655645.1 of Ammopiptanthus mongolicus. Classification (NCBI taxonomy): domain Eukaryota; kingdom Viridiplantae; phylum Streptophyta; class Magnoliopsida; order Fabales; family Fabaceae; genus Ammopiptanthus; species Ammopiptanthus mongolicus. The sequence goes on along the minus strand of CM077348.1, from coordinate 31,905,178 downwards.
TACATCGGTTCTAAATGCAGCTGTGGTGGAAAGTAAGCGCACGCAGGAAAAAAGACTTTCTACTACGGTTAAACAGGGAACCGTAGTAGAAAGTCTTAAACTGAATGCAATTTACTACAAAATTACCACCGCGCTATTTTCTACTACGGGTTTAAAACAACTGTTGTAAATTCCTGACGTGGAATGCATATTGTGCACTAGTATTTGTATTAATATATTTTGATTAAATTGTATTACACTATAAATATGATTACTTATTTATTAGAAATTAGAGTCAACATAGTTTTTGGTCATCATCCTACTTGTTGATGCAACTGCCATGTCAAAGGTCCAGTTTAATTCAATCGGCGAGAGGGTAAAGATTAGAGAAAACCGTTAAGAGTTCACCGAAAATAGAGCTTCCAGGAAATTTAGCTGTTTAATGATATTGTTTGTAAGAATTAATTGATCATAAGTCATCGGTAGAATAATAAAACACATAATAAAGCTATAGATTATGTTTGTGTACCTAGCCTTGATTAAGTTCAACAATAATCTTGAATGGTAGGCCTTTTTTTCAGGTCTCCACAAGTTGATATGTGATTTGCAATGGGTAAAGCACTTACAGTTAGGAGTAGAGAGGGAACATAGCCTATTGTTAAATACATGAAGGGAGCAGAGAAGGAACATAGCCTATGAAGGGAAAATCCCATCTTTAATAAATCTTCAACCATTCAACCATTTCCCTTTAAGTATGTCCCAAACATTTGTTTTATAGCATGGAAGATTTCTCATTGATTCTATGCCTCTTAGACACCCTACATTTAGCATTAAAGGAGTCATATTTACTGTCATCATTCAAATTTCAACTTCCATAAACCATCAACTAAGATAGCACACCCATAGGGTGAGTATTTAACACCAAATCCATTCTTCCAATGTAAAAAAGAAAATAATATATAAGTTTTTCCAAATCTGAAATAGAAATTGTTTCGGCTAAACGGGAGACAATAAAAGATGTATTACAAAGGTCCTATGCTAATGAATTGAGAGTGAATGAATTGTCCTCCTTTCTTGACGCCATAAGAGTGGCTTTACAGCCCTTGATTAAGCATGCATGGCATGATTCGGTTGAGGTGGGCCCATCCTATTGGCGAGATATGCGGACGTTACTTATTATGAGTGCTGCCTACGTGTCCTCTTCTAGAAGGTTCCTTCTGTATGACCGAGTTGCCTGGTCGAGTTGCCTGGCCGAGCTAGAGCTTTGGACCTCTTTTCATGGGTTGTGTCCCTAAATGGACCCCCTACCAAATATGGTAGGAACATAAGTCAAGTTTCTCCTAAAAGAGTAAAACACATTTTCCCAAATGTTTTCAAAAAAGAAGATTCTAAAACTAATTTTAATATTCCAACGACTTCAAAATTAATCCTAACTCTTAAATTGGACTCTCTAATACTTCTTTGGTTTAGGAACCCCTGCAAAAGTAATTGCTATATATATATATATGTGTGTGTGTGTGTGTGTGTGTGGTGGGTGTGTCACAACACTATTATGGATCCGCCAAGAACTTATTGGTACATTGACCAAATTATATTTAAAAACAAACAAGTGTTAAGAACTTATCAAAATTTCAGCAAAATAAAAATCCAAAAAACCTCATTAGTCCTAATCCGAAATTGATAAATTAGATGAGAGCAATGTTGTTAAAGTTGGACTAGACATCAAACCGAAAAAGTTATGGTTTAGGTTCAATCGGTTTAATCGGTTCAACCGGATGATTTGACCAGATGATGTCGTGTATTTATAAATTTTTATCATAAGTTTTTTTGGTTGATAAACATAAGATTTTTATTATAAGTTATAACATGCAATACTAATAAATAGTTACAAGATCAAAGTTTTCTGTTGTTCTACATTATCAGACGGGACGAATGGCCTGACAGACCAAAAGCTTTTGTTGTTGTGCATTGAGATTACTTGATCTGAAATAGAAGATTAGCTAGCTAATTAGGTTTTTATCTTCTTTTTTGTTTCACATTCCACTTTTTTGTTTTTTAATTTTTAATTCTTTCTCTTTCCAGAAAATCTGCTAGAGCCAGTTTAACCCGGTTCAATTAGAGTTTTGACTGTTTTGACCGGTTTAAAGCGTTCTGACCATAAAAATGGCTTTGACCCCTAACTATGACCGAATAAGAGTCCGGTTCATGGTTCAACCTGTCCGACCAGTCGGTCCAGTTTTATAACATTGGATGAGAGTTTATTAGTAAACAAGAGAAAATATTTAACTAACATTAAATTTTTCACATTGTAACCAATTACAAATTATGATATGAATGAATTTTAAGGTAGTTATGATAAAATTCAAACATTTTTACTGATGTGATAATTTATGATTGGTTGACATAGTAAAAAATCTTTACATTGACCGTGCATACCAATTAATTTTTTTTTAAATAATTCTTTTTATTAATATGAAACTAACACAATATTCTACCATATGAATAATGTTGGTAAGTAATATGATAATAATTAAGTAATAAACTAAAAATTGTATTAAAACATTTTAAATTATCATAATAACTTATATATATATATATATATATATATATATTAGTTAAATATTTAACTCTTATTAAATTTAATATAATTTTAAATATTTATTATAAAATATATTTAAAAGTATTTAGTAACACACTCCTAATAATAAAGAATTTAATTTTGATACATTATCGGGATAAAAACTTAATTTTCGATCCATTATAAAGCATTCTATGAGTAACTTTTAAAATAGTTATGATATAAGTTAATCATTTTTAATGATGTGATAATTTATGATTGATTGACAATATAAAATAATATTTACATTAATATTATATATCCATTAAGTTCACAATAAATATAATACTTATCAATATTGGGAACAATTCCAATTTATATATACTATTTTTGAACAAGTTATATGACACTACGAGCATATAAAACTAGCGGATAACGGATATGATAGCTGATAGCGTATGATCTTATAGCGGATAGTGAATGACGGATAAATTAACTTATTAGTGTGGAAGTGTTTGATAAAATTAATGGTAATGCTAACTGATAAATATAAAAGAACATAAAAGGACATGTGTCTATACCTTTTTATATAAATTTTGTTTATATATAAAAAAATTATATATACGTTAGTATTATAAATGTTGAACGTTACTATTATATAAAAAAATACTGATATATTATTATATATAAAAAATTATATAAATGGTAATCTTACCATTTTATAATATTTTATCTTATCATATAAAATTATATTATTATATATATGTATATTATTGTACTAAAATAATATGTTATATTTTATTATAATATGTTATAATAAAATATTCATAAATTGAATACAATAAAGGTGAAATTAAAATATTTATAATACGTTATATTATCATATAATATTTTATTATAAATTGAAGAGGATTAATGTGGAATTAAAATAAAATAATAAGAGTAAAAGAGATAAAAAAAATGCTAGAAGATATAAATTCAAACGCTAGTTGAAGTAACGCTCGGAAAAAATGTTATAAACTCTTAAAAAAACGTCAATAGCTAATGTTAAAAGCGCTTATCAAACCAATCCACTATAAGTTATATGTTATAAGCTAGCTATCTGTTATAAGCTAGATATCCATTATGGGTGCATTTGAGTAAACAATTTTAAATGCTTATTTAATAAATTTTTTTTCAAATAATCTAAAACAAGTTATTTTCACAAACTTCTCTGAAAAGCTTATAAAAATTAGATAAAAAAAAACTTAACAAAAAACCATCAACTAATTATATAAATCCATTTTTATAAATTATTCTCATAAATTTAAAATAAATTTTTTTATATACACCCTATAAGCTAATGGATGAGACTGAACAAAGATGGCGTGTCTAATACTGTTATTCACAGACGCGCTCTGCCGCACGAATTGAATGGAACGGAGCTACGTTTATATTACACACCGCGACACACAAAAAGCAATGCGCGTAGAAAACGTGTCAGTAGTGAAAAAGTGTAGAGGCCATAATCTCAACATCAAACGGTGCGCTCCTTTTAATGCAACAAGGTGGAGCCCATCCAATCCTCAATGGCCATGAAAAAGAATGCATATGGGCCCCACGTGCCCTGAGCCCGTGGTCACGTGCGTAGCCCTCCGACACTCTTCCACGTCTTTTTGAGCGACACACCTGTTTTTTAGGGCGAGAATAGTCACGCGCCAAACCTCTACTATTTAAGTTATGAGATTAATTGTTATGTACTGTCAGTATAAAATCAAAAATCATGATGTATATGATTTTTAAGTTAGTTAAGATATGAGTCAATCACTTTACCTTATGTGATAATTTCTAATTGGCTGTCTGTGTAAAAAATCTTTATACTAACAGATACCAATTAAATCCTTAAGGTATTTTTTATTTGTATAGTTCTAATTTATTTAATAAATAAAATGAATTTAAAATTTTTAAAAATACTATTTAATTATGTAAATTAAGATTTATTTTTTTTATATTTTATAATTTATCTTTTTCTCGCTTTTTAACTCTTAGTTTTTTAGTTTTAATATATCTTTAAAATAAGTTTTTCAAGCCATATCATCTTTATAAATAAGTCAATCTGAACTCCAACAAAAAAAAATGTATCATTACAAAATTTAACTTCACCAATCAATGATGTTTATACAAGTGAGGGCTTGAATCCCTTACGTACGAGATCCTAGATTTAATTAATAAATTTATGTGTATAAAAAAAATATATAGGAAGAATAATACTAAAAGATAAATAAATTTAGAAATTAAGTAATAATTTTTTTAATTTTCCTATAAAACAAATAAAATAATTAATTAATTTTTTCAGCATATACATAATTTGAAATAAATAAAACATTTCAAAGTAATACTCTCCTGATATGATCTGATTTATTAAATATTTATTTTAGAATTTAATAATCTCATGTATTATATTTTTAGCAATTAATTAATACAACATAAGTTTGTTTAACTAGTCCTTTAAGAATATTTATTAATAAAACTAAAATTATACTATAAATTATGTAAGAATAAGTAACTTTATACTCAAGACCGTCCATGATATTTTGGATGTCCAGTGCGAATTGAGACTTTGATACCTAAATTTTTTACAAGCCAAATATATTATATTGATTATTAAAAGCGAACAAAAAAGTTTAAAAATTTAAAAAGTTAGTCATTAATTGTTTTAATATAACTTCAAGTGAAAAAAAATATTAACAAAGAAAATGAAAACATTAAAGTAACAAATTACAATAGAATTATGGCAAAAATAGTTATACTTATATCTATTAACCCGAACATGTTGCAACAACATCTCTACACCGGCAGTATCCTCCACCGATAGCAAATGAATCACTAGGACTGAAGAAAGAAATTGATGTCCTATGAATCTTTGAATATTGTTCTCTTTGCAGTTTTCGCTGCAAAATCATTAATAATTTGTTCATAGTCAATGTTCATTAAAAAAAATCATTTTCAATAGAAATTAAAGCAAAAGTATTTAATCTAAAATCGGTACAGATACGTGAGTGAGGGAAAAACAAAGAGTCTTTTGTGTGAATCTTAATATTTTTTAAAAAAAATTATTAAAATAAGTACTAAAAGAGTTGAGTTCTGAATTTTAAACAATTGATCCTCAAGTTTCAAATATAAAATTTTAACTATATAAAATTTTTATTATATACATTTTTTATTTTAATATATATATATATATATATATATATATATATATATATATAGTAAATAAAAAAAATTTTGATGTTCCTAAAAAATGGGATCCTATACAATCGCACCATCAAATAACGGTGTGGGTTCACAGAAAACGTAACGTTATTGGTGGTAATGAAAAGTAAAAAATTGCGAGAAAAAAATTGTGCAACATAACTCTCGTACCGACGTTCATTACGCTTACGCAAACCAGTGCCCTGTACGGTAGTATACCTGTGGAAGTGACCCACTCTTTGGGACCTACCCTTCTTCAACATTTTGATTCCTTCCTTATCCGTAACCCCGAAGCGACAGAATGGAGGCAGGCTATGGTGGACCTAATCACAGTTGATAACAATTTGCTAAATTAAAACATTTATTTATTATTTATTAAATTATTATTATTGTGATCCTGCTATTAACAAACAAGTCCAAAAGGATCACACCAACGTGCTATACCGTTTCTGTTGTGGGTTAAATAAATGCTTCATTGTTTCTCGTCTTTGGCATCAAGTTTGGAGTCAATTAAGTTGAGTCTAGAGATTTTAAATTTAATTTTGATTTTTTTAATACTTTTGCTATTATCAAAAAACAAAAAAACAAAAAGTTAGCTATAGCTGTGTTTGGAATTGAAATCTTAGTTGAAGGTAGAAGCCTAACGTCCACCAAAATAAATTTTGAGAACCCATCATCCTTCTTTATTTATCGGTTATAGCCTGTATACTAGCTGAAATAAATAAAAGAAAAAACAAAGAACAAAAACTTCTGTGGTCGGAACTGGTAACTCTTAACGATGGTGGCGAATTCCAGACAACGTCCTCCATGGTGGTCCATCGCATCGGATTTTAGGCAACCACCTCCATAATGGCCCAATGTCTTCCCATTCTTCAACTGTTTTCGTACTACCAATTATGTAGCTTTCCTCCCACCATTTTAAAACCCATCCAACAAGATGGGTGGTAGTGGGTGACTCATAATATCTAATTTTTCCATTATTATTTTTTTCCTGAAAACCGTAACCTTTTCTCACCCCATTAAAATTAAACCCTCTCATCATTTGATTTTCGTTTCAACCACAAATGTAAAAATTCAACCCTCGCAATGAAGGCTCAATCAGAGATCTGTGGCAGTTCTCTTGGCCGAACTCGGGCCAACAAGAACAACTCGATTAGGGATTCGGTTCCACCTTCTCTGAAAACAAAACGGTCTAGGAAGGCGAGGTGGAGATAGGAGAAGGTTGAAGACGAATCAAGGAGGCGCCAATGAGTCGCACTTGGGAGATTCTGAAGCAAATTTGAAATAGATATGAAAAGCTTCGAAATTTGTGAAGCTCCAACGATTCCGGCCACGACAACGTGCGATGCTCTTTCCTCCATCGACGGCTTCGCCAACGCTTCCGACGTCTTGAACTAATTCTTCATGGGCACGCATGTGAATCCGCAGAAGGCTTGAGTGTGAGTGGGGGTGGGCATGAACCATTAACCTTGGTGAATGTTGTGTAAGCAAGGAGAGAAAGCACCAAATGGTGGCAATGATTTTGTTGAAAGCCATGGCTAGCTAGGTTACAAATGAAAAATAGTAGCAATATGCTTTGAGGGGTTCTTCCTCGATGCAGCAGCAACGATGGAGGAAAGGCAGTCAAAGTTGTCTTGGGAAGGGTGGAAGGAAGAGTGAATGCAAAAAAGAATTGTTACCCAAACAAGTTCCAGGTAATAAGTATAGAGAGATTTAACCTGTTGTTTTTTTAAATTAATAAATCAATGACTAAGAAAAACAAAAGACTAGCCCCCACGTTTTAAAAGGTGGACCATAGCCTTCTCCTAGTTGAAGAAGTAATACATTTTCACTTTTCATATCATCACTTCTCTTCCTTATTAAGGTCAATATCATTAATTTCATAATTAATATCTAAATGTTAGTTTGATTAATATTATTCAAATAATATTAATTTTTCAAACATCATTTTTTTAAAATAAAATATTTAAAACATAAATTAATTATTACAATCTACAAACTCAATTTTAACCAAAAGTACGATTGCGAAATCCAATTCATTAAAATTTAGTTTTGCAAACATATTTATAGGGGTGTTTATAGGTCCGGATGAACTCGATGACCTAGCCCAAACCGATTCAATTAGTTCGGGTATTTTCTATGTTCGGGTTCGACGAGAAAGTGGATTTGGATATGAAGGTTGTTAAGAGAAGAGAGTCTTTTAGGGTTGTCACTATGACCAAAGTTGTTGCCCTGGCCACCAAAGCGATGGCCACCAAGGCTATACGACTTTTCTATTTTTTGTGGAATAGAAATTTGTGCCTTTGCAATTTTGTAAATGTGTTGATTGTTGACGCTAATAGGGTATGGACTATGGAGTATAATTTCCAAATTGAAGTAATTAGTTATACACATTTATATCTTAACATGTTGTTTACTGTGTGGCGTGTGCATGTTGATTTGGGGATTCATGTTGTATGCATGTTGATTTGGGTTTTGATTTTGGAATTTTGACTGCTTGAATTTTAACAGTTGTTTATGATTTTTTAGCTCGTTTCAAACAGATCTCAAGATGCACGACCCGAGCCAACTCGGATTCGATTGGGTTGGTTTGGTTCGGATTTGTAACAAAATTTATACAAACCCGATCCAACCCAATCCGTAGGAAAATCATTGGTTCGGATAACGGGTTTAATCAAACCCAACCCGACCCGTATACACCCCTGCACGTTTGGAAACATTAAGGTGTGTTTGGTTGGTTTCGTTCCCATTCACTTAGAAACAAGGCTTTTTCACTCTTTACGGTTATGGTGCCACCATCTCCGTGCTTGTCCAATGTTCAGAATTACCCTTCCGATATTTCTGTTGAGAAACTGTTTAGTTACTTAGATTAAAAATAAGACAAATATCATTACAGGACCTCATTTTTAGTGTAATAATCATTTAATTTTTATTTTAATTATCAATCAACCATCTCAAATGAAAAAATAATTCAGAATATATATATATATATATATATATATATATATATATATATATATATATATATATATATTATATCATGTATTTTTTAATTTGTAAATATTTTATTTATTAAGTTAGATATTTTTGTTTTTGTAATGCTTTTAGTAATAAAAGTATATTTTAATAAAGTTGAATTTTAATAATAAATAAAGTGTAATCCCGGTAACAAAAAAAACGTGTAATCCCTTAATTGGTTGAGTTTAATTTTGACCGCGGGTGTAAAGTTTTTTATACTGTTAACCAATCACAAATCATGGTCTGAGAAATTTTTAAGATAGTTAGGATAAAAGTCAAGGATTTAATTGATATACACAGTTAGTGTAAAGATTTTTTATACTGACAACCAAATAGAATTTGCCACATAAGTTAAAGTGTTGGACTCTTATCCTAACTAAAAGTCACATACATCATAATTTCTGATTGGTTACCAGTGTAAAAAAAATTTACACTGACAATATATAATAATTAAACTCAATAATCAAGCATTTTTAATTATATATCAATTTATGATTAGTTAATATTAAAAAAATATATTGTGCCAATCAATTATATCCTAATTGGTTTATGTCAAAAAGTTTAGATGTTCAATCAATACTTCAATTCTAAATTTAAATTTCTTAAGGGATATTTGGTTTATTTTCTATTTTTATTTTTAATTGACAGCTTTTTATTAATAATTATTAAAATGACATATTATTTTTATTATCACATGATTTCCTTACTATATTTATTACGTATTGTTAACGGTAGTAGAACGGGCCTTGACTCGCAAAAAATAAGCGGGGCAGGTTGATCATTTTGTCAAAGTGGGTTGAAACTCTTAATCTATCTCATTTAGTGATAAATTGGCCCATTAAAAATAATAAAAAATTTAAAAATTTAAAAATTTAAAAATTAATAATACATAGACATACAAACATCACCTAAAACAAAAATATTTATCATAACCCACTTTCTTGACAAGTTAAGTAGAACTAGTCAAAACGGAGTAATTTATTGAAGATTCCAACCTAATCCGTCAAAAAAAAGTGTTAAACCGATTGAATCAACCGATCCAACCCGTTTTCTCATCCCTAATTAGTGTATCCAATCCTTCTTAAATATGGGAAGATACTTTTAGACTTCGTTTTTTAATTATTTTTTAAAAATTTTGTTGTAATATAATGGCCGTCACTATAATTAAACAAAATAATAATATTTTATCATATCTACGACTACAATAATTAATTTGATTTATAAAACAGTAATATCTTTATTTTATTTCTAATTTTGTATTTTGTGTTAATATTATATTATTTTATGTTATTGCCATCATATCCTATAATTTTAGAATTTATCATATCTTATTTCTTGTTCGTTCCCGTATATATCATTATTTGCTATGCCCCGACACTTTACTAGTCTAAATTAGATAAAAAAGTAGACAGATGAAAAATGAAAAATGTAAATGACCCAACATCCGCACAACCAATCAGTGCAACCAACCACCAACATCAAGTTGAGTTCCGGTGTGTATCAGTCAAGTAAATTGATGACTTTGGGAAGAAAGAGCATTTTAATCAATCGCAATTGCAAGATCAAATATCACAGAGTGAGTGGAGCTCAAAATAGTCCAAATAAAAGGTGTGAAAACAGAAAAGCAAATGCGAAAAATTATAAAGCAGAAAAGACAAAACAAGTGGTGCAAGCAAACTACAAAACACACTGACATCCACTTTGCTAAAAGCTATGGCAACAATGCTTTACTTAACTAAGTGGCCGAATTAGTTAGGGTAAAAAGATAAATTAAAAAGCCAAAATTTAAGTGTTATTTTTTAGATGCTTGTCCTATTGTTTTTCAATGAGAATAATAAGATATATATAATAATTATTATACATATTATATTTTGATTGATGAATTATATATATATATATATATATAAATAAAGAGTTTAATTATTATATATTGTTAGTGTGAAGTTTTTTATACTGTCAATCAATTAGAAATCATGATAGGAATGATTTTTAAGGTAGTTAGGATAGGAATCAAACATTTTCGCTTATGTAGCAATTTCTAATTAGTTGACAGTATAAAAAATCTTCACACTGATAATATATACCAATTAAATTCATAAATAAAAGGGATCATGTTATTTTAATAGTAATTTTAAGAGAGTTATTTTTAATCTCATCCATTTATTTATTCTAATATAATGGATCTATATTAATTTATTAAAGAAGTCATATAATCTTTATTGGATTTAAAATAAATGGATCGATGACATTGAATGTAACTTTCACAAAGTTATTTTTATTATTCATGGAATAACTTATCCCTCCGCATATATATATATTATTCTTCTTAATATTATAAGTGGCTATGAACAGCATCTAAGTTGTGTCCTAAATTAAACTAATTTTAAATTAATCAAATCACACCCGCCTTTTTCGTTTTCCTTTCATCTAAGTCTTCATGAATACCCCACTCCCATGTGATTCACTCACTCTCCTTCTTTCCTTCCGTCTACTTTCTACTTTCTAGTTTCTAGTTTCTGTCTGTTCCTATAAATCATTCTAAGTTCCACTCTTTAATTAGATACAATACAACCCTATTAACCACCATGCTTAACATATTCTAACACAACCACCATGCTTGCTCTATCTTTGTGTTTTTTGTTTTGTTCTTTTTAAGACTTGTGTTTGTGTTTGACTGAGAATCCAAAATGGTGGGGTGATCTCCTTTAAGGTGATCACTGAGTTTTCTTTCAAGGAACCAACAATGAAGGGTGTTGTTTCCTTTAATGGGTTTTCTTTGTTCTTCTTCATCTTCCTTGTAATAGTATCTCTTAGCTCAATTGCAGCTTTATCTCCAAGTGGGTCGACCAGACATAGCGTAAAGTTTATCCTAGGTTCGTGCCTCTTGAAAGTGTCAATGCAACTTTGATTATTGTGAATATATGCTTGCTTCACATTCATAATTATGGTGATTGGTTATTTATAGATCTTTTGTTTTTCCACACTTGTTTGGTTTCTCTGAAAGCTGATGAATTGGAAGGAAAGATAACCAAAAAAAAGAAAGAAAAAAGTGCAAGTTTATGCTTGATTTCATATTGTGTTTCTTGGAATTTGATCAATTAGCTTATTTTAACTCAAATGGTCATTTTTTTATGCTTATGCTAAATTTGACACCTTCCATGTTGGTACATTTTTTATGAGTCACCAAACAAGACAGATTCTTCTTTCCATAATGAATAATGTTTTTAAGGACATAATTTATGTACTTGGATGATGCTGTTTTGGATTTATCTGTTTTGCTAGAAAGTGTTTTTTTTTGTTTGGTAATTTATTAATTTAGTAATTACTATGTTCAGGAGAAGAGAATTTGGGTCCATGGAAGAATGAGGTCACACAAGTGGCTCTAGCACCTACCCCTGGAAATGATGCACCAGAGGGTACCCTTGTGCTGGCTGCAAACAGGACGAATAGGCCTGACATTCTAAGGCGATTTCGAATTTACCGTGGTGGTTGGGACATTTCAAATCGGCATTATTGGGCTGTAAGTAACATGATTCCTTTTCATCATGTTCTGAAATGGCTGGTTTATTATGTTCTCAAATACCAATATGATAATGATAAGTGAATGCTCTTGTTGAACATGTTTTATCTCGTTGTCTATTTTTGCTTTTATTGGAAGGGTTTGATCTTATGCTGTTTTTCAGTTTTTGATAGAATAGGGTTGAGGGATTGTGACATTGAGCATCATTACATTAACCATGAATATATTAAGCAATGGTTATAATGAGGCATGGTTAATTTTTGTCATGCTTAATATGTTGTAAGTTAAATACCATGAATTTCGAAACTGACTTGGTCAGATGAAAGCATGAGGTTTACTTTAATCTCAATATAGGTCTATAATCTATATATCAACGGTATGATTTATTGTATAATACAGTCATGGCCATTTCTGTATAGTATAAGGAACATCTGGTTATGTACATCTCTTCCCAATCTTTTAATTTCACTGCATTTGCTTTATTCACTTAAAATTATGTATATTAAGTTGGCCCTTTCTTCTTCAGTTACTTTATTGTTCTAGTTTCAGTTCCAGCAGATTCTTATCCGAGAAAATTTAGGTGCAATTCAATAGTTGCTTTAGGTGCTGTTTTCTAAACACATGTCATATTCTCATTTGAAAACAACACCTAAAACACCTACGGAATTGCACCTAAGTTTTCTCCCTTCTTTTTTCCCCCACGTGTTCCAAACAGCCTCGCAATTTTGTTATTCACTTCCATTAATCAGCTTTTAACCACTATATGTTGCAGTCAGTCGGATTCACTGGTTCGGCTGGTTTCATCCTTGCTGTCCTATGGTTTGTTTCATTTGGCTTGGCACTTGTGATTCATCTATGCTGTGGATGGGGGATTAACATCAAGGATGAAGGATCTAACCATTCACAAAGAATATGTCTTGTGCTTCTTTTATTATTCACCTTTGCTGCAGCGTAATTCTCTGAACTTTTTTTTAATGTTCCTTTCTTACTTTCTTCGCAGAATGCTTTATTTCCTCACATTCTCTCTTCTTTTGATCTGTTATTCATAAACATACAAAATTGGTTACCAAATATTCTTCTGTATTGTAAATTTGTAATTCTATATATTCTATTCTATATATATTATTGACATGTTATAAATGATTCTAATCGAACTTTGATTTATTGAGTGCTATCAACACACTCTCTTTCTAACACACACTCTCCTATTGGTTGAAATTCATATGGATCCCACTAATTCATGTGGGTTCCACTTGAATTTTGTAGGGCCCACATGAATTTCAAACAATAGGAGAGTGTGTGTTGGAAAGAGAGTGTTAGAGAGTGTGTTGTTAGCATTTTTCTTATCACAAATTTACTATCAGTGAGTTTGTTACTTGTAAATAACACAGTTTGGAACTGGAAAGCATGGGTAACAGAAAAGGAAAGATAAAAAATAATATAGACCCTAGAGCTATATGGTTTTGTTGCTTCTAGATTTCCTGCTTTTGGCCTTAAAATTTCTAAGTTGAAGGCAATCCATTTAAAAAAAGTTATGTTGCTTCTTTGTTTCTTCAAATTCCAATCCCTTGTCAGTGTCAGTTGTAGTTGTAGAGTAGTCACCAAGTAATGGTCCAGAACTTAATATGCTATTTGCAGTTGATAAATGTGTTCTTTATCATTCTAAAATTGATGCATTCAACCTTTCCTGGTTAATCTTTGCTAGTTCTTACTTTTTATGTTCTGTTAATCTCACAGGACTGGATGTATCATCCTTTCTGTTGGGCAGGATAAATTCCATGGTGAGGCCTTGGATACCCTCCATTATGTTGTCAATCAGTCAGACTATACAGTGCAGACTCTAAGAAATGTCACAGAGTATCTCTCCCTTGCAAAATCTATCAATGTGGCCCAGATGCTTCTTCCATCTGATATCATGGATGATATTGACAATCTGAATCTGGAATTAAATACTGCAGCAGACACGCTTTCCCAGAAGACAGATGAAAATGCGGTTAAAATTAGAAAAGTGTTTAATCTTGTGTGAGCAATCATAGAACTTTACTCTCTATTCAATCTAGAATTTAATATTGACATCTTTTAACAATGCTAAACTGTGTGCATTTTGTAGGCGTCTAGCTTTGATTGTCATGGCTGCAGTGATGCTTCTCCTGGCTCTAATTGGACTAGGTATGTATTGATGATAACAACATAAATAATTTGAGCTAATTTTATAGTTATATTCTTGCTCATAAATTCCTAATTCTGCAGTCCTGTCTATCCTTGGGTATCAACATGCAATCCTCATGTAAGATATCTTTACTTATAGTCTTTGATATACCTTTCCTTATCATGCCATTATGTACCTGAAGCATCCTTTTCATGTTGTGTTCTTACTGTTGATCTGAAATTGTTATTTCAGATTTGTTATCAGTGGATGGTTACTTGTTGCAACCACATTCCTTCTTTGTGGAGTGTTCATCATCCTTAATAAGTAAGCCACTGAATATTTCTCAGACATTTCAGTTGAACATCCTCTTTAAGGAGTAACCATGCTCTTTCTTAGCTGCTTGCCAGGCCTTCAATTACCCTTGAAATAGATTTATCTGTATATTCTGGAATGGACCTGACATGATTAGATTATTTCTATTACAGTGCCATTTCTGATACCTGTATGGCTATGGGAGAATGGGTGGAGCATCCACATGCAGAATCTGCTCTTAGCAATATCCTTCCATGTGTTGATCAGAGAACCACAAACAAGACACTCTTTCAGAGTAAACAAGTGGTCACCAATATTGTCAGTGTTGTCAATAGGTTCATCTATAACACTGCAGATGCAAATCCAACACAAGGTGGTATGAATTACTACAATCAGTCTGGACCTGAAATGCCACCTTTGTGCTATCCCTTTGACTCTCAATTTAAAGAGCGCCAGTGTACAGCTCAAGAAGTTTCCTCTGCCAATGCTTCATCAGTATGCTTTCTGTCACTTAACTTTTGAATATTTATCTTGTCTTTTGGTAGCTATCTCTCTCTCTCTCCCCCATCCAACCCTACAAAATTGAGAGAGAGAGAGAGAAATGGCAGTTCTCGAGCATCTCCGATGGTGCAACTCATTGGAGTTGCTTAAATCCCCTTTTTAGGAGTCCCATCATACAATATTACCACTTTTTACTTTATACTATTTTAAGAAACTCTTCGCTCCAATGGTGTAACACTAAAGAGTTAACAAAATAGGTCCCACAAGTTACCCACTTTTTCTCTAGCTTATTTTTCTCTGTTTTCTCGAATTTTTTATTGGGTTCTTATATAAGAACCAGTTGGTTATAGAAGTAACTGTCCTTACATGTGAATGTCATATCATCTTATTTCAGTGATGCAACCCAACAAGAACTAGTTCTTATCTTTAAGAACTGGTTAAGCAACTCCCATTGGAGTTGCTCTATGGTCGGGATTGTTGGTTGAAAGAATTGCTTAAAATGGGAAGATTAGAAGGTTAGAGTGCAATGAACTTCATGTGTAGATCAATCACATGTTTAATTGAAAATGATTTACACATCTATGTTCTGTTGGAAGTTAAAAGTTATTTTGAAAATATTTCTCTACAATTTTTAATTGCTGGTTGGTTGGTACGAAGAGATCCTTGTACAGCTAGAGATTGGCTTTAAGTTTCTTACCCTTTTTGGTGGTTGAAATGCTCTCCTGGCATTTGAAACCTAGGCTTGTTGGTGTTTCTGTAGACGTATGATTGACTGGCATATAATACCAAGTGGCTAAAACTACAAATGTTTGAATCTGATTATTTGCAAAATTGCATGTCATTGAACTAAAAATAAGTTACTAATAGGAAAGTCAGATGAAAAGAAGAATAGCTGAATTTTGCTCTTGAACATTTGAGTTCTTAACTTTTTTTTTATTTTTTATTATGTTATAGTTTTATTCCTACCATTGATATACAAGTAATTCATCTAATCCATTTTTAAAAATTTTCAGGTTTGGAAGAAGTATGAATGTGAAGTATCTGAATTTGGTATTTGCACCACTGTTGGAAGGGTGACCCCAGAGATTTACTCGGAGTTAGTAGCTGCAGTTATTGCAAGCTATGCATTAGAACATTATACTCCACTTATACTAAGCCTTCAGAATTGCAATTTTGTGAGGGATACATTCAAAGAAATCACTTCAAGTTACTGTCCTCCCTTAAACCATTATCTTAAGGTTATCAATGCAGGACTGGGCCTCATTTCAGTTGGTGTCTTGCTGTGTCTTGTTCTCTGGATACTTTATGCAAACCGCCCCCAAAGGGAGGAAGTGTTTGTGAAGCTATCCTTTTCAGAAAAACTAAAGAAAAGATTTAACAAGAACCGCAACAACATAAATTTGTCATTGCCAAATGCAGCTAGTGAAGTATAGATTGTATAATAATAGAAAAATAATTGAAACGAAAAAGTAGATTAGTAGTGTTTTACTCCACCCCTAGTAGGGGAACAAACCAAGGTGGAGCGAAGCTACATCTTGAGTTAGAAGATTATAGCCAAATCTGGTGTACTATACATATTTTATCCATATAAAGAAAAAACAATTTGATTTGTTGATACCACTGTTATTGTCATAATAACAAAAGGTGAAATTTATAGGAATAAACATTTGTGGGAGGCTTAACTTTGTGATAGACTTTGATATCATGTTAGAATATTTGGGTATAATTTCATCCCAAAAACTATCTCTTATGGGAGGATTGTTCAAGTCATTATAAATAATTTTTTACTCATATATATCCAACTAACTGAGGGATTTTCACACTTAACATTTATGATTATTGTTTACAGCTGTAGAAGCATTTTATAGGAGAAATTGAAGTGTCTAATAATAATAATAAAGGAGAATCTATTATAGACGTGTTTGGAACCACGATCATACAAGGTAGAATCGCCTTTTAGACGTGGAAGCTACTCACAATAGCTTTCAGGCGAACACATGTCCACTTGAAATAGAAGCGTTTCCAAACACGCTATAAACGTTTTGCATACATAAAAATTTACAACTATTTTTGTATTTGTCATATCAAAATAATTTTGTACAAATCCACCTTCAATTCAGTAGAGGAGAACGGACTTCAAAGGATAATTACAATTTGGAGCAACAGGTTATCAACCCAACTCCTGATTTTTATGCACTAGCAGATTCTACTTATGTAATCTTCCATTACAGTTAAAAATGAAGTATGACTTATAATTTCCGTAATCCGTGGGGGAAATAGAGAAGTGTGTAATGAACCAAGCAGCCAAGTTGGCCCAAACAATTAAAATGGCCTAATTTGTGGGTGAATCACCTCAAACAGGTGAAGGAAATCAGCCAAGAAGCCAACTTAGACAAGAGGCAGTTAGAGGGAGCCTGGGAATCGTGGAAACTAGAAAAAGCAACAGACAAAGGGTGACAAGCACTTGGCTGAAGGATTTCGTGTGAAGATCCTGGTATATTAGGTGTGAGTAACAAATTATGAGATAGGAAATGTGTATGTGAAGTCACAATTCTCTTTTTTCCCTGCTCACCCTCTTCCCCCTTTCGATACTATTCCCCCTCAATCTCCTTGTTAGAGATTCTTACTGTACATTCCTTCCAGCATATACACTGGAAGTTGATCCTTTTAGTTGACATTCAATAAGACAGTACAACACATTATTCAGTATATAATTTGGTTTTATTGCATTGGTGCTTTCGTTTTCACCATGCCGAGAACACAAGAATGAAGGATTTGCAAGCAGAAATTAAATGTGTCATGGACACAAGGGAGAAATGTGATACATAATAGTGGGACAATTAGAGGCCTCAAGCAACACGACTAGATCGCTTCGAGTCAGCCCTCGAAGCTCTGGTAAAACAAGCTTCATTCATGCAGCCTCCCCATGGTGCCACGAGCTCATACAGAGCGCCATTTCAGGTGCGTAATGTCAAGCTTGATTTCCCTAGGTTTGATGGTAAGAATGCACTTGAATGGATCTTTAAAGTGGAACAATTTTTTGAGTATTATGATACCCCTGATGGTGCTAGATTGACTATTACAGCTATACACTTAGATCAGGAAGTAGTTCCATGGTTCCAAATGATGCAGAGAAACCAGCCATTCCAATCATGTCAAGCATTCACTAGTGCCTTGGAATTAGACTTTGGACCCTCTCTGTACGACTGCCCTAGTGCCACCTTGCTTAAATTGTTACAGACAGACTTTCTCAATGAGTACTACATGGAATTTACCTTCTTAGGCAACCGAGTATATCGGTTGAGTGGTGATGCCATGTTGGATTGCTTTCTTAATGGCCTACAAGCTGACATTAGAAGGGAAGTAATGACCCAGAGCCCTATCTCTTTATCCAAAGCAGTACCGCAAGCTAAATTGTTTGAGGAAAAGTACAAAAGCCCACCTAAACCACCTTACACACCCAAATACCAAAACACTTACCAAAACGGAAGCTTGTCCACTCCTACCACTTACCAAAATAGAACCACTTTGCCTCCCCTACTACCAAGCCCTCCTACCAGACCAATGAACCCTCCTCAAACAAACTCCAATATCAAAAGGATCAACCCTACTGAAATGCAACTAAGATAGGAAAAGGGCCTATGCTATACATGTAGAGCTGGTTATATGGACCTGGGTCCGCAGACAGTCCGTTTAGTCCGCAGCCCGTACGGGCCTAGACTAGGCAAAATTCATGTCCGTTTAAATGCGGGCTTTTTAAGTCCGATCCGTTTAACCCGTGGACTAAACAGAGTTGGTCTGCGGACTCGCAAACCAGTCCACAAACTTACACAATATAAAAAAATCCTGAATTAGAAGGACTTACGCGCCCAATGCTTTGGATTGTGTTTGATGTACTCTTGTTTGATATACTTCAGTCAAATATTACTTGCTTTGGAGAACTTTTAGATAAAATTGCATGAAAATGGTACAGGCTATTAAAGCAAGCCATATTCAGACTTTGCATTTAACAATTTCAGTCTTTGTAGCATAAAAAAAATTTTAACTAAAGAAAATAAACAAATAAATAAAATTTAGAATTGGCCTTCAAAATTCGCTCCTCTGTTTTTTTGAGTTCGTGGACCAGTTCATTTAACTCGTGGACTATGCGAATTGGACGCGGACTTGATAAATACAAGTCCATTTATTTTGCGGACTATTCCGGTCCGGTCCGTCTAAGTGGGGACTAATGTGGACCGGTCCGTATACCCAGCTATATATACATGTGATGAAAAGTTCTCTTTTAACTACAAATGTCCAAACAAACACTTAATGATACTATAAGTGGATGAGGAAGAAAATAGTGAGTTAGAACCCGATCCCCCTAATACATCAGCTGCGCCTGATACTCAGCTTGAACATCATTTATCCTTGAATGCAATGAAAGGGTCCACTAGAGTAGGTACAGTGAGGTTCACCGGTCAAATAGGGGGTATTCAAGTGCAAATCCTAGTAGATGGGGGCAGTTCAGGCAACTTTCTTCAGTCAAGAATGGCTAAGTTTCTCAAACTACCCATTGAACCAGCTTCCCCCTTCAAAGTATTAGTCGGCAATGGGCAATCCATGGTAACAGAAGGCTTGGTCCAACAGCTGACAGTCTCAGGGCAAGGCCATGAACTACAAAAATTTGTTTACTTACTTCCCATCTCTGGTGCTGACCTGATATTAGGTGCAGCTTGACTTGCAACCCTGGGCCCCATGTTGCAGATTACTATGCCTTAAGTCTCAAATTTTACCATAAAGGCAGCTTCAGTGAACTGCAAGGAGAAAAATCGACCTTACCTATCCAAGCCTAACTCCACCATATCCGCAGGCTGCACCATACCAATGCCATCTCAGAGATGTTTGCAATTCAGCTAACCTACCCTGACACATCTCAAGACATATTCTTAGACCTGTTAGACACCATGGAACCTGAATTATCCATCCTCCTGCACACATATAGACCCGTGTTTAATAAACCAACATGTCTGCCACCTCCCAGAGATCAAAACCACTCCATTCCATTGCAAGAAGGATAAAAAATTATTAAGGTGAAACCATATAGATATCCTCCTAGTTAGATGGAACAGATTAAGAAAATGGTGCAAGAAATGCTTGAAGAGGGCATCATTCAATTGAGTAACAGTCCCTTCTAATCTCCAAATTTCTTGTTAAACAAGAAGGATGGTACATGGAGATTCTGCATTGACTATAGGGCATTGAATGCTATAACTGTCAAGGATAGCTTCCCTATGCCAACAGCGGATGAATTGCTAGATGAACTATTTGTTGCTAAGTATTTTTCTAAGCTGGATTTGCGATCTAGATTCCATCTGATTCTAGTCAAACCAGAGGACAAATATAAGGCATCATTTAGAACACACCAAGGGCACTACGAGTAGCTAGTGCCATTTGGACTAACAAATGTCCCAAAAACCTTCCAATGCTTGATGAATCAGATTTTCCAGTCCCTATTAAGGAAATACGTATTGGTTTTCTTCTATGACATCTTGATATACAACCCTTTATAGAGTACCTCACTTACAACATTTAGAATCAATGCTGCAAATTCTACAACAACATACATTGTTTGTGAAACTCTCAAAATGCTCTTTTGGCTTGACCGAGGTAGAATATTTGGGACATACTGTGTCGGGAAAAAGGGTGGCTATGGAAAGGAACAAGATACAAGCGGTGAGGGAATGGCCAAGACCTTCTAACATTAAGCAGCTTAGGATATCCCTGGACTGTGAGGAGTGCTCTTCTTTGTGAAGGTTTCTAGCTGAACCCGATTTAAAAGCTAGTTATTGAGTGAAAACCCTTGGTGGTTGACCTTGGGGACTGGACGTAGGCTAATGGGGTATTAGGTAGCCGAACCAGGATAAAACTGCGAGTCTTATTTTTCCTCCTTACTCTTTATTATTGCAATTTAGTTTACGCCATTTACTTTCTGCATCTTTTATTTTATTGCAATTTATTGCATGCCATTTACTTTCTACAACTTTCATTTTATTGCAATTTATTCAACGCACTTTAAATTCAAGTAATTTATTTCTATAGTGCTCTGTTGTGCAAAAAGTTTTAAAAATACACATTACACACAATTCACCCCCTCTTGTGTTTGGAGTCACTTGTCAACAAGTGGCATCAGAGCCAAGGTCACGTGTTCAATTCCCAGCGGGAGCAAGTGCTGAGGGGGAGATTGTTATCCGGTTGTGGCATCAATTGTCCCGTGGTGGAGGCCCAAGTGGGGTCAAGTCACAGTCGACATGTGGCGCTTGGGCTGTTACGGTTAAGTATAAAGAATTGTGCCCCGACTAAAAGCTATAGCTTCTATAGTATTGGTAAAAGGCTCTTAATTGGGCAGAGTATTGGTACAACACAGCATTCCATACAAGTCAAGGAATGACCCGTTGTAGAGCATTATATGGCAGAGATCCTCTTAAGCTCACAACTTATAACCCCAACCCAAATGACTCACCATCAGTGTAGCAAGAACTTGAGAATAGAGACTTATTAATATCTCAACTGAAAAACAACCTCACCCGAGAACAACAGATGATGAAATCCCAAGATGATAAGAAAAGACAAGAAGTCCACTTGGAGTTAGGTGATTTGGTCCTGGTTAAACTCCAACCCTACAGACAAAATTCTGCAGCTTTAATGAAGAACCAGAGATTAGGCCTATGATACTTTTGTCCTTTTCTAGTCATTGCCAAGATTGGAACAGTTGATTACAAGCTACAACTCCCTGATTCGACTAGAATACACCCTATCTTCCACATATCTGAGCTAAATATTTTTAAGGGCCAAACCAGTGACCCTTATATTCCACTGCCATTGATCACCTCCGAGTTGGGACCTATACTCCAGCCCATTCCAGCATTGAAAACCCGAATCATGGTCAGAGGAAATAGCCACATTGCTCAAGTTCTTATACAGTGGGAGAATTTGGAACCTACAGAAGCCATTTGGGGGGACTAGGCTGACATACAAGCCAATTATCCCAGCTTCAACCTTGAGGATAAAGTTGTTCTTAAAGGGATGGTAATGTAATGAACCAAGCAGCCTAATTGGCCCAAGCAACTAAAATGGCCCAAATTATGGGTAAATAACCTCAAACAAGTGAAGGAAGTCAGCCAAGAAGCTAGCTTCGACAAGAGGTAGTTAGAGGGAGCCCAAGCATCATGGAAACAAGAAAGACCAACAGACAAAAGGTGAAAAGCACGTGGCTGAAGGATTTCGTGTGAAGATCCTGGTATATTAGGTGTGAGTAACGAATTGTGAGATAGGCAATGTGTATGTGAAGTCACAACTCTCTTTTTTCCCTGTTCACCTTCTTCCCCTTTTCGATATTATTCCCCCTTAGTCTCCTTGTTATAGACTCTTATTGTACTTTCCTTCCAGCATATACACTGGAAGTTGATCATCTTAGTTGACATTCAATAAGACAATAAAGCGCATTATTCAGTATATAAGTTGGTTCTATTACAAAGTGAAGGAGAAAAAATGACTTAATAAAGAAGCTAAGAAACCACTAGCACTATAGAAAGTTACAGATGAAAATTTGGACATCATAAAGCAAAAATAAAATCAAATTAATAAGGATTCCTTCTCTTTTATATCGCATAAAGAAAAAATGAACACCAACAAACATCTCAAGCACTAAGTTTTTATCGAAGTCATAGATTGTTAAATCTTAAGTTCATAGCATCAGAAAAATTTACCAGTAAACAGTAACTGAAAACTAAGAAAGAAATATGTAACACCCCGATTTTCTTAATCTTTAATTAATCAGCATTTAAGTAATTTTATTTTATTGGAGGGTCTAGAAAATTAAATAAATTATTCCGAGGCCATAATCACGCTCTACGCTATGGTTAAGTTTTGGGCCGAAAACTCAAACGGAGCCCGATCTATGTTTTTTCCGGATGATAGTGTTTTTCTACTATCATGACCACATTTTGACTAAAGGTCAGAAACCATTAGTCTTAGAATTCAATCCTCTACCTATTTGCTCAAATGTGTCCTGACGTCCAAAAATATAAATAATATTTTATATTCGGACTGAAAATCGATCGGGTAGACGATTCGAGCTGTCTTAGGGTTTTTCGAGAACCTTGAGCCAATAATTTTCATACCAGGACTATGTTAAATTATTCGAGGACTCCTACCAGTGTCGTGAGGATTTTCGAAATATCGGGACGTGAATTGACCAAATTGCCCTTGATTAATTTTTGTTACTAATTACTTTTTACTATGACTTAAGCCTTAAGTCTTCACATTAAATATCCAATATTTCTTCATTCTCACTCTCTCATTTTTCTACCAGCCCTCACCCAGCAGCCCCAACATCTTCTTCTTTCTTTTCTCTTCTTTCTCTCTTTCTCACCATTTTTCTTCATTTTTGGAGCTTTAAACCTTGAGATTTCTTGAAGCAATCTTCACCAAACTTGAAGTAGATCATTATAGGAGGTAGAATCTCATCTCTATCTCTCTCAACCTCTCATTTTTATCCTCTAATTTCCATGATCATAAATGTTAGGGTTTTTACCCCTAAATCTTCAAAAATCCATGAAAAATTGTTGAAAAATCATTTTGATACCAAACCAATTTCTATGGCCTAGGTTCATGACACACTTGCATGATCCAAGAGATTAGAGTCAAGAAATCTCTCTAGCTATTGTTTTGAGAGAGAGGCCGAAACCCCCTATTGTGTAGTGTAGGGTAGGGTTTTTGGTTGGTTTTTGATGTTTTGAGTTGATATCTAGGGTTACCACATTTAGTTAGGGTGCTATCCAAGAAATGAGAATTTTTGGAGCTCCCTAGCTATTTTTCATATTTTTCTTTCAATAGGGTCAAACCCTAAGGGTAGTGCAGTAGAAGAAATCTTTACTTTTTGAGTTAATGCCTTTATTGATTATGTTTAGGGATACCTAAGGATCATTGATCCAAGAGTTAGGAATTTTTAGACATCCCTAGCCTAATTAATTAAATGGGGGCAGTAGCTAATCCTAAGGAATTAGGGAGTTTTTGATTTAAATGAATTGATTTCTGGTTGTGTTTTGTTGTATAGAATCGGACAGGACTCAAACATCCAACGGTGCACATGACTGACAGCTGCGGAGTCGTAGCCGGAGCTGCACGAGGAAATCACTAAGGTGGGGAGAAAAAACTAATATCGTCGGGAAGGCAAGCTTAGTATAGAGTATATATATCTGTGTAGGGGAACCCTAAAACCCTACTAGAGGTTGAACCCTGGATGAAGTGCCCAGACCTTAGGTGTAGGTACTTTTGGGCTATCACCGCTAGGTTGATATTATGAATGATGAGACTGATTGAGGTTGATTGTGTTGAATTATTTAATTGATTACCTGTTGATGTTATTTTGGTGAACTGTCTATTTGATGAACTATTGTCTAAATTTATGATGATAACTATACTGGAAAGATCTTCTGTTGTGATGTTTAATGTGATTGGTTGGTTGAGTGTTGATGAGAGTATGGTGAGCGTTGATGTTGTTCGGGTTGATATCGTTGTGGTCCCGACCGTGGAGCTGTGGCTCGTAGACGCAAGATGTCGCGATGCTGATGCTAATGTGATGTTGATGATGATGTGATGTTGATATTGATGTTGATGTGATGCGATGTGTCGTGGTAGTGGACGAGTGTTTAGGTGTGAGGTTCCAATATCAACCTGCGATGGATGTTTGTTGCATATTCATATCATTTTATACCACAGTATTTGGTCCCAAAGGGGGATGTCCAATTGGGGACGTTACTTAAAATCCCGAGGCGGGATGTGATGCGATGTGATGTGATGTAATCCCAACGGGGATGTCCAATTGGGGACGTGATGTATCGGCCGACATGCATATAGGGAAGACAACATATACATAGGGACTAGTATCCCATTTATAGGCTTATTTAGGAGAATGGTGTTTGAGATGGTTGTGATGGGTGACTTAAGAGATGGGTGATGTGGTGTTGGATATGTTATTTGTGTCATGTGATATATATATATATATATATATATATATATATATATATATATATATATATATATATATATATATGATGTACTGATGCCCCTCTCTCATATTGATGAATTATGTTTCTTATCTCCATTTATTTTCTATATGTGTTACTTTATTTAATGGGAAGATCCCGAAGAGGAACCAGCTGCCGAGGAACTGGATGGCATTTCGTACGAACCTGACACCGGAGGACTGGCCACGGACCCTAGCCTCGAGAGGTTGGGGCAGTGATCGTGATTAGCCAGAGAGTTATCTCTCGGCCTATCTTTCGTACTTTTATTTTGGTTTGTAATAATATACTCTGTATGTACTACTTTAATACTGTAGCCATACTGATGGGGCAATGATGTATGTGATATATTTCTTTATATTTAAAGATGTATACTCTGAGGCGTAGCGTGCCGTAAATCGTTTTGCTTCCGCTCTAAATTTTTCGCTTCGCTTCGTATTTATAAGGAGTGTTAACGTTTATTATGCGATTAAGGTTAGTTAATATCTTAGGTTCTACCAATGGGACGGCGGGTCGTCTCAAAATACACTATTGTTCATACATTATAGAAATTCCAAGCAAGGCTAGAATGTCTTACTCGGATCAGTGTTTACAGTTTGAATGAGTAGATGCTAACAGAAGCCTTTGGTCATCCTATATATATATATATAGGCCAGGCAAGTAATTGCCCTACTAATGACCCTTTATGGGTGAAATGCTTGATATCTGCCACCTTTGATGAGTCTTTATTGCTTGGACGAGCTTTCCTCCGTGTCAGTCGCAAGGTGTATTCAATACTCGTGCGTTATGGGATTAGGTTAGCTGTCATGGATATATTCTTCCGAAGATCTCTTAGACTAGGGCTAGAGTGGCCGCGCGGGTCCTTATTGGGTTGGCCCAGCGAACGTGACTCGGATAGCCTGCTCGTCTTAAGTTAAGAGAGGCTTGCATAAAGATTGGGCCGAGGATATCTCAGCCCATGTAAGAGCATAAATCCCCTAAGCTTTGAGTTGCTAGTGATGAGAAAGCTTTTAAAGTCGAAGTCTGAAGCCCTAATTTTTGAAAATCTCAAACGCGTCAATCAATCAGTCTCTCGTCGTAAAACCTCATGATGTTTCTTCTGAAACGACACCGCCTTTTATTGGAAAACGAGTCTATGCTCTCAAGGGTGTGCACTCACTTAATGGATGTGACCCTTCACTTATGCTTCGCGTGTGCCTTCATTAAATGCATCTCTTGGTTTTTCAACCATTAGATTATTTGTCTTTTCGTTTTCCTTTTTCATCTGAGTCGTTGGAGTAAGTCGTTTTCCCCCATTGGATGTACAACTTCTCCGTTCATCAATAAAGTGAGAGGGTAGTTAAACTTCACTGTATGAAGCTACTCAGGATTAGTTTACTGTATTACAAGAATTGTTTAGATTCTCTTCTACCATAGGTATTCTCTATATTGGCATTCCTTGTAACTATTTCTTTATGGCCATTAGTAATGAGGACATTGATTCTCTCCTCCTTCATAGTAATCAAACGAGGCCTTAAATGACTCATCCGTTATGTTACTGGATGAGCTGTCCTCAGATTAAAAGAGGTCCAAAGGTGGTTGTTGGTCCAACGGGGAAATGGGTTGACCTCAAAGGCCGAAGACTTCTCGGCCCATATAAGAATAGAAGCCCCCCAAGCTCCGAGCTAGATATGGCGAAAGAGCTTTTTAGGCGGACTTCACCTCCTCTATATTGGCGGTCTAACATAGGGGTAATGGTTCGTACCAGCTATTTGAACAACTGCTTTGCGAACGTTAGCTATTTTTTACAGGGAGGTTGTTCCCCTTGGACTAGTTGTTGGTATTTTGAAATACGATTTTCTCTTCTTCTTAGGGGAGTGCTTAAAGACCAATTCTCGCTTAGGGTGCGATAGGTCTGGAGTTTAATTCTTGAGTTTTTACCCTTTATTGGTTGAGGTGAAATGTCCATCGAGGAAGGTAGGATTTAATGTTTTCACCTCGGGTATCTGATTCGCTTCCAAGTGTGATCTTTTTATGAAGTCCTTCAGCATTGCTCGGGCTCCCTTTTTGGCTGGAGGGCTTGTCATTTTATGGCTTCCTCTCGAAAAAACTTTCCTAAGTATTTATATTTGCCAAGGCTTGATGTCGTCCGAGTATTATTTACTCGTTAATTTTGAATTGTTATCAGAAACCTTGGATTAAGAAAGTTATTTGGCTCGTTACCGAGCTTTGCCCAGTATTATGGATTTCTCCCTTTTTAAGGATGTTATTTGGCCTATTTTCAAGCTTTGCTTGTTGTTACGGGCTTCATTCCATTTTAAGGATGTTGTTCGACCCATTGTCGAGCTTTGCTCCGTTTATGGGTTTCCCCCCTTTTTTAGGATGTTAATTGGCTCGTTGTCCAGCTTTGCTCGTCTTTCGGGTTTTATTTTTACGGACTTCGAATATTACTCGCATTTCCCATTTCTTATTGGTTTGGCTTCGAGTGTCATTCTTGCATTAGGTTTCTAGCTTCAAGCTCTTCGCTTGTGCAACATGCTTTTTTCCCGAGTGTTTCTCGGAAGATATTAGGGCATGGCTTCAAGCTCTTCGTCTTTCGGGTTTTATTTTGCCCGACTTCGACTATTACTCACGCTTCCTTTTTCTTATTGGGCTGGCATCGAGTTTTACTCGTGCATTAGGTTTCTAGCTTCAGGCTCTTCGCTTATGCAACATGTTTCTTTTTCGAGTGTTTCTCGGAAGGTGTTATTCAACAAGGTTTCTTTTCCGAGTGCTTCTCGGAAGATATTATGGGTTCGGCTTCAAACTCTTCCCTTGTGCAACAGGTTTCTTTTCTGAGTGCTTCTCGAAAGATATTTGGAGCCTGACTTCATGCTCTTAGCTTATGCAACAAGTTTTGGCCCAGGCTTCTCGGAAGATATTAGGGTGTGGCTTCAAGCTCTTTGCTTGTGCAACAGGTTTTGGCATGGCTTCAAGCTTTTCGCTTGTGTGCAGGTTTCGATCTGGCTTGAAGCTCTTTGCTTGTGAAATTGGTTTCGGCCCGTCTTTAAACTTTTCGCTTGAAGAACCGGTTTCTTTTTCGAGCACTTATCGGAGGGTGTTAGTATTTTGAAAGATACAAATGATTCTACCACTTTTGTGTGAAGTAGGATTTCTACTTATTATTTCTCTTTGTAAATTTTTGGAATGACTTCTAGATTTTACTTGTGCTCTAGTCTTCAAATACCTCCTAGCTTCAAGCTTTTCGCTTGTATGACGAGTTTCTTTAAAATATTTTTCGAGAAGTTCTCGATACAGTATAGTCCTTTAGGCTTTAGTCATTCAATGTGCTTCGAGTTTGAAGGTTACTCATTTTTAGAGACTTCAAGGCGCTCGATGTTCGAGCGATCAACATTCACCTCTAAATTAATAAGCAATAACATATTAGCGTAAAAATAATATAATAATAAATAAATCTTTCTTTCCCGATTTGATAAAAGGAATGTCATTGATTGATATTTAATGTTCTTTAAAGGATTATGAATAGCAATTATAGCAAATATTTATTATCTATTTATGGTAATTTATGCTAGCAACAATTGAAATATTTATTACCTATCCATGGTAATTCATGCGAGCTACAATCATAATATTTAAATATTTATGAAAATCGACAATTTCAATATCTATCACCTATTCATGGTAATCGTGCTAGAATCAATTAGAGCTTGTCCACAATTATTATAGCGATTAACATTTGAGAGGAAATTATTTGAGTAGCAAATTATACCAATTAAATAGTTGTATAAATAGGTTACGACACTCATTGCCGATAATTTATGACAAATTTATGACAGTTCATTTGATCAACAAATAGAGCAATGTCAAATATATTATTACCTTCTCTAATTTATGCATACAATTAACATTAGTCATAATATTTTACTATTAAATATTTATGTCAATTCATGTGAGCGGCAATTGATGTTCGAAAGAAAATTGTTTGCATTGCTATTGGAAACGGTTACATTAGCATTAATGATCATACTAATAATAGGCATATAAAGAGGAGCATGATAAGGCATAGAATGAACATAATAATAGACATTAAGAATAGGCAATAAAATCCTCATAATGATAAATAATGTCAATTAATTGAGATTAAGACAAACAAGCTCACAATTTTTATTTTTCAAATAATTGAGATTCACCAGAGTATTATCTTTCAACATTTCCATCTTGTACTTAACGGAACGTTGCAGTATATAGTATATGAGCAATCAACTCTTCATAAAATTAGAGGAAATTATGTCCAAACGAAACAGAGCAGTTTTAAAAATGCCAATTGAATATTAATTATGTCCAAGCAACCTTTGTGGGAATCAAACAAGTAATAGAAATGGCAATTAAACGGTCATCAACATAAAATTCGAAAGTTAGTATTTCAATATTTGAATTGATAATCATTCAATTGATATAAATGCTATTTATATGACAATGAAGCATTTTTATATTGCTCCCTTAGACGATCCGCCGTCCCATTGGAAAACCTTAGATATTAGCTAACTTTAATCATATTATAATCGTTAGCGCGCCTTATTAAATACGAAGTGAAACGAAAAATTGAGCGTGAAAGCAAAACAATTTACGGTACGCTACGCCTCAGAGTATACAGCTTTAAATATAAAGAAATATAACACATACATCATTGCCCCATCAGTAGGGCTACAATAATAAAGTACTACATATAGTATATTAGTACAGACTGAAATCAAACTATACATAACTAAGTCAAGAGACAGCTCTCCGGCTAACCACGATCACTGCCCAACCTCTCGAGGCTAGGGTTCGTGGCACGTCCTCCGACGTCAGGTTCGTACGGAATGCCGTCCAGCTCCTCAGCAATCGGTTCCTCTTCGGGATCTTCCCATAAAATAAAAATAACGCATATAGAAAATAAAGGGAGATAAGAATCATAATTCATCAATATGGGAGAGGGGCATCGGTACCGCATATATATATATATATATATATATATATATATATATATATATATACATACATCACACAACACGATTAAATCATACGACACAACCTCATCCATCTCTTAAATCACCCATCACAATCATCTCATAAGTAATTCTCTCGGATAATCCAATAAGAGGGATACTAGTCCCTATGTATATGCTGACTTCCCTATATGCATGTCGGCCGGTATATCACGTCCCCAACTGGACATCCCCGTCGGGATTACATCACATCACATCACGTCCCCCATTGGACATCCCCCTTTGGGACAAAATGTTGTGGTATGAAATGATACGAAAATGCAACAAACATCCATCGCAGGTTGATATCGGGACCTCACGTTTAAGTACTCATCCACGACCACGACACATCGCATCACATCAACATCAAGATCACATCCTCATCAATATCAGCATCAGCATCAGCATCACGACGTCTTGCGTCTACGAGCCACAGCTCTACGGTCAGGACCACAACGATATCAACCCGAACAACATCATCACTCACCATACTCTCATCAACACCCAACCACGAGTCAAATCACAATGACATTACAACAGTAATTCATTCCAGTGCAGATATCATCATAAAAGCGAATAGAAGTAAATTACATAGGCAGTTCGACAAATTAAAGCAACAGATAATCAAATAAATAAATCAACACATCAACCTCGATTAATCACATCATTTATAATATCAACTTAGTGGTGATAGCTCAAAAGTACCTACACCTAGGGTTCAGGCACTTTATCCAGGGCTAAACCTCTAATAGAGTTTAAGGGTTCCCCTACACAATATATATATATATATATAGCTTGCCTTCCCGACGATATTACTTCTTTCTCCCCACCTTAGAAAAGTTCATGTGCAGCTCCGGTTATGACCTCGCAACAGTCAGTCGAGTGCGTGGTCGGATGTTCGAGTCCTGTCTGATTTTATCCAATAAAACACAACCAGAAATAAAAACAGTTAAATCAAAAACTCCCTAATTCCTTAGGATTAGCTACTGCCCCTATTTAACTAATTGGGCTAGGGATGTCTAAAAATTTCTAACTCTTGGATCAATGATCCTTAGGGTCCCTAATACATAATCAATCAAGGCATTTACTAAAAAAAAACACCAAGATTTCTCCTATTGCACCACCCCTAGGGTTCGGCCTTATTGAATGAAAAATAGCTAGGGAGCTCCAAAAATTCTCATTTCTTGGATAACACCATAACTGAGTGTGATAACCCTAGATATCATCTCGAAACATAAAAAATCAACCAAAAACCCTACCTTACACACTAAAGGGGTTTCGGCCTCTCCCTCAAACAAATAGCTAGAGAGATTTCTTGGCTCTAATCTCTTGGATCATGCAAGTATGTCATGAACCTAGGCCATAGAAATTTGTTTGGTATTGAAAGGATTTTTCTATAATTTTTCATGGATTTTTGAAGATTTAGGTATAAAAACCTAACATTTCTAATCATGAAAATTAGAGGAGAAAAATGAGAGATTGAGAGAGATAAAGAATACTAGCTACCTCCTAGGATGATCTCCTTCAAATTTAGTGAAGATTGCTTCACAAAAACTTGAAGATTCAAGCTCCAAAAATGAGCTTTAATGGTGAAGAAATGAAAAAATGAGAGAAAGAAGAAGATGGGGTTGGGGCTGCTGTGTTGCCTAAAAATTTTGGTGAAGGAGAGTGAGTAAATTTAGATATTTATTAAGAAGACTTAAGAGTTAAGTCATGGTAAAAAAAATATGGTGAAAGGTAATTACTAAAAACTAACCAAGGGCAATTTGGTCAATTCACGTCCCGACATTCTGAAAATCCTCACGACACTGATAGGAGTCCCCAAATGATTTAACAGAGCCTTGGTATGAAAATCATCGGCTCAAGGTTCTCGAAAAATCCTAAGACTAATGGTTCTAACCGTTAGTCAAAAAGAGGTCCTGATATTAGAAAAACACTATCATCCGAAAAACATAGATCGGGCTCCGTTCGAGTTTTCGGCCCAAAACTTAACCATAGCCTCCTACGATGGCGTAGAGCGTGACTATGGCCTCGAAATAATTTATTTAATTTTCTAGACACTCCAATAAAATATAATTACTTAATTATATTAATTAAAAAGATTGAGAAAAATCGGGGTGTTACATTACTATCACCCTTAAAAAGAATTTCGTCCTCGAAATTCGACGTACCTTAGAATAGATGTGGATATCGCTGCTGCATATCCTCTTCACGTTCTCAGGTGGCATCTCCTGTTGTAGCATCCCATATGACCTTGACTAAGGGAATCTTCTTCCCGCAGAGTTCCTTCACCCTTGTGTCTTCAATCCGTATAGGCAACACATCGTATTCTAAGTTCTCCTTTACCTGGATTGGTTCGGGCTCTATCACGTGTGATGGATCGGGATGGTATTTTATGAGTTTGGATACATGGAATACATTATGAATATTGGACAGATTTGGAGGTAAAGCAATTTGGTAAGGAACATGACCAATTAGGCGAAGAATTTGAAATGGTCCAATGAATCTAGGTATAAGCTTTTTGGATTTGATTGCCCTGTCGATTCCAGTTCTTGGAGTGAGTCTCATAAAGACATGATCGCCTTCTTGGAACTCCAAAGGTCTCATCCTCTTGTCACTGTAGCTCTTTTGTCGATCCCGTGAGACTTTCATCTTTTCCCGAATCTTCTTAACTTGTTCCGTCGTTCGCTGCACCATCTCTGGGCCTATCAACTGATTCTCCCCGGTCTCATACCAACAGAGCGGTGTTCGACACTTCCATCCATACTGTGTCTCGTATGGCGCCATGCCAATACTCGAGTGGAAACTATTATTGTAAGTGAACTCAATCAATGGAAGGAATTCGTCCCAACTTCCTGTGTTTTCCAAAAAACATGCTCTTAAAAGATCCTCCAAAGATTGAATCGTCCTTTCAAACTGACCATCCGTTTGTGGATGATAAGCTGAACTCATTCTAAGCTTCATTCCCAATGCACCATTCAAACTCTGCCAAAACCTAGAAGTAAATGGCGAATCCTTGTCTGAAATTATACTCGAAGGTACTCCATGTAATCTCACCACTTCCTTGATGTAAATCTGGGTTAATCTCTCCAAAGAATATCTTTGGTTGATCGGCAAGAAATGAGCACATTTCGTAAGCCAGTCAACGATTACCCAAATTGCATCGCACCTCTTTTGCGTCCTTGGTAGTCAGAAAACAAAATCCAATCCCATTTCCATTCTGGGACGTCCAGTGATTGCAATAACCCTGCCGGTTTCTGGTGTTCAATCTTTGCCTTTTGACACACCAGACATGATTAGACATATTCTGCTACTTTCTTCTTCATCTTAGGCCACTAAAACATTCCTTTTAGGTCCTGGTACATCTTTGTAGATCTGGGATGAAAACTTAGCTTACTCTTGTGCGCCTCTTCTAAGATCATGTTCCTAACTTCGCTATCCTTAGGCACACATATCCTGTCTCCAAACTTCAGGATTCCATCAATACCTTTCTTGAACTCTGAAGTCTTTCCTTCTTCTACCGTCTGGTTCTTTGTCTGTAGGTACTGGTCTTCTCCTTGCTTTTTCCAGATCAAGTTCAGAAAATCACTAGTGATAGTGACCATTCCTAAACTTATCTTATCTTTGGATAACTCCACGCCCAGGTTCAGATTCATGAACTATTCCAACAATTCCAGTTCTTTCACCATCATAGCGGACATATGCAAATATTTCCGACTCAATGCATTTGCCACCACATTGGCCTTTCCTGGGTGGTACTGTAGATCAAATTCATAATCCTTTATGAATTCTATCCATTTCCTCTGCCGCATGTTCAACTCCTTTTGGTCGAACAGATACTTTAAACTTTTATGGTCGCTAAACACGCTGAATTTAGCGCCATAAAGATAGTGTCTCCAAATCTTCATTGAAAACACTATTGCGGCAAACTCTAGGTCATGGATTGGGTAATTCTATTCGTGCACTTTTAGCTGTCTAGAAGCATAGGCTACCACTTTCCTCTCTTGCATGAGCATGCAACCCAAGCCTTGATACGATGCGTCACAGTACACATCGCACGACATTGATGGATATGGCAAGACTAGTACTGGAGATGTAGTTAGCCTCCCTTTCAGCTCTTGGAAACTAGCCTCACACTCTTATGTCCATTCATACGCTTGTCCTTTTCTTGTTAATTGCGTCAGAGGTAACACAATCTTTGATAATCCCTCGATGAAACTCCTGTAGTATCCTACTAGTCCGAGAAAGCTTCTGATCTCTGTTACCGTCTTAGGGCTTTCCAATTTAACCACAGCTTCTACTTTTGCAAGATCTACTGCTATACCATATTTGTCGATCACATGTCCAAGGAATTGTACCTCCTCCAGCTAGAACTCGCACTTCGACAACTTGGCATAGAGTTGTCTGTCCTTGAGAACTTGAGGTACAACCCTCAAATCCTCTTGATGTTCTTCCTTGTCTAAGGAGTAGATAAGGATGTCATTGATAAAAACAAGGACGAACTTATCAAGGTACGATCGGAAGATCCTGTTCATGAAATCCATGAACACTGCAGGAGCATTAGTCACACCAAAAGGCATAACTAGATACTCGTAGTGTCTGTACCGACTCCTGAAAGCCGTCTTCGGTATATCACCTTCCTTCACCCTTATCTGATGATAACCGGATCTCAGATCAATCTTAGAAAATACCGTTGCTCCCCTTAATTAGTCCATAAGATCGTCAATCCTTGGAAACGGGTATTTATTCTTGATCGTCACCTTGTTGAGTTGTCTGTAGTCCACACACAACCTTGAACTGTCGTCCTTCTTCTTGACGAACAACACAGGTGCTCCCCATGATGAAACACTCGGTCTGATAAACTGCTTTTCCAGCATGTAGTCTAGTTGCTTCTTCAGCTCTGCCAACTCTGTTAAGGACATTCGATAGGGTGCTAACGAAATTGGTCCGGCTCCAGGTGCAAGGTCGATCGCGAACTCTCTCCCCCTTGGGTGGTAATCCTGGCACATCATCCGGGAAAATATCTGGGAACTCACGCACCACCGGCAAAGCATCTAAACTTGGAGTCTCCTCGGCTTCCAAAGAAAATATCACCATGCACTCTTCTGATTGTACACCTCCCGATACACTATCACTGGCAGGCAATGATCCAGATTGCTTGGAAAAGTAGAAGGTTTTATTTGAACAGTCTAGTACTACATGGTTGGCCGAAAGCCAATCCATGCCTAAGATAATGTAAATCTGCTGCATAGGCAGACAAACTAGGTCCACAAGAAAAGATCGGTTTTCTAACATAACCGGGCATTTTAAACAGACAAATAAAATTGTCAGGGAATCATCCATAGGTGTAGAAACAGTCAAATCATATGGTATGCTGAAACAGGTAAATTCAAATGATCCATACACGCCAAAGAAATAAAGGAATGCGTAGCCCCCGAATCAAATAAAATAGATAAGAGTCCCCCCGCAACTAGGCACTTACCTTGTATCAGATCGGGACATTGAGAGGCTTCAGATCGTCTCACGGCGAACACTCTTCCTGTCGTCTGCGGCCGGTTATGCTGGCCCACCACTTGTTGTCCAGTCCCAGTATTCTGAGCTCTTTTGACTTGCTGTTGAAGTTGACCCTTACTAGCATCCCTCGTTCGACACTCATTGGCATAGTGACCCCACGTGCTACAACGGAAACAAGTGACGTTCGGTGTCTGAGTACAATCTTTCAATTGGTGCGGCCCGCCGCATCAAAAGCACTTGGAAAATCCTGGTTGTCCTTGACTAGCATTCCCCTTTCCATAACTTGCTGGTTGTTGATTCGGGCGACTGTAAGGTTTCGCCCTCAGTTGGAACTTTCCTCTTCGGCCTTTCTGACCAAAGCTCCTGGCTGGTCCACCGCTTGTTGCTGGAGTTTGTGTAACTCTCTCTTGACCGTGACCTTCCAGTACGGTACACTTTTCCACTAGCTCTGGGAATGATCGAACGCTCAATGGCAGCATAGCCCTCTTCAGTTTTGGCCTTAGTCCGTCTTCGAACCTTCTGCATACCTAGTCTTCATCCGGGTATACTTGATAAAACTGGGAGAATTTCAGCAGTGCCTCGAACCTCATGGCGTATTCTCCCACTGACTTCTGGTCCTGCTTCAGGTTCAAGAATTTTTTTTCTTTCTCTTGACGAACACTCCTTGGAAAATATTTCTCCAAGAAGCTCTCACGGAATACTTCCCAAGTCAGTAGTCTTCCTTCAGCCTTTAGCAGTCTCTGTTTGTTCTTCCACCATGCTTCTGCTGCTCAGACTATCATGAAAGCAACATAAGTGACTTTCCTATCCTCTCTGCATTGGATAGCGACGAAGACTTTCTCAATTTCTTGCAGCCATAGCTTAGCACCTTCCGGATCGTACTCCCCATGGAATTGGGGAGGGTTCCCCTTCATGAAGGCATTCAGTCCAGTGTTTACCACTTCTCCTCCTCCGACATGATTCTGTTGTTGTCTAGCATCCCTCTCTTTGTGTCGCTGCATGAACTGAGCATTTTGCTGTGTTTGTTGCAGCATTGCAGCGGCCAAATCCTTCATGGCCCTCATCGCTTCGTTCTGATCTCCTCTGCCCCCAATTCCCGAGGTATCCCCACTACTGTCGGGGCTCCCGGTTCCAACTAGTGCTCCCCTTCCTCTACCGCGTCCTCTGGCCATTCTTTCCTGGTAAAAGAAGCGTTAGTTTAAATCCACAAGACATAACTAGTTTGCTAGCTAGGAAAATGAAGAAAACAAGGAAAAGGCAAAAATAAGGTTTCGCTTAGCGAGACTCCATTAGCTTAGCGAAATTGGGACAGTAATGCATCATTTGAAATTTCTCATGATCGCTCAGCGAGACCAATTCGCTTAGCGAAACCCATTTCGCTTAGCGAGACGAATTTCGCTTAGTGAAATTCCCCACATTTTGAGTCATTCTCAACAGGAATAAAGCAACATTCAACATAAATCAACCGATATATATGTCATGTGCCCTACGAACAAAACAGTTATCACTCTCGATAACATGCGAATCGGACACACTACCCTTTTTCTAACACAGTCAGTACCCAATGTGGATATAACTGTCAATGCTAGTATACTTCCTAAACCACACAGTCCGATATTAGAATCGAATTGCTCTGATACTGAGACAACCCCATCCTAGGAGGTCCCATTGGTGACCCCACTTATAATTATTAGCGTTCTAGCGTAGCGTAGTAGTATAAAATTTGAGGAAATATTAAAACATACAATACATACTGATACCTTAATAAAAGTACACATACATAATAGTACTGGCTCCATCAGTAGAGCCTACAACACTGATACCAAATATAAAAGACTTCAGAGTATACGGTAAATAAAAACTAAAACCATAGCAACGAAAATAAAGGTACATCAGACATCCTCTCCTGGCGCTTAAGGTCCCCCAGCGTTGGGATCCCAGGTTCTCCCGCCGGCATCAGGCTCAACAGATATGCCATCAATCTTCTCTGGAAATTCCTCATCAGGGTCTTCTCGTACAGTCAAGAACAAAGAAAATACGACATAGAAAAATACAGGGGATAAGAAACAGTAATATGCCGTACATGGGAAAAACAACGATATAAATAATGTATATACATAGCAACACACCAAATTACAACAGTGACAACCAAACAACTTCCGGATAATTTTTCTCTTAACTACTGTCTCTCACACTCATGCAACTAACGACTATATGAACGCGATCACGACGCGACATCCCCAACAAATCAAGGTGTCTCAGTCATCACTATGCCACCCCCATAAGGTAGGGTTCGGTCTAAAGCCCGCAGTCCCAACTCGTCTCATGGGTACGACATATTCCCTCCCGCAGGCCAGGTCGGAATATTCGCTCGTCAACAACGTAACTTACGGTAACGACATGTTCCCCCGCCCGCAGGCTAGGTCGGAGCACTCGCCCGTCCATTAACAACTCAACTTTCGGTAACGACATATCCCCCCGCCCGCAGGCTAGGTCGAGATATTCGCCCGTCTGTCTACAATTCAACTAACGGGTACGACCATCTCCCCGCAGGTAAGATCGGAATTGCCCTTACGCCAAACTAATCGATACGACCATCTCTCCGCAGGTAAGATCGGAATTGCCCGTATGCCAACACAGTGATGAAC
This sequence comes from Ammopiptanthus mongolicus, assembly GCA_039655645.1. Taxonomy (NCBI): domain Eukaryota; kingdom Viridiplantae; phylum Streptophyta; class Magnoliopsida; order Fabales; family Fabaceae; genus Ammopiptanthus; species Ammopiptanthus mongolicus. Next base: position 31,866,676 of record CM077348.1, on the reverse strand, counting down.
AACAACAATGCAACATGAATCTCACTGACTCATCTCACGATCAACACTTAGTGCCTCAACCATAACTTATAAACAACTACGACCAACTTTCATCCGGCTTAACCGGGTATCAACTTATATTACAACATTAACAGATCAACTGTATCTCTAGGTTGAGCACTACGATATATATATATATATATATATATATATATATATATCATCGACTTTCTCACCACATAATCATCTCCTAACTCACCAGAAATCACTGCCTAGTTCTACTCAGACATCAGCAGTCACAACAGACATCAACAACAACCAGAAACCGTTTTCAATAAACATATCAACTCATAGATAAATAACATTTAATTAATCATAAACATATAGTAGGCATATCATGCATATCACATATCACATATTAAATATCCAGTCATAGCACACGCATCCTCAATATGCAGTAAATATCAATCTAACGGTCAAACGACCTCTAGTAAGGTTTGGGTCGCCTTATGCATATTAATATATATTATTTAAAGCTTGCCTCCCCGATGATATTGTGGTTCTTTCCCCCACCTTAGTGATTTTCCAGAGAGATTCCGGATGCGGCTCCGCAACAATCAATCGAGTGCGCGATCGAGCGTTCGAGTCCTGTCAGATTCTATACAGCAAAACACAACCAGAAATTAAAACAGTTAAATAAAAACTCCCTAATTCCTTAGGATTAGCTACTGTCCCTATTTAATTAATTAGGCTAGGGATGTCTAAAAATTTCTAACTTTTGGATCAATGATCCTTAGGGTCCATAACACATAATCAATGAAGACATTTACTCAAAAAAATAAAGCTTTCTCCCATTGCAATACCCCTAGGGTTCGGCCCTATTGAATGAAAAATATGAAAAATAGTTAAGGAGCTCAAAAAATTCTCATTTCTTCGATAACACCCTAACTAAGTGTGACAACTCTAGATATCAACTCAAAACATCAAAAACGAAACAAAACCCTTCCCTACACACATAGGGGGTTTTGGCCCCTCCTTCGAACAATTAGCTAGAGAGATTTCATGGCTCTAATCTCTTGGATCATGCAAGTATGTCATGAACCTAGGCCATAGAAATTGGTTTGGTATTAAAATGATTTTTCTACAATTTATCTTGGATTTTTTTGAAGATTTAGGGATAAAACCCTAACTCATCTACTTATGAAATTTTGGGGAGATAAAAGGGAGATTGAGAGAGATAGAGATGAGATTCTACCTCCTATGATGATCTACTTCAAGTTTGGTGAAGATTGCTTCAAGAAATTTCAAGTTTTAATGCTCCAAAAATGAGCTTCTAATGGAGAGAAAGTGAAGAAATGAGAGAAAGAAGAAGATGAGTGTGTGGGAGGGGGGACTGCTGTGTTCTGGCCGAGAGAAAAAAAAATGAGAGAGTAAGGGTGAGAGAATAGATATTTATTAAGAAGACTTAACACTTAAGAATAGGTAAAAGTAAGAAAAGATAACTAGTAAAAACTAACCAGGGCTATTTGGTCAATTCATGTCCCGACATTCTGAAAATCCCCCCGACACTGGTAGGAGTTCCCAAATGATTTAAAATAGCCCTGGTATGAAAATCATTGGCTCAAGGTTCTCGAAAAACCCTAAGACAGCTCGAATCGTCTACCCGATCGATTTTCAACCCTAATATAAAATATTATTTATATTTTTGGACGTCAGGACACGTTTTAGCAAAAAGTTAGATGATTGAATTTTAAGACTAATGGTTCTGACTGTTAGTCAAAATAAGGTCTTGATAGTAGAAAAGCACTATCATCCGAAAAACATAGATCGGGCTCCGTTTGAGTTTTCGACCCAAAACTTAACCAGAGCCTCCTACGATGGCGTAGAGCGTGACTATGGCCTCGGAATAATTTATTAAATTTTATAGATCCTCCAGCAAAATATAATTTCTTAATTACTGATTAATTAAAAAGAATAAGAAAATCGGGGTGTTACAGATACCAATAAATGAGATGACCCGCCGTCCTATTGGAGAACCTTAGATATTAACTGGCCTTAATCGCATTATAATCGTCAGCGCGCCTTATTAAATAGGAAGTGAAGCGGAAAATTGAGCGCGGAAGCAAAACAATTTACGGCACGTTACGCCTCAGAGTGCACAGCTTTAAATATAAAGAAATATGACACATACATCATTGCTCTATTAGTAGGGCTACAGTAATAAAGTACTACATAGAGTATATTAGTATAGACTGAAAACAAAATACATAACTAAGCCAAGAGACAGCTCTCCGGCTAACCACGATCACTGCCCAACCCCTCGAGGCTAGGGTCCGTGGCACGTCCTCCGGCGTCAGGTTCGTACGGAGTGTCGTCCAGCTCCTCAGCAACTGGTTCCTCTTCGGGATCTTCCCATAAAATAAAAATAACGTATATAGAAAATAAAGGGAGATAAGAATCATAATTCATCAATATGGGAAAGGGGCATCAGTACCGCATATATATATACATACCTCACACAACACGATTAAATTATACGACACAACCTTATCTAACTCTGAAATCACCCATCACAATCATCTCAAAAGCAACCCCTCGAGGCTAGGGTCCGTGGCACGTCCTCCGGCGTCAGGTTCGTACGGAGTGTCGTCTAGCTCCTCAGCAACTGGTTCCTCTTCGGGATCTTCCCATAAAATAAAAATAACGTATATAGAAAATAAAGGGAGATAAGAATCATAATTCATCAATATGGGAAAGGGGCATCAGTACCGCATATATATATACATACCTCACACAACACGATTAAATTATACGACACAACCTTATCTAACTCTGAAATCACCCATCACAATCATCTCAAAAGTAATTCTCTCGGATAATCCTATAAGAGGGATACTAGTCCCTATGTATATGCTGACTTCCCTATATGCGTGTCGGTCGGTACATCACGTCCCCAATTGGACATCCCCGTCAGGATTACATCACATCACATCACGTCCCCCATTGGACATCCTGCCTCGGGAGTTAAAGTAACGTCCACAATTGGACATCCCCCTTTAGGACAAAATGCTGTGGTATGCAATGATATGAAAATACAACAAACATCCATCGCAGGTTGATATCGGGACCTCACATCTAAGCACTCGTCCACGACCACAACATATCGCATCACATCAACATCAACATCAATCATCAACATCAACATCACATCCTCATCAACATCAACATCATCATCACGACGTCTTGCGTCTACGAGCCACAGCTCTACGGTCGGGACCACAACCATATCAACCCGAACAACATCATCACTCACCATACTCTCATCAACACCCAACCACCAGTCAAATCACAATGACATTACAATAGTAATTCATTCCAGTGCAGATATCATCATAAAAGCGAATAGCAGTAAATTACACAGGCAGTTCAACAAATTAAAGCAACAGAGAATCAAATAAATAAATCAACACATCAACCTCGATTAATCACATCATTTATAATATCAACTAAGTGGTGATAGCCCAAAAGTACCTACACATAGGATTCAGGCACTTTATCCAGGGCTCAACCTCTAGTAGGGTTTAAGGGTTTCCTTATATATATATATATATATATATATATATATATATATATATATATATATATATATATATATATATATATATTCTATACTAAGCTTGCATTCCCGACGATATTAGTTCTTTCTTCCCACCTTAGAAAAGTTTATGTGCAGCTCCGGTTATGACCCCGCAAAAGTCAATCGGGTGCGTGGTCGGATGTTCAAGTCCTGTCCGATTTTATCCAACAAAACACAAACAGAAATTGAAACAGTTAAACCAAAAACTCTCTAATTCCTTAAGATTTGCTACTGCCCCTATTTAATTAATTAGGCTAGGGATGTCTAAAAATTTCTAACTCTTGGATCAACGATCCTTAGGGTCCCTAATACATAATCAATGAAGGCATTTACTCAAAAAAAACCAAGATTTCTCCTATTACACCACCCCTAGGGTTCGGCCCTATTTAATGAAAAATAGCTAGGGAGCTCCAAAAATTCTCATTTCTTGGATAACACCCTAACTGAGTGTGATAACCCTAGATATCAACTCGAAACATAAAAAATCAACCAAAAACCCTACCCTACACACTAAGGGGGTTTCGGCCTCTCCCTCAAACAAATAGATAGAGAGATTTCTTGGCTCTAATCTCTTGGATCATGCAAGTATGTCATGAACCTAGGCCATAGAAATTGGTTTGGTATTAAAAGGATTTTTCTATAATTTTTCATGGATTTTTGAAGATTTAGGGATAAAAACCCTAACATTTCTAATCATGAAATTTAGATGAGAAAAATGAGAGATTGAGAGACATAGAGAAGACAAGCTACCTCCTAGGATGATCTCCTTCAAATTTAGTGAAGATTGCTTCACAAAAACTTGAAGATTCAAGCTCCAAAAATGAGTATTAATGGTGAGGAAATGAAAAAATGAGAGAAAGAAGATGGGGTTGGGGCTGCTGTGTTGCTCGAAAATTTTGGGGAAGGAGAGTGAGGAAATTTAGATATTTATTAAGAAGACTTAATAGTTAAGTCATGGTAAAAAAAAATGGTAAAAGGTAATTAGTAAAAACTAATCAAGGGCAATTTGGTCAATTCACGTCCCGACATTCTGAAAATTCTCACGACACTGATAGGAGTCCCCAAATGATTTAACATAGCCTTGGTATGAAAATCATCGGCTCAAGGTTCTTGAAAAACCCTAAGACAGCTCGAATCGTCTCCCCGACCGATTTTCGGCCCGAATATAAATTATTATTTATATTTTTGGACGTCAGGACACATTTTAATAAACAGGTAGATGATTGAATTCTAAGACTAATGATCCTGACTGTTAGTCAAAAAGAGGTCTTGATAGTAGAAAAACACTATCATCCGAAAAACATAGATCGGGCTCCGTTTGAGTTTTCGGCCCAAAACTTAACCATAGCCTCCTACAATGGCGTAGAGCGTGACTATGGCTTCAGAATAATTTATTTAATTTTCTAGACCCTCCAATAAAATATAATTACTTAATTACTGATTAATTAAAAATATTAAGAAAAATCGGGGTGTTACACTGTCACTATTATCCAATGTAGATTAATTTTCTATTTTGTCTAGGGGCTTTTTTCACCCTTCATTTTTCAGTCTTGCTCATTTAATATTTATCAAATCAAGTGCATAATTTGAAGAAAGAAACTTTTTCTTGGCCTCCTTGTTGCATGCAGGCCACTTTTATGGTGCACCGCTCAAAATGAGGTGCACCGGTGCTTCCCTATGTTTTAACCATAGATTTCGTATAAAATATAATCAATGGTATTAGATAGTTACCTGCAACTTGTTAAATCAGTTACATTAAAAATTTAGTATTTATTTACAAATACCAATAATTTTTTTTAATATAATTCATATTATGCACCCGTGTTTTGTTACCTTTTCCTTGAATCTTCTCGGATGTGTTGCAAGTTTTGTCACCAAAACTTGTAGGATCCCTTCTTCCATTGCACACACATACATACCACCATCTTAAACATTCACTGACACCATTGTCAACACGCCCACCAGTGTCACTTCCCAAAATAGAAGATCAAAACTCAACACTTCCTGAGTTCTGATTCCGCTATTCTTTTCCTTCATTCATATAATTTTTTTTTTATTCTTAGTATACAAAGCTGAGTTTTTTATTTCATTTTCTCATCCAATTGTATTTTGATTTGAACCCAGTAATCTTTTTTTTGTCATTCTACCTTTTATTTGTGATGGATCTGAAACATTATGCAATACGAGTATGACTGATTTGGTTGTTGCAGCTGATGATGCATTAGTGGTTGAAGGGTGCACCATAAAACTAGCCCTAATTATGTAGTTGATTTTTGTATAAACATTCTGCACTTTCACTTTAAAGAGGGGTTGATTGAGTACCTTATGGGCTAGCTATGTGGATCAACAACATGATATTCCTCCACCATTTTCCCACGTCAGGCACACATGCAAAGACCTGGTCTATCTTCTGTAATGTCGAAATGATGTACAATTCTAAGAGCAACTTGGGCTCTTTATCTGTGGTGTCCTTCGACATTGGTTTGATATATCTTCAATGAAATAGAGCATGTAATGTGTATATCCATTTCCCGAGCATTCATGATCAGCAATGCAAACTACGGAAGAAATAGAAACCTATGAAGAAAATCATAGTTAAAAACGCAGTTATAGCATAACCAAAAAAGAAATTAATTTTTATTAACATCTTTGGAAGATTTGACCCAGAGCTCTATTCTCCGTGGTTCGGATATGAATGTGAACTGGAACGATTGTCAGCCAAGCAGAAGTGGCACTTATCAGAACAATTGCAACTTTACGGTGGTCTGGCCGTTTGGTAAAAATTGCAGAACCCTTGGGCGTAAGAATTGAGAGTTGACAGTGAGAGAGGCACTGCACTGGGCATTCAACAAATATAGTCACGGGCGTCACTCATCAACGCCAGACTCGGGCTCAGGCACTGAACCCCGGTGTGATTTGATTTTGGGTACCTGAGTGGTGGCAAAGATGTTTTCATGTTGCCGCCTGTGTTGTAGCAGGTGACGGCTTGTTGGGTGGAGGTGGGAGTGGTAATTTAACGAGCCCTACGGTGGGCGTCATATTGTTCATACAATTTTATGGAAATTCCACGCGAGGCTAGAATGTCTTACTCAGATTAGTGTTTACAGTATGAATGAATAGATGCTAACAGAAGCTTTTTATCGTCTTATATATAGGCCTGCCATGTAATTGCCTTACTAATGACCCTTTATGGGTGAGACGCTTGATATCCGCCACCTTTGATGAGTTTTTATTCCTTGGGCGAGCTTTCCTCCATGTCAAGTGCAAGGTGTATTCAATACTCGTGCAGTATGGGATCGGGCTAGCTATCATGGATATATTCTTTCTAAAGATCTCTCAGACTAGGGCTAGAGTGGTCGTGCCGGTCCTTATTGGGTTGGACCAGTGAACGTGAATCGGACGGCCTGCTCGTCTCAAGTTAAGAGAGGTTTGCTTAAAGACTGGGTCGAGAATATCTCAACCCATGTAAGAACAACTATAAAGCAATGATTACATCATTATAGCCTCAAAATTCGATAGGGTCTAATACATTTTCTTCATTAGGCTTGACTCGTGAAAGAAAGATTCCACAACCTCCTTACCTTTCTCATGTTGAACCAGAACTTCACTGACCCCAACAGCAACAAGCTCGTCAATTAAAAATATTGTGCCAAGGTTTATAAAATTTACAAAATTATTATTATTGTAAACTCTTCCTTTTTATATAATTCATCCCTAGTAAGTTTTATCAATAATCAATAATCAATAATAATAAATAAAATAGAGACAACACCTTAGGATTTTGGCTCAATTTCACTCCCATGGTCCAATAGCAACATTTCTATTTTTTTTTTTTTTTAAGCTAGGTGATCAAGTCACCATAAAAAGAAGAAAAACAAAGAAAACAAAATCATGGGGGAACATAAACCAAAATCCATGCAAAAAAAAAAAGAGTCAAGTAAATCTAGGATTAAGCTCTGTATTCTTTCTCAAGTTATACTTCTGAGATTTAGACATAACCACTGTGAAATTATCATCCTCAGCAACATTATCATTTTTTTGTTCTGCTGGAAGAGACATTCTCTAGTCATCCTTGTCCCCATCTCCCAAAAACTTTGCAAGTACTTTCATATAATGAATAACATTAGGATGCATAGGGGTTGAACTAAGCACGGGAATCTCAAAAATCCTACCACTAACATTCAAACTATTATCACCTACAATTTCCATATTAGCCTTCACAAAACCCAACAAAGGGTTGGACTGTCATTTGTTTGACCTGTCCCAAGCAAATTTTGGTGGTCATTATTAGTCCCTTAGATAGAATGTTCTTAAATAAAATCAACACATGCTCCAATGAGTCTTGATCTGATTTTTTAATCTGAATTGATTGAGTACAGTTATTACTAGGAGAACATTTGTAAAATATTATTCTGACTTTAATCTTCATTAATTTCCTGATTTACCTAACTATTATTTTGACCGTCCTTTCCTATGTGATCCTGAGAAAATTCAATCAAAGGAATAGAGTTTAAATGATGTTGGAAACATTTACATTCCGATGGATTGTATTGTTTCCTTGAGTGACTGAACCATTTTAATAGCAGCATTCCTCTTTCACTTTCTCAATTCACACTCAAACCAGTCATAAACAACTCAAGACAGGCTTAAGCACCATTTAAACTTCATAAATAAAGGACCAAACGGTCCTTTTCTTTAAACCATCAATTATACACTAAAAAAAATTATCAGATTGTACGACCCATTTGTTACATCTACCATTATAAATGCAAGACACCATTGAATAATGATTTTCTCCTGGTCTTTATAACACATTTCGCTATATATGCATCTCATTATATAAATAAGAGTGTGAGTTGCAAATATAAACAGGTGTAAAACAAGCATGTTAAATTCACTGTACTTTTTGACAGAGATATAGGGACCAAAAAAAAACAAAAGAACTGAACATAGCAGAAATCGCAAATAGAAGAAGCTCATAATTTAATTGATAGTCAAATTAATGCCTTACATAGACAATAGAAGAAAACATAAATAAGATAGAATCCACATTTTATTCATTAAGCTTAAACAAAAAGAGGAAGTGACCCTCTCTCAAAACATCATCTTATCATATACCATCCTACGTGGATTCTCCGGAGATCCATAGCAGGCTTACGATAACATCAGCCGTTAAACAAAAGTGTTGCACAACGGCAACTTATAAAAATTACGATGTGCACAAATATGTCCCAAAACATTCTGACTTCTCACTTCGAATAACTTCACAGACAAAGAAACGAAAATTTGGTAGATGCTATGCAATGGAATGAAAAGGCTCTTGTTTACCTTGGTTTATATAGAAAGCCGAAGCACACAAATGGTCACAATTCACATACCAACTTTTCAACTTCCCAAGATTTCTCGAGGATATCCAAGTAATTAATTTCATTCATCGTTCCACTACTACTAATCTTTTAATGCTATACTATTCACGTTATGAATGAATTTGGTGAACCAAATATTATGTACTATTTCGGTCTCTATTATAAGCAAAAAAATCTCAAAATTTTTGGTTAAATATATAAAAAATTTTCAACTACTTTCATTCTATTTAATGACATTATTTCTAAACTACCCTTCATTTAATACCAATTTTGTTTTTCAATAACTCAATGTGAGATGCATTTAATAAAGATTGAAGTATTCTATGAAGGTTACTTTAGGTAATACACTTAATTTTTTTAACAACATTAAATGAGATTAACCCATTTCCTTAATATATATGTTCAATTAAAGTTTTGTTTATATAGAGACCGGAGAGAGTATATAATATATAATAAATATATGGATCATCCTAAAGACACTCTTTAAGAAAATAAAAAAAATAACTTTTCATTGAAAAATTAAATATATCAACTCTTCAAATATTAAATAAATCAATTTTCAATAAAAAACTTTTTTTCGTGCTTCCTCGTTAGCATTCTCTTAATATATATTGGAAATATTATCTATTGTCCTTAGCGCACGGTTTAATGAGTTACGGCTCGTATTTTCCCCTCATTTTTTGCTGATCTATTTTGCAATGTGCTTGTAATTGATTGTGTAATTAGTCTCTACATTATTTTTGTTTTCGGCTACAGGTGATCTCATTACACATGAAATTTAACATGTTGCATTACGCTTTTTACAGTGAAAGTCGTCTAGAAATCTTTGAC